>CM075811.1:61521814-61947243 GCA_037975025.1 Excoecaria agallocha | reverse complement strand
TGTTGTTTGATTATACATTGCATGTCGTTATCTCCTACTGTAAAAGAAGATATAGTAGCTAAATCAAGGGATATTAAGGTCCTTGGTTAGCGGTATATCGTTAATGTCCTCTAAAGCAGGGGAAATTCCATCTGTAGAGTTGATTTAGTGAGTTATGTTGAAATCATTGATAAAGATAAGAAGGTTTATTGTATAACAACCATTATTGGAAACTATTTACTGATATCTCAAAATGAGTTAAGGTTTTGATTTGCAGAAATTAGGTTATGCTTGATAGTGTTCTTCAGTGGTTGAACACTCAGCCGAGTCTTTCGAGTGGATCACCACTTTATAGAGTGGGTTTGGCCACTCTACTGAACTCCCCCATCACTTCACCAAGTGATACCCTATTGCCTTCTCCTTACTTGAAATGTTACACCTCATGTCATCAACCACATAAACTCTATCTCCCCACTACTCAACCAAATACCTTTAGTGCTTATTCAGTGTATTATTACACTTTTATGGGGATATATTTATGGTTTAAATAATCACTATCTCCCTTGTTTAACAAAGTTATTCATTTACTAAAGCTAGTCAAATTGACTCAATGATAGCCCAAAAAGTGTGACAAATAATTGATTTTTAATATTTAATATTGTATCCTATTTTTAAATAAAAATGTAAGTAAATAGATGAGCTTCATTGTATAACATGGTTTATTTTAGTTATTGGGTTAATAAATTCTTTTAACAACTTTCTGGTTATGATAAATGGTTTGTGTTTGCCATGAGTATAGGTTTCCTTACATGAGAAGCCATGGATTGTCATGCATGTTATGTATGTACCCTATAAATGATTGTTAGGCCCTTATGTGAATCCTTTATGGTGTCACAATATTCATACATATACCCTCATGGTATAAATTCCATAATAAAGGCACAAGTAAGATGATTGATACCTATATGATCAAGTTTAGAACATGTAATTGGTTATCCATGATCTAATAGACTATAAAAATAAACTAAGGCATTAAGACATGAATAAGTGGTTATCAAAAGAATAAGAATAACCTTGTCGATTGTATTATTTTGATTTGCTATGCCTGGATATTATTTCACATAATTGTGTATTGATATAAGTAACTAAAATGATGTATGAAAACTACTCATGATAAACTACGAAGGTATGTCATTGTGAAATAACAAAGAATTGAGTAAAGTTCAATACCCTATAGTTGATATGACTACCCCTCTAGTAAGTATCTTGACTCAGTGTATAAGCAAGCATGAGTAGTGTAGGTCTATACTGCCATGTTCATGGTTACATTTTATACATATATATAGACATGTACATAATGAGGATTTCAAGTATTGAGTGCTTTTCACTTTATATATTTGTAAGTTATTGAGTTTATAGAATATTGATGGATTCATAAGCCTTATAAGAAACCTATTTATTGATCTATGGTCACATATATCCTTATTAAATGATAATGGAAATACTAGTTACTTTGCTTGAATGCTATAACTCTCATATAATCCTATAAGAATCATACAAATTGTTATTTTGATGAAATGGATCATTTGGCTTAAATACTATGCTTTATTATCATTTTGCAGAATTATGCAAATATTGTGATAAGGGTTAATGAACATTTATGAAACTATATAATCATATGACATGCACCCTTGTATAATATGGCTTTAAGCCAATATTGCTTTGTAAAAGGATAAAGGTGATAACCTAAAAGTGTTATCAACTATTGTTTAGCCTGTGAGTCTTACTTAGTGATATAATTATATGATTTATTGAATTAAAGCTAAGTGGTCAATTTTGATATAATTAAAAAAAAAGGCCAAATGTAATAAAATAATTTTATTTGGGGTCCAATTAAAAGAGATTGATAATCTAGGGGCCAATGTCAAAGGAAGTAAGGAAGTGGGGTTAATGTTTTTAACAAATTATTTAGAAAGGGGTATTTTCATTACATGCAAATTGTTGAGGGACTCCAAGGGAACTTTTCTATTTATCTTTATATAGTAGAAGATCACATTTAAGAGAGAGAAATGGTGGGAGTGGCTGTGTTCTTAGCTTGGGGCAGCATCTTCTCTCCTAAACTTCTTATTTATAATCTCTTAAATGATCTAAAAGGAAAAATCAATTGCATGTGAGTGATCAAAGGATTGTTGAATCATAATTTCAAAGAAGAAGATCAAGGAGAAGATATTTTTAGAAGAAGGAGTAAATTTCAGGTTTGGGAACTTAATCTTCATGCATATGTGTGGATATCAATGTTTATGCTTGGATTACTTAATTTTAATGATAATTTATTTGTTTGTTTAGGGTTTATGACAGATTTAAATAGGAAAAATCATGTTTTTGAATGTTGAGGAAAAACTGGGTGTGGTTCTTGTGAACCAGGCTACTTGTTTTTATCCATATCTGGAGTTGTAGACCTCGGATTGAGGTGATTCAAAATTTTGGGTAAACTAGATTAATTTATCTACAATTTATTAGAAGGATTTGTGGCTTCATTCTATTGTTAAGGAACTCAAAAAATTCGTAAAAGTGAAACTATTTGAATGTATAGGCAGTTTTGAACAGTTACCAATGTTTTAAACCATAACTCCTTGTATTTAAGTCATAATTGAGTGAGGTTAAATTCTATGTAAACTTGATAGAAAGATAAACAACTTTGTAGAGGACCCTAGCCATAAATCTGCATCTAAATAATTTATATGATTTATTGAATTTCTAGTGAGCTGTTATTCTTGGTTCAGGATCAGATTGTTGAAAATATGATATATCTCTTTATTATAGTGAACTAAATGCTATTAGGTTTGATTTTGTGAAAACTAGACTTCTAAACTAATACTTTTCATGAAGAAAGTAAAGCCTAATTCTGTCTTTAAGCTTGTCTAATTTTAGCTTAATTTCGTACCTATACACAGCACCATCAATTGGAATAATATTTATTAAGGTGTAAATATCTTGAGTTATGAAAGTGCTATTAAAATGATTTTTGATGTTCTAAAAAATGGGAAACATAGGGGATCATGTTTGTAGGAGGACAATTTTGTTAAAAATGACATTTTTCATGTCAAAAATGCATATAAGTTGTATTTGAAATTCTGCCACTATGCAGAATTCAGAAGGCAGAATTTTCAATATTTAGTTTTAGATGTTGTTATGTTAAATCCGTGTATATATGAAAATACACTGATTTGCAAATAGCATGTAAAATATTTGATTTAAGTGTTAGGTATATACATGTATGTTCAAAAAACATGTACATGGTTGATTATGTGAATTTATGCTTATATATATATAATCAAATGATAGTGTATGTTTTTTATACAATCATTCAACTATGAAATTGGTAATGAAATGTTCAAGCATGATAAATGAAAATTTGATGCCATAAAATGTATATAGAGTTCAATTTTTGAAGAAGAAAACATGAATATATAAATACTAATACATGAATGCTGGAAGTTGTATATATTTGAACATACATAAATTGTCCATATGGATGCATATGATTTATATTACCTCAAATTGAATGTGCATGTATATGCATGTCTAAAACATTGAAAATATAAATGCTGATACCATCACGCATGAACATAATTAAGAAGCTGAAATGAGATAATATATATTTATATATGCCAATAAAGTTTTTAAAGAACCTTAATACTATGAGTTATAACTATAAACTATATGTAAATGGGTGCCTAATATATGTGAACATTCTTATAAGTAGATAGGATATATATGTGATAGTTAGATTTTATAATGTTACCATAAATGTTCATTTGGTGTTAAAGTATGTGGACCAAGAAAATTGAAGCATATAATGTTATGTATACTTGTATGCAATGATGATACTATCTTGTTGTTTACATATTAATGAACTTAAAGTTATTGTACTTAGTTATATAACCTAACTTTGATTGGGTTAATATATTTATATATGTATACATGAAGGTCTAAATGACACTATACTAAATAATATACATGTTTGCTATTAATCTATTGAGGTTAATGTTGTGTATAGATGAAATGTCAACTTTACATATATGAAGAAGTAATACTGTTAATAGAATATATGAGTGCTTATAGCATAAACATAGTGTGATTATACATGAATGGATTTAAAATCTCGAAATATGCTTTTACGTAATTATGACATAGACATGCATATGCATTTACATAGAATTATGGTTTCTCTATAATTATATCATATAACTGTGATAATACAAAGCTTATATAAGTGTGAATTTATAATCATAAACAAAATTGTTCTTAAGCATGATATGTTTAAAAGAAATATGGAAATATAGATATGTGAGCATGTATACTTTAAATAGAGGCGTTTAATATAATGAGATGATAAATGTTGTTTACATATGTGATATTGTGGAAATACATGCCATGATCTCCTTACAAATAAAGGATAGTAATGTTTAAAAGTGGAAGTAGTCTTATAATGTTTAACTTTGTATAGTTTATGTTAGTATACATTTTTTATAAGTGTATACATATAAATATGATTAAACTTATGTGAATAAAGTTAAAGTAAAGCAAAGTGAGTTTTTATGAAAGGGATTAAATTGCCTGCATTGAGCCTAGGATATGGATAGATAGGCATGCCTATAAGGGTACCTTGCAGCTATTTCTGAATAGTTTGACCTGTTTAGGTCCACTTGAAATTAAAAATTAGAGTGACTCTGTTTGGGTTTAAAAGTTAGAATTGATTTTAACAACCCCGTTTGGGTTGTAGCCGACCCCGCTTAGGTTCACTTGACCGGTTCCACATTATTTGATTGACTCCATTTGGGTCCATGTTATTTGATTGACCCCGTTTGGGTCCACCGATTTACCATACAGTTTTATCCCTACAAGGGATTACCGTTTAATACCTCCGGGTATCTTATTTGTACCTTCGGGTGCCACCATTACAATCAACAGTTTTATACCTTCAGGTACTACCGTATAAACCCGATATCCACCTCTTTAGAATAGTGCGGGCTTTATTGTCAAAGGTTAGAAAATTTTAATAAAGCATGCAAATTCTTAATTGACTTTATACTATTCTACATGTGAAATTCCTTTTGTTGCACATAAAAACTCATATCTAAAAGAATGCCCAATAGTATATGTTATCTATACTGCTAGTATCATAAATATATGCTAATTGTTAAATGATGAATTTACATTATATTAATACTTTTATTAAATTGATGATATATATATATATATATGTCTTTTGTGATCATAAACCTTATTTCTATATGTATGCCAATACATGATTGATGAAGGAATTTTTATAAAGTTCAAGAGTATTATAAAATCTAATGGGTGCAACAATTTTATAAGTGCATATTTATGTTGTATATTAAAGATTATAAAGGTTAGACAGTAACAACCATTGTTTAGAAATATTTTTCTTATGATTATATATGTGTTCACATTATTGCATGTACACATTCTTTAACATGTATTTGCTATTTATGATAATGATATATAAGTGTTATGTTTAGTTGATAGGCTTATTTTTATGATACATTTAATATGTTATAACATGAATAACTTTTGGAATATAAAGTAAGCTTATAGTAATATAATAATTTCATGGTAATTGGAAGTGTTGTTTTGTTATATAATTCTAATGTGTGTATATATCCAAGACATATAAGAATATATATAAGATAGTTTCTATGTCTGTGAAGATTGTTTGTGAAATTAATAATAGATAACTATACTTTCATGATTAAGCAGTGTTTAATAAAATAGGAATATTATCAATGTTTGAACTTAAGTCCAAAGGATGTTGATACTTGTATGATTATATATATGGTGAATGAAACGTCAATGCAAATTTTACCGTTGAACTTTATGATTTTTATAAGTGAATGTAAATGTTTTAATTTCTTTCATTTCTTGAAATAAATAATTGTTATATTTGAGGCATGTCGTGTGCTCATTGGCGATCACTGTGAGTGGTCATTTATTATGATTTAGTTCCCCACTAAGCTTTATAGCTTAGCATGGGTGTTTCATCCGTGTAGGTTGTTGAGGTGATATCTGTAGCAGGATGGCCAACTCAAGTCAACGAGAGAGATAATTATAGACTTTTATTTTGGGCTCTTTGTATATAGTAAAGATTTTGTGGTATTAGAGATATTGTATGTAAAAATGTTAAATAGTTGTTGTATTTTGTAAAGAGACTTTAACGTACATTGAAAAGTTTTTAAAAGTATAGCACTCTTATGTATTAAGTTTGATTATATGTTCTCTGTGTAGTTGGTATATGTTTACGTTGTACAGTAAAACATGTGTAATGAGATGGATAAAGGAATATGTATAGATTATAGGATAAGGGTGCTACACTTTCATATACAGCCAAAAGAAGAAAAATAAGAGAAAGAGAAAACCAAAGAAGGAAAAGGCAAAGAGAAAGAAGAATATGAGTATTTCAATCCATCTAAAGGTTAGTGGATGCAATTTACATTAAATTTCATTTATTTTAGTTAATTTTTCATAAATTATATATTATGTAACTACACATAATGGAAAGAACTTGTAAAATAAATTAATATAACATGACTTAATAGTGAAATAGACTATTAAGAACTTAAATAAATGGAGACAACCAATTAAAAGGGATGAATTTGAAAGTGGCCGAATTATATCCCTTAATGCATCTTAATAAAATTTGATGTTAAATAAGATATTTAATGATAATTAGGAAAGAAAGGCAATAATATTAATTAGAATGAAAAATGGTTAATGTACCTAATTATGGGATGTAAGTTAGTGAAACTTGAGAACTTTAATGTGAATGGGGTATATTTCATTATATTGATGATTAAAATGGATATAAAACTATGTATGATATGAAGATTGAAGATGAAATATTTGAATGTATGACTTCACAAAGTGGCCTAATGGTACAAGTGAGGTTAATGGCATGATTTAATTATTTTCTTATGGAATTAGATCTATATGTATGAAATTTATAATTAATAAGCCTATATGGATGCAAATTTAGTCCTAATGATGTTATTGTAATATAATTATAATAACTAATAGTGTAAAAATATAATATAATGTGAATATTATTATTGCTCTTAGTGTACTGTGGGAAATCCAGAATCTCATGACAGAATGGCTAGCCATAGGGGTATACACACCACAGTATTATTATGAGTTTATAAAAATTTTACTGTGAACTATGATTATGTTGCATATAAAACTTTAGCCGGCTTATTATATGGTAAACTGGGGAATTTGATACCGTACCTTGTGTTGTATGATCCCTCTAGTACTTTGGCAATCATATAGTATACTAGAAAATTTGGTATCGTATCTGGTGTTGTACGGTCCTTCCCGTACATTGGAATTACTAAAGTCCTCATCTCGATTATCTTGTCCGAGGATTTTCACGTGTCATAACTAGGAGTAAAATCGTAATTTAATGAGTAAATATGACAAAAGAGGTAAATATTGTATTAAAGATGTTGTCTATGTAAATATGTAAGAAATAATGTGAAAAACGAGACTAATATGTCAAATGAGGGTCAAAAGTTAAATACACGATAAACCAAGGGTTAATGTTAAAAAGGTAAACAAAAAGGTTAAAATATCTAAATGGACCAAAAAGGGCAAAATCATAAAAAAGGTAAAGTTCATGGACCAAAATGTAATTTATCGCATTAAGAAAATTTTTAAGGACTACATTGTAAATTATATATCTAAATTAAATCTAAAGTTAAATAGTCAAAATCAAAGTTAATTAGGTCAAAATAAGATAAAAGCCAAACTTTAGGGACTTAATTATAATTTTCCCACCTAATTATAGGAATAAGGGAAATGAGCAAGAAAAATGGTTAGTAAAGAAATCAGGAGTAAATTATAGTATAAAAAGAATAAATTATGAATTGATTTAACCAAAGAAATTTTTAAGGATAAAAAGGTAATTATAATTAAATTAAGTAAATAAAATAATTAGGTGAGATTTTATGTATATATATCCACCACTAAACGACAATGTTGCTTAGCATGCTGTTGTTATTATCTACACGAAGGGACAGGTGTAGAAAGGCCAACAGAAAAAGGTTCATTGGCATGTACATATGGCAACCTTTTGTGTTTTTGGTTTATGAAATTTTGTATGAAGTTATGTAATAGACTGTGTATATATATAAGTATGGCATGTAATGTAATGACACGTAAACACTTAGTGAACTTAATGGATGATAAATGTGATGTGTGTGTGATATGTGTTTGAGATGGGAATTGAATTTTAGAAGTGTTATGCTTGTGAATGGAGAATTGGAGGTGGAGGAAATTATAGGGTGTGTGAATTTGAATAATTGCAATTTTGGGTAGCATGATTTTTAAGCCGTCATATTGCCGAAATTTTTATTAATTGAATAATGATTTAGTGTTTCCTAATGAAAATTAATTATAAAACAAGAATTAATTAATTTAGAATAAATTTAAAAGGGAAGATCTAACGGTTTAAGAAAATATTAATAACAATATAATAAAATAAATAGGGAAATAGAATTAAACGTAGGGTGTTACAATTTATTGTATTAGAGAATGGTTTAGGCGGTTCTGAGATCGGAGTAAATACATAAGTGATAATGATGGGATAAATGAATGAACATATGTACATGCCACATAATTATGATGTAACTTTGGAATTTAATCTTACTTGTCCCTTGTGTATTTCAGTGATAGCCATGGCTTTCGATTTCCGACAAATAGCTGTGTTTGTAAGTGATGCTGAGAGTGGAATCTTAGCAAGTCCAGAAGGGAATGAATCAATACCGAGTAATAGGTCACAGCAGCCTAGTCAATATACTCCTGCTTTAGTAACCTAGGCACCTCCGCTAACTGGTATCTAGCAAGTGTACTAGATCGGCTAGTAATATAGGAAAGTAAGATTAAAACCTTGAATATCGAACCCCAGGGAAACTGTGAAAGCATAATAAAATTTCAGATTTTTAAAATGAAAACTTGTGTGGAAAGGAAGAACAAATCCCAAAGTTTTGAATAATGAAGGGTAAATAAACTTTAAAACATAAATTTAAAAAACTAACTAAATAACACTAATGAAATTAATCATAAACTTAAACAACACAAGCAAATAACAATAAGGAAAATTCAATAATAACAAAACTTTCACTGAATGACTATCTACCTCTATTTCTTATGCATATGACTTAATTAAAAATAACATAGTTGATTATGAAAAACTGGTAATAAACTCAGATAACTTCTCAAAATATCTTTCTAAGTATCAAACCCCCTTACTCATAACAATTCAACACTCAGCATGAAAATCCAGTTTATGAAATCCTAAATATTTATCAGACCCTTTCTCAAGAAATCTCACTTCAATTCATTCTTAATTCACTCTTCATAACTTTAATTCACCTAAACTCAACACACAGTTACCACGTTTTTCAGAAAATAACCATGCATCAAATCAAATGAACTAAACTATGAATATGCATACCTTAAGTCAATATTACAGTTGATTATTAACCATTTCTCACCAAATCAACAACCAACATAAATATAACTCAAGACAAGGATTTTTGCTTAGAAATCAAGAAATAATCAAACTGCATTCAACTAAAGACCAAACTAAGTCATTACATAGAGAAATATGAGGGTTTAAGTTCCCTCAGAAAAAGAAAATGACTACTCACTCATTGTTATTAAAACTTAAACAAAAATAAGATAAACTAACAAACTAAGAATTGCATAAAGAAAATAAAACTCTCTTAATGAAACAATAAATTTCTCTATCTCTATTTCTATCTCCCTCGTATATATAACTTGGTGCTCCTTTTATAGCCTCAAAAGGTGAGTTAAAATCAACTTCAACTTCTTGTTTAAAACTTCCAATTATAACACAGCTTCCTTGTAACACCCTAATGCATAATGTAGTAGCTTAATTATTGTCTATAGTTGTTATGCAATCTGTTTAAGTGCCAAGTTACTATTCATTTGATTAAAAATTGGGCAGCATGACGATTTATTTTTCATGCGTCCCAAATACCTATAAATGAATTTACACTCCCTACAATCGATCCTCTCCTCCATAACTTCATCAACCACAGAAGCACTTCTAATTTCAACACATAACATACATATCACATACATCAATCTCAACACCAGTTCATAACATAATAATGTTATTTATGTTACAACCCAATATATAAGTATTTACAACAAAATTTAAACTTTCATTTGTTACAAAATGCACCTAAGTCCCAAAATATATATACATGCCATTAGTCTTCGGGTCCTTTGTCTACAGTACCTATCCCTGCTTGAAATCACAACAACTATGCGCTAAGTAACATTTTTGCTTAGTGTTGGATACTACTACACAAAATTTCACTTATATACACAAAAGTAGTAAAATTACCGTTTAGTCCCTAAATTTACATTATGTTTAAAATTAACTTTTTAATAGTTCAAATTTACTTATTTTTATTTTATTTCACTTTTATTTCATCATAAATGTAAAATTTACAATTTATTCCTTATTATTTTTTATAAAGTGGAAAATTACAATTTGGTTTCTAAACTTTTCAAAAATTATGATTTTGCCCTTTTTAGCCTATTTTCCCATTTTAATTCCATTAATCATATTTTATGATGCCAAATTACAATTTAGTCTTTGATTTCTCAAGTAATTATATTTTTACCCTTTTCAAACTAATTGGCCTCGTTTTTCACCCTTTTCACATATAAATCACATAATTCACACATTTATTCATAGAACTTCATTTTTACCTAGAACTTTTCATAATTTCAATCTTGCCCCTAGTATGACCAGTGGAAATCCTCAAACCAAATAAGCGAAATAAGGACTCCAATGATGTAATTAGGGACCAGATCACTTGATGTGATCCTGCACCCCAGTTTTTAATGTGCTGGAAACCTAAAAAATGCATAATATGATAAATCTCATGATGTAATCACGATAAATGTGTCTCTATGGCTGGCCATTATATCTAATGATCCTAGATTACCCACTGAACACTAAGGGCATTATTTTTATGAACTTCATGACATTTCTTATACATTTTTTATGTTATGCACATCATGACATATTATTACATGATTAATTCACATTTATAAGAGTATAATTCACTTGTTTACATCATGTACACATGTTACTACACGTGTATCACATAAAAGCACATGGTTTCTCACATGCACACCATTCGACCACATTGAATTCTCATGATTAGGATGTTAATTTCTTTTCATTTTCATGTCACACACGGTTTTATCGTCATTATTAGTGGTTTTATATAGTTATACCATCATTACACATGTTTATCACATAGTTACACGTGTGACATCATTATGTATATACACTCATCATCATGTTCATATGTTGTTTTTTCATTCTAACATGTTTATTCATCATTATAGTATGTAATTCACATCATTTCAGCCATTAATTATGGAATTACACCATAAAAAGACATGCTATACCATTCGGCCACTAAAGTTTCATATTCCTTCTCATGGTTTTCATCATCAATTCATGTTTCCAACATGTTAATTCATCATTTTATCATACCTTATGAATTTATTCCATCATTTAACCTAAGTTGCCATAGTTACATAATAAAGAATTTAGCCAAAACTTAATGAAAACATTAAATTAAATATAGGTGAAGTATCCACAAACCTTAAATGGCTTGGAAGTCACTTAGACTTCCTTCTCCTTCCCTTTTTCTTCCTTGGTTAGTTTCTCTCCTTGGTGTTCATCTTTAGGCCGAAACAAAGGGAAAATAAATCATAAGTTTCAGCATTGAATTCCAATAAATAATTGATGCTAATGAATACCAATCATGATATTTTATATGCCTATATGAAAATTCCTAATTAAAACTAACATGAGACTATAAATTTAACTATTTAGGTCACTTTTCTCTCTCTTAAAAATCTTAATTGCTCCACTCTTGTTTCTAGGATAAAGAGGATGTCTCCTAGCGTATTGAAATGAAATTTTAGCTGGTGATATGGTAGGAATTAAAGATGGGAGGAAGAAAATTGTGCGAGAGCTTAAGTGAGGGTGTCTCGAATTTGAAGGAGAAAGAGGGGGAAGATGATAGATTTTTGTTGAGATATTTTAGGGTTCTAGACTACTCTAGGGAACCCTTATATACACCAAATGGTTGGCCAAGATTCACTTGAAAATAATTGAATTCAATGGCCTTAATTTAAGCCACTTGTCACCACTTTAGACTCTTCCACTTATCAATTTGTTCTAGGATTGCACACACCTGATTTTAACTTCCTAAAAATGACTCCCATGTCCCCATGTGGCCAAATTCGAGGAATTGATCCCTTTTTTTACCTGATCTCGATTTTGTACCTCGAAAAATAAATTTTTTATCCAGAAGTCAAAATGACCTAAAATTTTCACCGAGTGTCCTAGTACACTTAAGAATATATGGTTAAAATTTTATCATATTCTGATATCGTTTTGATGTACTAGTTTCAAAGGTATTTTTTGTCGATCTGAAATCCAAAATTCTGAAACTGTTGGAAATGTTGTTTTTATTACCCTAGGCTTATTAGCACTATTTAAAATACACATGTGAAATAAGAATGCTAATGGGGAACTCTAAGGCACTTAAATGTTCGGTCAATGTTGTGGTCAAACTTTCTGCGAAATAGTGAAATTTTTCTTTGTTTGCTTATTTAGAGGCCTATTTGAGCTTAATTTCTTCCCAAACTGCACCGTTAGGTTTTATTTAATTCAGACTACCTTACTAGGTGCTTACCCCACACTTTTCAGTGGTCACCCATCATCCACACCGAGCACGTTTAATTTTTCTAACTACTGTAAAAAAATTTCCTTTCACACTAATGCAATTTCCTCGATATTGTACCCAGGCACTATTCATACTCTCAAATATATTATGCATGTCAAATAAAAATTTATGGTATTACAGTACTCTCTCATTAAATAAAATTTTGTTCTCAAAATTTACCTGAGGTGAAGAGCTTTGGATATTGCTGTCTCATAATTTTCTCTGGTTTCCATATGGCTTCTTCGACATTATATCCGATCCAAAGTACTTTAACTAGTGGGACTCATTTACTCCTTAGTTTTTGAACTTCTTTGGCTAAAATCTTCACCGATTCTTTGTTATATGACATGTCGGACCGTAATTGCACTTCAATGGGTGTGATGATATAGGAAGGATCCGACCAGTATCTCCTTAACATGGATACATGGAATACATTATGAATCTTTTCTAATTCTGAAGGTAATTTGAGCTTGTAAGCAACATGTCCAATTCATTGTACTATTTCATATGGGCCGATGAACCTGGGGCTAAGTTTGCCTTTTTTTCCAAACCTCAAAATCTTCCTCTTTGGGGAGACTTTCAGAAACAATGTCACCTACATTGAACTCTATGTCTTTTTTTTTTAATTTTGCATAGGATTTTTGTCTATCTGTTGCTGCTTTCTAGTTGTTTCTAATTAGCTTCACCTTCTCTTCAGTTTCTTTGATTAAATCTGGACCTACTAATTTACTTTCACTCAACTCTATCCAACACACTGAGATCCTGCATCTTCTTCCATATAATACTTCATATGGTGTTATTTTGATGCTGGATTGGTAGCTATTGTTGTAGGCAAATTCTGCCAAGGGAAGGTATTTCTACCAATTGCTGCCAAACTCCATTATACAACATCGCAACATATCCTCCAAAATTTGTATTAACTCGCTCAAACTATCTATCTATATGAGGGTGTAAAGCTGTACTATAGTCTAGGTGAGTTCCTAGTGCTTTTTGCAGTTTCTGCCATAATTTCGAGGTGAATCGTGGATTCGTATCTGAAATGATGGAAATGGGAACTCCATGTAATTGAACTATCTCATTGATGTAAATTTTTGCTCATCTGTTCAACAAAAAATCAACTCTCACTGGTATGAAATGAGCAAACTTCGTGAATCTATCCACATGATCCAGATGGAGTTATGTTGTTTCCTAGTCAATGGTACTCTCAATTCGAAATCCATAGTTACTCACTCCTATTTCCATTCTGGTATAATGATAGGGTGTAATAACCCAAAAGGAACTTGATGCTCAGCTTTTACCTGTTGATAAGTGAAACATCGTGTGACAAACTCAGCTATATCCCTCTTCATTCCTGGCCACTAATAAACTGCTTTTAAATCTTGATATATCTTGTTACTTTCTGGATGAATGGTGTATTTACTATGATGAGCTTCTGTCAAGAGTTTTTTCTTCAATTCAGCATCATTTGGTACACAAAGCCTTCCTTTATAATACAAATAGTCATCATGATCAAGGAAGAAATCACTATTTTCTCCAGCTTGAATTTGGGAAATGATACGAGCTAATCGGTCATCTTGTCGTTGAGCGACTCTTATTTGTTATTGTTGACTAGGCCTTGCTCGAATTACAGCCACAATGTTTCATCATATGCTATGGGTAATTTAACATTTATAGCCCTTAAAGGCAGATAAATATTTTCTGCTAAGAGCATTAACAACTACATTTGATTTGCCAGGGTGGTAAACAATCAAGTAGTTGTAATCTTTAATGAGTTTTAGCCATCTTCCAGCCTTAGGTTGAGTTCTTTCTGAGTTGGCAAGTACTTTAGACTTTTATGGTCGTATCATTTCTCACCATACAAGTAGTACCTCCAAATTTTTAGGGCAAAAATAATTATTGCCAATTCCAAATCATGGGTAGGATAATTCTTCTCATAAGTTTTAAGTTGTCGAGAAGCATAAGCCACTACTTTGCCTTCTTCCATTAGAACACATCCTAGTCCATTCCTAGAAGTATCACTATAGATCATAAAAGGTGTACCTAGAGTGGGTTGTGTGAGAATAGGAGCTTCAATCAACATGTTTTTCAGCTTTTCAAAACTTACCCGACACCTATCTATCCACACAAACTTAGCATTCTTCTGTAATAGCTTGGTGAGTGGGGAAACAATCATAGAGAACCCTTTTACAAATCTCTTATAATAACTAGCTAATCCAAGAAAACTTCTGACTTTGACCACATTTCTAGGTGGTTTCCATTCCAGTATAGCTTTAATCTTCTTTGGATCTACCTTGATTCCCTCTAATGTTATCATATGGCCGAAAAAGAAAACTTATTTAAGCCAAAAGCCACACTTGTTGAATTTTTCATACAATTATTTGTCCCTCAAGGTTCACAGTACAATCCATAAATGTTTGTCATGCTGTTCAGGAGTCTTAGAGTAGATCAGTATGTCATCAATAAATACCACCACAAACTTGTCTAAGTATGGATGAAAAATTCGATTCATTAGATCCATGAAAGCTGCTGGTGCATTAGTAAGCCCAAATGGTGTGACCAAGAATTCATAGTGACCTTACCATGTATGAAAAGCCATCTTTGGTACATTCACTTCCTTAACCCGCAACTAGTAGTAGCCTGATTTCAAATCAATTTTGGAAAACATGCTTGCTCCTTTCAACTCATCAAACAAATCATCAATTTTGGGCAGGGGGTATTTGTTTTTAGTTGTCACCTTATTCAACTGCCAATAATCAATGCAAAGTCGCAATGATCCATCCTTCTTTTCCACAAATAAAACCGGTGCTCTCCATGGTGATAACTAGGATGGATGAATCCCTTATCTAACAATTGTTGTAACTATATCTTCAATTCTTTTAACTATGTTGGAGCCATACGATATGGAGCTTTAGATATGGGAGCTATACCAGGTATTACATCAATGAAAAACTCCACCTCTGTTTCTGGTGTATGTTGGCTACCCTGATAACTCATTAAGAAAAACATTAGAAAAGTCACGGACAGTTGAAACATCACTAACTTTAAGCTTCTCATTTTTAGCTTTGGTTACATAAGCTAAATAAGCTTCACATCTCATCCTGATGCATCTATATGACGTTATAGCTGAAATAATGTTTGAAAAGACGCTGGATTTTTCACCTAGAACTGTAATTTCCTATCCTTCGGGAGTATGGAAGGAGATTCTCTTTAAAAGGCATTTGACATCCACTTGGTGTTTACACAACCAATCCATCCCCAAGATGAAATCAAACTCATGGAAAGGTAGTTAAATCAGGTTTGCAGGAAAAAAGGTTTGTTGTATTTAAATAGGTTATTTTTTATATATTTTGTTTACTACTATGTGGTGCCCTAAAGGGTTACTCACCAATATGTCATGGCCTAATTATGAACTAACTAAATCCTTCCCATGTACAATTTTTGTACTAAGGTATGAATGAGTGGACCCAGGGTCTATTAAGGCATAAACAAATGAATCAAGCAAGTAAAACTTACCCGCTATGACATCTGGAGCATCCTAGTCTTCCCTCGCCCTGGCTGCATAGGTGCATGCAGATAGACATCCTTCTCCTAATGGTGGTCGCTGAGTATTCCCTCTAGATGATGAAGCCCTTAGGGTTTCACCTCTACCCCATCCTCTAGCTGCTATAGTCGGGGATTTATCGGAGGCAATAGTTGATGGTCGAGGGCAATCCTTCTATAAATGTTCCTGAGACCCACATCTCAGACATGCTCCTATCAATCTCAAACATTCTCCTGGATGGAATCTCCCACAGTGCTCACATATGGGGTTAGTATATCTATTTGAACACCGCGAATTACTGGCAATGAAAGTGGTGGGAGGAGTGGCCCATGATGTGGATTTTTAACTTTGTACAGGAGTTGTTATAGGGATCTGTGATATGGCAGTAGAACCCTTATGCTTCTTGTTGGGGCCACCAAGGAAATATGCTATAGATGGTTTCCTTCTTTGCTTGAATCGGGCCAGCAACAGGCTTCTTCAGCATTAGTAGTCCTAACTCGTGTAGCTATATGTACAAGCTCCATCCGATTTGTATATTCTCGGTTTGCCAATGCTTTTTTGATGTCATTATGAAGGCCCTGCTCAAACAACTAGCATAGCTTCTCTGTAAGGATATGAAAATTTTCCATATAAGCACTTAGCTTCTCGAATTCTCGATCATACCCTTGTACAGTCCAGTTGCCCTATCTCAATCTCTAGAAGGCATTCTCCATAGCTCTGCAATGTTTTTTCCCACATATTTCTCATTAAATTGTTGTACAACGAATGGCCAAGTCACTCTATCCGTTGGTGTTTTTCTTCTCACTGTCTTCCACCAGATATAAGCTAGGCCCTAAAGTAATGCAATGATGCCCTGCAACTTCTCTTCGGGCAAGCTATTTGTGATTTCGAATAATCTCTTAAATATCTAGCCACTCTTCTGCCTCTATGGCTTTTATTTGGTCTTTGCCACGGAAATCTTTGGCCCTTAACCTTTATAATTGTTCCAAAATAGGCATTCTGGCCAGTTGTGGTTGCAGTTGTGGCTGAGACTGTGGTGGAGCTGGGGCTTACATTCTTTGATATAGTAAATGAACTATCACCTACATAAAATCCAGTGGTGTCATAGGGGGAGGTGCCTGTGGTGCAGGTGGTGGCATGTGATGACTGGGTGACGCTACTGTTGTTGCTACTAGATAGGCCGAAGCCTCACTCTCAGCCTCATCAGCCAACTGGATGACTCATCGAGAGCTTGAAGCTATCTTATTACTGAAATACACAAGGGACAGGTAACGATTAATTTCACAATTCCATTATCCTTAATTGGCATGTACATATAATTAACCTCAATCAACAAATTATGCTTGCATTATTACTTCGATCTTAGGGCCGACTCAAACCTGGCTCTGATACCATAAAATGTAACACCCTAATGCATAATGTAGTAAGCTTAATTATTATCTATAGTTGTTATGCAATCTGTTTAAGTGTCAAGTTACTATTTATTTGGACAAAAATTGGGCAGCATGATGGCTTATTTTTCATGCTTCCTAAATACCTGCAAATGAATTTACACTCCTTACAATAGATCCCTTCCTCCATAACTTCATCAACAACAGAAGCACTTTTAATTCCATCACATAACATCATATCACATACATCAATCTCAACACCAATTCATAATAGAATAATGTTATTTATGTTACAACCCAATATATAAGTATTTACAACAAAATTTAAACTTTCATTTGTTACAAAATGGACCTAAGTCCCAAAATATATGTACATGCCACTAGTCTTCGATTCCTTTGTCCACAGCACCTGTCCCTACGCGAAGTCACAACAACTACGCACTAAGAAACATTGTTGCTTAGTGTTGGATATTACTACACAAAATTTCACTTATAAACATAAAAGTAGTAAAATTAAGTTTACATTATGTTTAAAATTAACTTCTTAATAGTTGAAATTTACTTCTTTTTATTTTATTTCACTTTTATTTCATCATAAATGTAAAAATTATAATTTAGTCCCTATTATTCTCTACAAAGTGGAAAATTACAATTTGGTCCCCGAACTTTTCAAAAATTATAGTTTTGCCTTTTTTAGCCTATTTGCCCATTTTAATTCCAATAATCATATTTTATGATGCCAAATTACAATTTAGTCCCTGATTTCTCGCATAATTAATTTTTACCCTTTTTAAACTAATTGACCTCATTTTTCACCTTTTTCACATATAAATCACATAATTCACACATTTATCCATGAAATTTTATTTTTACCCAGAACTTTTCATAATTATTGTTTGCCCTTAGTATGATCAGTGGAATTCCTCGAATTAGATAAGCAAAACAAGGACTCCAATGATGTAATTAGGGGTCAGATCACTTGATGTGACCCTGTACCCAGTTTTTAATATGCCAACAACCTAAAAAATGCATAATATGACAAATCTCATGGTGTAACCACAGTAAATGTGTCCCTATAACTAGCCATGATATCAATGATCCTGGATTACCCACTGAACACTAAGAGCATTATTTTTATGAACTCGATGACATTTATTATACATTATTTTATGTTATGCGCATAGTGTCATATTACTACATGGTTAATTCACATTCATAAGAGTATAATTCACTTGTTTACATCATGTACACATGTTACTACACATGTATCACATAAAAACACATGGTTTCTCACATGCACACCAATTGGCCACATTGAATTCTCATGATTAGGATGTTAATTTCTTTTCATTTTCATGTCACACATGGTTCTATCATCACTATTAGTGGTCTTATGTAGTTATACCATCATTACATATGTATATCGCATATTTACACATGTGACATCATTATGTAAATATACTCATCATCATGTTCACATGTTGTTTTTCATTCTAACATGTTTCTTCATCATTATATTATGTAATTCACATCATTTAAGCCCTTAATTATGGAATTAAACCATAAAAAGACATGTTATACCATAAAAAGACATGTTATACCATTCAACCACTAAGATTTCATATTCCTTCTTATGGTTTTCATCATCAATTCATGTTTCCAACATGTTAATTCATAATTTTAGAATGCCATATTAATTTATTTCATCATTTAACCTAAGTTGCCATGGTTACATAATAAAGAATTTAGCTAAAACTTAATGAAAACACGAAATTAAGTGTAGATGAAGTATCCACAAACCTCAAATGGTTTAGAAGTCACCTAGGCTTCCTTCTCCTTCCACTTTCCTTCCTTCGTTGGCTTGTCTCCTTGGTTTTCTTCTTTAGGCCGAAACAAAGGGGAAATAAATCATAAGTTTCAGCCTTGAATTCCAATATATAATTGATGTTAATGAGTCCCAATCATGAAATTTTACATGACTATATGGAAATCCCTAATTAAAACTAATAAGAGACCATGAATTTACCTATTTAAGTCACTTTTCTCTCTCCCTAAAATCTTATTTTTTCCACTTCTTTTTGATCCACTCTTGTTTCTAGGATAAAAAGGAGGTCGCCTAGTATATCTAGGTGAAATTTTAGCTGGAGATATGGTGGAAATTGAAGAGGGGAGGAAGAAAATGGTGGGAGAGCTTTAGTGAGGGTGTCTCAAATTTAAAGGAGAAAGAGGGGGAAGATGACATATTTTTTCTAAGATCTGTTAGGGTTTTAGACTACTCTTAGGCACCCTTATATACACCAAGTGGTTAGCCAAGATTCACTTAGGAACGATTGAATTTAATAGCCTTAATTTAAGCCACTTGTCACCACTTTAGGCACTTCCACTTATCAATTTGTTCTATTATTGCACACACCTGATTTTAACTTCCTAAAAATTACTCCCATGTGCCCTTATGGCCTAATTCTCGAAATTTACCCCTTTCTTACTCGATCTTTCTTTTTTACCTTGAAAATTCAACTTTTGATCCAGAAGTCAGAATGACTTAAAATTTTTTCCCCAAGTGTCTTAATACACTCAAAAATATATGGTTAAAATTTTATCCTATTCTGACATCATTTCTATGTACATCTTGTTTCAGAGGCATTCCCTACTGATCCAAAACGTAAAATTCTGAAATCGCTAGAAGTGTTGTTTTTCATTACCCTAGGCTTATTTGCACTATTTATAATACAAATGTGGAATACAAATTCTAACGGGGAACTTTAAGGCACTCAAATGTTCGGTCAATATTATGGTCAAACTCTCCGTGAAACCATGAAATTTTTCTTTATTTGCTTATTTAGAGGCCTATTTGAGCTCAATTTCTTTCCAAACTACACCGTTAGGTTTTATTTAACTCAAACTACCTTACTAGGTGTTTACCCCACACTTCCAAGTGGTCATCAATCTTCCATACCGAGCACATTTAATTTTTTTAACTTTTGTAAAAATTTTCCCTCTCACACTAATGTAATTTCCACGGTATTATACCTAGCATATCAAATAAAAATTTGGGATGTTACATTCCTTCTTAGCATTAGACTTTTTATACCATCAAAAGACTCTTTCTATAGTGAAAAATAAAATCTAGTCGTAGATAAGATTTGGTGGGATCGATGGAGTGAAAATTGAAATGGTCGAGTCAGCTTAATTCACTTCCCTTACTTGGTAGAGTGACTTTTTACTCTACCGAATACTGCATAATAAAACTCACTCCGTGGAGTGGAATGTCACTCCACGGAGTAACTAGGCTCTGTATTTAATGTTCCACAATTCTTTTCTCTTAAATTCCTGTCAAAAAAAGTTTCACCTAAGTCCTTCAAGTTTTCTTCTTTTTCTTCAATTAAGTCCCTAAAAACATCAAAATATACAATTAAACAATTAAATCTCTAATTAAAGAAATTAACTCATAAACTGATTAAATTAACACAAACACAACATAAAAACATACTAAAAACACATTAATATCATAGTTAAATTTACACTTATCAAATACTCCACACTTAGCCTTTGTTTGCCCCCAAGAAAATCTAAACAAATCAGCTTCTCAGAATAATAAAACTCTAAATTAGATTTATACAATTCAAAACTAAGTTCAACAATCAACAAGAGCACTCAATAAAATTCTAGCTAGATTAAACTCAAACAAGGGGATAAGAATAAGTTTCCATGTGTGTGTGCAAAACCAAAATAATTTTAAGAAATTTTCAAAATCAAACCACCAATGCACTTCATAATCAAGCTCTAGAATTGATGTATAATAAGTATACATATGGTTTCACATTTGAAACTCTAGAAACACTATAGGCCTCTCCTTTAACACCGGAACCTGAAAGTCGTCTTCATTAAATAACTCAAAGTAAAGCATAGAATCACTTAGGTATTAATTAGGTTGTAATGGGATATAGGGATTAGCTATCAATGAATGGTCAAAAGATAATCAAAGAGAAATAGCCATTTTATACTTGAATAAATTTCATCTCTAAAATTTCAAACTCTTAAGCATAATTCCTTTGGCAAACTTGCTTAGTCAATCCCAAATAAAAGCAGTATGATTGAAATCTCTCTCATTTTTCTCAACTTTTTACTTTTAAGCAGCCACAATTTATTTTCCTTATAAATACCCCATAGTTAAAATTTTATCATATATGCTAGCTTTTATTTTAACATCTTTTTTCTTTTTTTTCCTTTTTTTCTTTTCTTTTTCTCTTTTTTTCTAGCTTCTTTTACTAGCAATTTATAATAAAAATGGGTAATACAAGGACATTATACAAGCACTATATTTCATCTCCCAATTCTAGCCCTCAAAGTTACACTATTCCCATCACACTTAATTGAAATGTTCAATAAATGCAAATCGATCCAAATCTAGAGTGGACAATTATATAGGGTAGATAAAAGCTTTTAGTCTATATGATTAATAGATGAGTGTAACAAGAATAAAAATTATAGTACGCTTTAAGCATAGCTTATTAGGCTCAAATTGGCTAATAAAGGTTAAATATATCAAAAAGGTAGAAAAATAGTCGTTTTACTAGCTCAATAAGAAAATTTTGCCTAGATCACTTTCTAAAATTACTTGACTTATTTTTATACTTTGAAGGGTGATGACGAAGGTTCTAGTATCCTAAAATTCCTTACTCAACTATTTCAATGCACTGGTTTTTCTAATATTTAAAAACTGATTTTTCATGCTTTATAAGTGGAAACTAATAATTATAATCCAAGTTGTGTGTTAAACTAGCACAAAATTTCATCAAACAACTTACTTATCTTACTGTCAAACTAAAGTTTTGACTAATACACAATCTAAATTTGAGTTTAATTTGTTCAAATTCTGAGAAAAACTAGGGAAAACTAAACCTTCTGAAAGTTAAGTGACAATTGTAAATCAACTACTTACTAACACTCTAAGACTAGCAACTATTAATAACATTAAATCAGTTAAAGCACAATGTTACTCCTAACATTACTATTACAGACATAATATCAAAACTACGAAAATTAAGATAAACAAAAACAAAAACAAATAAAAAACAAAAATAACAAAAAACTAAGTGTTTTTATGATATGAAAGGGAAGAAATAATTTTTAACTTCTTGGATTTAAGCAAAACGTGAGCTTTAGCAAAGTTCTAACCCCCTCATAAAATGTTACTATCCATAGCAATTGAAACTCATATCACTCCAAAGGCAAAAGAGGTAATGGTGGAAACTGCTTCCAAAATTAAGCATTAAATTTCTCAAAGTCCTTCGGTAGCTCACCAATTTCATCCCTCATAATGTCCATTCTCCCGATCATTTGATTCATAAAGGTGACCATGACTTGAGGTATCTTCTGCCAGGCATACGGTGGAGCAGGGACTGAAGGTGCTTGTGCTATACCGGCTAACTCTGGTCCATCATCCTCCAGTTTTCATTTCAGTTCCGACCAATAGTTACCAAATGATGGTATTCATCTCTAGTTGACCAATACCTTCGAGTCTCTTTCATCAAAATTTTCATTCTAGTCAACGTATTAAAGTCAATAAATCGTACCTCACCAAAAGACTCATATCCATATGATTGACATAATTAGCCATAATTGTTGCTATCACTACAAGAAAACTAGCTTTTAACGACCATAATTTAGTGAATGGATGAAAATTCAGTCATTGGAGATGTATAATAAAGAAGGGACTTTTACCCGGTGGTTAAATTTCAATTTTTAAGGCCATTTTAATGAAGGGCTATTTTCGATAGTTGAAAATTAAAAAATCCAGTGGTTATTAAGTAAAAATTTTAGTGGGACTGGGTTGAGCTTGTTTTGCCACCAAATATTGCATAATTATTGAAATAGAATATGAAAATATCTTTTTTTAACTAGGACTCTAAAAATAAAAAGATATCACCTAAACCTAATTGAATTTAAATTTCTCTGAAAGTCAAGTCCATTTTGATTTACTTAATTTTTTCATCCTTCAATCCTGCTTGCGCACCTATAGAATCCGTATTTTAGTTGTCTATCTCATATCTTTAAAATTAAAAGATTGCTCCCATTCTATTGATGAAGACATCATGGTTGAAGGTACGTTCCCATTTTTTCTCAATAATTTTTCTTTCGCAATTTTTTTTACTATTTTATTATCTTTTCTTTCTCTTATTCACTCAAGTCTTTCTATCTGATATGTGAAAAATAGGTCCCTCTCGAACTTCAGAACATGGATTCTTTCATGGCATTTTTTGTCATTCTTTCCACTCTATCAATAGCAAAGTGAAAGAAAACCATGGTCACATTCTCACCTCACTTGGTTAGGGTTTTTAGTTTTGTCTATTCAACTCACATTATTTTGAGATTATAGTTTTAAAGCGCTTCAAAATATTTTTGTTTATTGCTGTGTGTTTTGATTTCGATTGGAATTTACTATAGCTTTTTGTAATAAAGATAGTGAAGATGAAATATTCATCGTGAAAAGCTGAGGATGAACTTGTTAAAGTGCTAGCAAGTTTTATTTTTTCGTTTACAGTTACAGCAAAAAAAAACATCTTGATAGTAAGTAAATTATGTTGTCATTCTCTAATGTTTATATTTGGAGCCATGGTGTATTAGATAAGGAATAGTTTTAAATTAATATGATTGGCTAAGTTCTAAAACTCTTTTGTTACGAATATGATTAGCTATGTTCTGACACTCTCAAAGCCTTGCTTTTTGTTGACATCTCTCTTTTTCTTTCTTTTTTACCTTCATTTCATTTCGATCAATGATATTCATTTGATTGTAGTCTTTGCAGCAACTGGTATTTATTTTATTTTTATTCAATTATTTATGTCTTCTTTAAGTCTTTGAGATTTTGAAAATTAAAACCTCTCCATAGAGTGCAAAGGAGATAGAATGCATACAGGAGGTAAACTTGTGCAGGACCTTGATCAGCTTTTCCATCAACCTTATACCCTATCAGCATAATTACACATCTGATTTTTAACTCACTCCGGGGACTAAGGGTTTTCAGACATGATTAGATGTCAGTATGGAGATTTATAGTCCCACCCAGGGATCCATCCTTGCTTCACTACTAGTGGCAGATTGCCCTTAGGACTCAGAAATCTTATAAATTAGATGCTGCTAAAAAGGAAAAATGAATCATATATGAGTCACACAAAAGAAGGTGCAAAGATGTAAATTTGGCAGACTGGCAATAGGTATTTAACAAGGAAATTTATTCTCATTTAGATTTCTCAGATTTTTACTGTGTTATACTATAGCCAAATTATTATTTTTTACCTTCACTTAGTTATTAAGTGGTGTTTTGACTACATAATGACTTGTCAAAAATCACACTTGCTTTTAGATCTCTCTGCATAAATGTCTATAGGTTTTAGGTATGGATTAGCAGCTTCCCTATGCCTCAATTGGCTCAGTTTGATCCTAGCTCATCATATTATTTGCAAAAATTCTATGGATATGGTTTGTGGACTAGCTTGTTCATGCCTAGCTTGACTTGGTTTAATCGTGCCTCATCATAGTAAAAGCATTAGTATGAAATGAGAAAATTAGTCACCTAGTACAAAATCTTAATTTATTTTTGTTGAAAGTCTAACTTGCTGAATCTGGCAATAATTAATAATTATGCAGTGCACTTTTTAATAGTCTTTATATCTATACATGCATATCCTGCAATATAATACGCTTGTTGCAAGATGGCTTGGGCATTCTATATAACACTATTATTTAGTTCATCTTATGGCTATTGATGAGTGGTTGAGGGTTTTTCCTTAGTTGGTTATTCAACTAAATTAAGCTCTTTCTGATTTGTAGGACAATCAGGCTAACTTTGCTGCTGGAGGAAATAATAGAGGATATGAGTTATTCACAAGGTGTCCTTTTTTACCTTTAATTTTAAAATACAAATTTAATAGCATTAAAGTTCTCCTTATTATTCAAATTTATTTCTATTCTTTATGCTCATTTTTCATGCTTTATGGAAATACATTTCATAAGGAGTCTTGAAAACCAGGATGCAATGTCCTGCAAATAAATTAAAACTAAGATCATAAAGCAATATAACATCAAGTCAAAATTTTGTAGGACTTAAGCATTTGATTTTTATTGGATTCTTTTTCTTGCTCGTATTGATATAGGTCATTTTAATATTTTAAAGTTATATTGGTAAATATTCTCAAATAAAACTTAAGTGCATAATGTCCATTATATATGCTAACCTCATGTCTTTTAGTGCGTATGTTTTAATTTTTATCTATTATATGAGAAGTTGAATGATTTTGTCTATTGCTTGCTGGTTATAGTCCATACTATAAGGATGCATGATCTCTTACTCTACTTTTGCAGGCATATGGTTTGCAATGTTATATTTCAGTTTTTCTCAAAGATGTGTTGGCTTGCTTGAAATTTTTCCTATTGATTTCAACAAAGATTGTGTTCCTATAATAGTTTTTGTGTCCCTTAACAGCAGAAAGTGAGAGTTATCTGGCATTTTAAGTTATTCTGCTCAAATGCTTTATCTATCCCATGTACATTGATTGGACTATATGTTATTTTTAAGTGGTTTTAAGTGTCCTCTCACCTTCTTGTGAACTTGGTCCAAGAATAGTGTGTTTGAAATTTCTTAATATACTCATAATTAGACCTTATAGATACATATACTTTTATACTAAAGGCTCTTTATTTTAGCATGTTTCAACTAGATAAAATAACTTTATCAAATTATAAAGCAAATGTCTGATGTTTTAGTAAAGAAGCAATTATCTGTTCTAAACCTGTTGGTAAGACCTTTCTATTTCTTTACCTGTTTACATTAATTTGTTCATTAACAAATTGATTAAACGAATCTGTTAATATCAATTTTATTCACTCTTGTACATTTCCTATGTCAGGCCCACATGGTAATTGAGTCTTCCAACTGAAGGCAATTTGTAACAGAGGTTTTTGGTTCTCTGTCCTTGTGTGTTCTATTTTATTTCTTGTTCAAGTTCTTAAAATCTACAATGTAAACAAAATAACGGCCTATCTTGGAATCTGTGCTGATAAAAAAAAACTAAAATGTATAGTTAAAGGACTAAAATGCTTTGCTTTGCTTTTCTTCTTTTCCTCATTGGTTTTAATATTAAGACCTAATAGTAAAATTATTTTAGACACCAAGTACTTTTCTAGTTATATATAGTATTGTTGATTTTTTGTTAAGAATTTGGATTTATGATACTTATTATTTATGACTTGGTTATTATCCCGTTTCCATATGATGAATATGATGGAGAATAGAAGCAGCAAAATAATAAGTGGCATTAAGTGGATGGTAAGCTTGATATGAAGCAGAAGAGGAGAGGATAGTTAGAATGAAATAAATAGCATTGATTATTTGTGTGTGATTTTGGGTATATATACTGAAATTAGTGATGTTACTCTTTTTAGAAAATCAAACAAAAGATTTGCACTGTCAAATAGTTACTACTTTCAGATGACTGATGTTATTGTCAGTTGATTGCCATACATACAAAGCAAGCTTATGTTATCAAAGCAACTAATTAATGTGATTTTCAATTTATTACAAACATTTATTCATCTTGTTTTCCACTCTCTTGGTTTTACCCTTGTTGTTTTCATACTCGTGAATTTGTTCTTCCTTTCATTGGTGAGTAACAGTTTCCCACACATATTTCATGTTTAATTTAAAAGTTTATTACTATACTAGTATTTGTTTTTCAGTTTGATATCTTGTTTTCTCTACACCCAATTCCAGCACTTTGTGGATTTCCAACAAAAAAGGCATGACTTTTTAGATAAAATGCAGGAATTTTAGATTTATATTTAATACAGATATTAAATAAAAAATTCTATTTGTATATAGTTATATGGTTATCTTAGTTCTATTATTCATAAGTTTGATTTTGTATTTGCTATACAATTTGGAAAAAATAAGGATATTGTAATGCCCCTTATAATACCCTAGGAGAATCTTTTATTAATTAATAATTAGAGTCTATGCCAAATTAAATGTAAATGACTAGAGAAGGACCTAATTAAAAAGTGAAAGGGTTAGTTTGGGGTATAATTAGAAATAAAGGAAAGTTAAGAACCAAAGAGCAATTTTTCCATGTAAGTGACAAATGGCCCAACAGAAAAGGAGAGAGAATGATATATTTTTGAGAGGTGGCCGGCCAAAGCAATTGGATTTCTTCATTCATCTTCATCGTCTCTTAACCCTAAAGTCTCTCTCTCAAACTCTCTCTCTAGATGTCTTGGGGTTTTTGGCAAAAAGAAGAAGATTTAGTTAGTTTTGCTTTTAAGGTATCTTTGTTTCTTCTTTGTTATGTGTTGTTTATTTAATAAAGTGATGGGTGTTCATGGTAGTGTTCTTATTTTATAGAAGGAAAAGCAAGTAAGAAGAAGGGAAAGGAAGCTATTCAAGGGTGAAGAGATTTGGAGCTTTAAGAGGTATGGGAACTTGCATGGTTGTGTGTGTGATGCTTGAATTTTTGACATGAGAGATGTCTTTATTGCTGCTATTATATGTTTTATGTGTTGATCTTAATATTGGAAGTGGTTTAGAAATGAAATATGCAAGTTGCATTGAAAGATATAAAAATCTATTTTAAGAATCAATGAATTTGGCTATATCATGAGCTATAGTTATGAAAATCGAGAAATTCTAGTTGATATAGAAACTACACACACATATCTTAAATTTTGTTAAAAGAATCCGAGAATTGATTTTCACTGCATTGTAGTGAAAATTTATGTTGAAATCTGGCTATTATTGTTACCCCATTTTTGAGAATAGTCTGTGGTTTTATTTCCATATCTAAAGATTTACAAGTCTGATTGATGATTTTTAGTGTTTTGGAAACTAGAAATATAGATCTATAACTTTGTAGAAGGGTATATTGGATGAAAATGTTATTTTGTAGGTCAAAATTGGCTTATAACTAGGGATTAAAAATCTGCCATTGGTAGATTAGGGCATCACGATTACTAGGTTTTAATAGTAACCGTGAGGTAGCCTAGTTTTCAGTCCAGACCCAAAATCCATCCTACCTTATGGTTACCATGAATTTGATATTAATTGTAACCCCTTTCTGTAACTTTACTTCACGGTTATTACCCTAGGCTTAGTAACCATGAGGTAGTTCGTCTTTAATTTAGTAACAACATGTAACCTATGTCACGGTTACTATGAATTGGGTAGTAACCGTGACCCCTATTGTATGATTTGGGTCACAGTTATCATGATTTTGGTAGTAACCATGACCCTCCCTTATATTTTAATACTTGGAATTTTATGACTGTATATGATGCCTACACTTACCTAAGCCCTTCCTAAACTTGTAAATCATTTTAAACTTACAAGTATGTAGTAATATACCCCTTTAATCATAAGAATTGCTTTACAAATAGGAATTTAAGGTTCCATTACTTAAAGTATAGTATGCATGTGTTTACTTTAATATAATTGCATTACAATGATTATTGTTTATGTTATGAAGTAAAACTATATAATATTATAGTACTTCGCATTCATTTATGTTATATTGGATTATATTAGTACAAATTAATGACATATGAAAATATGGTTTGCTTTGCCTACATATAAAACTTGGTGGTGGATAGATAGGGATGCTTATAAGGTTACAGTCGCAGCTGTTATAGTCTGACCTATTTGGGTCTACAGTATGTCTCTGAATGAGACCATAGTTCTTACCTCAATTGGGTCCATCGATTTAATACCTTCGGGTATTTCTATGTTTGATACCTTCGGGTATCCATAGCACCCGTTATCCACACGCATAGGAATTTAAGCAGGCAGTTTACAAAATGAATGAAATGCATACATACATGTTAAAGAGTGAATAAATTTGTATTCTTTTATTTTGATTAAATTTACATGGCGCAGTTATTGCTTCCAACAATGTACTGAGTATTATTTAATATTATTGAAGCGAATGCATTCTCTTTGGTATTAATATTGCATGCTTTGTGATAACCACTGTGAGTGGCTATCAACATATTGTTTTGGTTGTCCACTAAACTTTATAGCTTAGCACAGATGTTTATCCATGTAGGTTCATAGGTTAGACCTTTTTCATCAGGGACAAGCCAACAACTTCAAAAGCCAACATCAAATTAGAAAAAATCATTATGATGTATGAGTTTCATTTTTTGTATCTTTTTTATTAGATCATGATAGATCTTGTATTAAAGTAATGTGATTATTAAGTTTTGTAACTAATAACCCAGCATAGTTCTAATGTAACAAACTTAATCTTATATATATATATATATATACGTACTTCTTTAATAGATAATACACATGTTACGATATATGATAGTTGATTAGATTAATGTTATCCTGTGTATAATGGATAAATGAAATGTAATTAGTAACAGTAATCAGGTTAATTTAGTATATTCATTACATTTTTGGTATCAAAGCACCTTTGTTTAGGCGGTTCTGGCCTATAGGAATTTATAGGTTCATAGATATAAATTTTTTGTGGATGTTGGCTTATAGTTTTTGTCCCTATATTTCTTTTGATATAGATCGATATGGAAGAACATCATGAAGTGGTAGATGAATCAGTTGAAAGCAATCTACTTGGACAATCGAATCCTTCTCAGCCTGAATCTTATGCATCCACTCTAGGTGGTGTGGCTGTTGTTGAGCCTGGGGAAGCACTATTGAAAATTTCCCATGACATGGCTTAGATTTTACAAAGTATGACTCCATCGAAAGCTCCAATTTTTGAGATCAAAAAGCATGGTGCAGAGGAGTTTTTGGTACTACTTAGGAGGAGTCTGAGAAAGCTGAGTTATGGCTCAAAAGGCTAGAGCGGGTATTTACAGAAGTGCAGTGCCTAGCAAATCAAAAGGTGACTTGTGCTATGTCCTTACATCAGGGAGCAACTTATGATTGGTGGAAGCTAGTTCAGACACAACCTCAGCTACATGATTTCCTCTCTTGGGAATTCTTTGTGGCAGAATTCAAAAAGAGGTATGTAATTGAAGCATACAAGGATGAGAGATTGAAATAGTTCTTGAACCTAAAGCAAAAAGGTATGTTAATGGCTGATTATGAAGCAAAATTCGGTCGCTTGAGTAAATATACACCCAAGCCCATATTGACTAGGACTTTCAAATGTCACCAATTCGAAGATGGGTTGAATGACCAGATCCGAGAGCATTTGGTAGGGCCTATCTCTTTGCACCCAGTGGATTATCATCAATTCGTTCAAATAGCTATTTGAGTTGAGAAAGAGAATAATACTAAAAGAGAAAAAGATCAGAGAAGAAAAAGTCTCACAGGGTGGTTTTCATCAGGAAAATGATCAATAATGACTACAGGAGATTCGCCAGCTAAATCCGGTAATCATCCTGCATCTAGAGGTTGACAATGGGGAGCTTTCCCTTCAGTCGATTCTGAAAGGGACACTTCATCAGGATCAGGTAGAGGTAAAGCTCCAGAGTGTACCTACTATTATAGGCAACATTAGGGCACTTGCAAAATGCTCACTGGCGCTTCCTTCATATGTGGCAGCATAGAGCATCTTATGGCAAATTGCTCTATGAGATAAGAGTAAGCCTCCAGTCAACAATGAAATAGAAGAGCTTCCAATGCACCCTCTTCAGGTAGAGGATGTGGTAAAGGTAGAGGTAGAGGTGGATCAAGTCAATTTAGAGCACAATCCAGGAATGTTTTTGATATAGTAGATCAACCATTCGCTCCTACACCTCCTGTCAGAGCTTATGCAATGAAAGCTCAAGAAGATGTTGATGCTCCTGAGATCATAGCTGATACATTCTCTCTCTTTAATACTGATGTGCATATGCTTATAGACCCAGGATCTACACACTCGTATATTTGTAATGGGATTTGGGTAGAAATGTATCTGTTGTAGATCATCTGAGTTATGATATATATGTAATCAATCTTTTGGGCCACTGTGTATGTGTAAATGAAATCTATAGAAATTTCCCTATTATGATTCAAGGGAGAGAGTTTCCAGCTGATTTAATTTTTTTACCTTTCTATGAATCGGATACATCTTGGGCATGGACTGGTTGTCTAAATACCAATCCATAGTGAATTGTAAAGTTGGAACTGTGATAGTTAAGGATGTCGAGGATAAAGATACATTGATTCAGGGTATTAAATCTAAACCCTTAGCAAAGTCATCTCTACTATAAAGGTGAAGTCGTTCCTTAGAAAAGGTTGCAAAGCATTCTTGGCTTTGGTACTTGATTCTAAGAGGGAGACAGTTAATCTTCAAGATATTCCAGCAGTCAATGAGTTTCCTGAAGTTTTTTTCGAAGAAATTTTGAGTTTGCCACATGAGAGAGAGGTAGAATTATTTATAGAAACTTTGCCTGGAACTTTTCCTATTTTTAGAGCACCTTACAGAATGGTGCCATCAGAATTGAAGGAGTTAAAAGTTCAGTTACAAGAGCTATTGGATAAAGGCTTCATCAAGCCCAGTGTGTCACTTTGAGGTACACTAGTGTTGTTTGCCAAGAAAAAAGGATGGCACCTTAAGAATGTGCATTGACTATCGGAAGCTTAACAAAGTAACGATGAAGAACAAGTATCCTCTACCCCAAATCGAAGATCCATTTGACTAATTAAAGGGTGTTAGAGTGTTTTCTAAGATTGATTTGCGGTCATGATATTATCAACTATGGGTCAAGGATGTAGATGTTCCAAAGATTGCTTCTAGAACTCAATATGGTCATTATAAATTCTTAGTAATGCCTTTCGGGTTGACTAACGCACTAGGAGCCTTTATGGATTTGATGAATAGGGTGCTCAAATCCTATTTAGACCAGTTTATGGTGGTGTTTATCGATGATATACTAGTTTATTCTTACAATGAAGTGGAGCATGCAGAACACTTGAGAATAGTATTAGAAACTATGCGAGAAAAATAGTTATATTCAAAGCTAAGTAAATGTGAGTTCTAGCTTAAAGAAGTTTCTTTTCTTGGGCACGTGGTGTCTTCAGAAGGCATCAGGGTGGACCCTAAAAAATTAAAGCTATTATAAAATGGAGGCCGCCTCGGAATGTGCTGGAAGTTAGGAGTTTCTTGGGCTTAGCTAGCTATTATAAAAGATTTGTGAAAGGCTTTTCAATTATTGCCTCTTCGCTCACTAAGTTGCTTCGAAAATAGATCAGATTTGAATGGATAGATCATTATGAAGCAAGTTTCGAGTAATTAAAGAAGATGTTAATGGAAGCCCAATTTCTTACACAACCCATATCGGGTAAAGAATATGCTATGTATAGTGATGCATTGAAAAATGAATTGGGTTGTGTACTAATTTAGGAAGGTAAAGTAGTATAGTAGCATATGCATCAAGGCAGTTAAAGTCTCATGAACAGAATTATTCGACTCATGATTTGGAACTAGCAGCTGTCATTTTTGCTTTGAAAATATGGCAACATTATCTTTATAGCGAGAAGTGCAGAATCTATACACATCATAAAAGTCTTAAATATCTACTTACCCAATGAGATCTCAATCTAAGATAGCACAGATGGTTGGAATTGTTTAAAGACTATGATTGTATAGTTGACTATCATCCAGGAAAGGCAAATGTGGTAGCCGATGCGTTGAGTAGGAAAATGATGGCGACCCTATTGTTACAAGATTGTAAATGGAGGGTTGCTTCTGATGGAGCTTTGATAGCTCAATTACGAGCTCACCCTAATCTAAGATAAGCAGTAATTGATGCACAGGAAGGTGATGAAAAGCTACAGCAAATGGCTCGATCAATGTATAAAGATGGCCCAATAGAGTATTCAATTGGGATTGATGGTGGTCTTTATTATCGAAATTGATTATGCATACCAAATGTTAAAGAGTTGAAAAGAGCTTTATTGCAAGAAGCCCACAATACTGTATTCACCATGCATCCTGGTGGCAACAAGATGTATCGAGATCTGAAACAATTTTACTGGTGGCTAGGAATGAAGAGTGATGTAACGGAGTATGTCTCCAAGTGCTTGACATGTCAGCAAGTAAAAGCAGAGCACCAATTTCCATTAGGATTATTGAATCCTCTTCCCATTCCTCAATGGAATTGGGACAATGTTACAATGAACTTTGTGACAAGGTTACCCACTACTCAGAAGAAGCATGATGTTGTGTGGGTCATAATAGATAGATTGACAAAGGTGGCTCATTTTATACCGATCTGATCTAACCACTCAATGGACAAATTGGTTGAGTTGTATATAGACCTGATTGTTAGATTGCATAGGGTACCAATATCAATTATTTTAGATCAAGATCCAAGATTCACTTTCAGATTCTGGAAAAGTCTGCAATAAGCTTTAGGTACAAAGCTTCTTCTTAGCACTGCTTTTTACCCTTAAACAAATGGGCAGTTAGAAAGAATTATAGGTACTCAAAGACATGTTGAGAGGCTATGTTTTAGACTTTCCCAAGAGTTAGGATAAATATGTGACCTTGATGGAACGCACGTACAACAATTGCTATTAAACTAGCATTGGTATGCCACCATATGAGTCACTCTATGGTCAAAAATGTAAAACTCCCTCCTGCTTGATAGAGCTAGCTAAAAGCAAATTAACGAGTCCTAAAATTATAAAGGATACTAAAGAGAAAATCCAACTTGTCAAATAAAGATTAAAAGAAGCAAGTAATAGAAAAAAGTCATACATGGACTTAAAAAGAAAGGACATTAAGTATCAAGTTGGAGATGAAATGTTCTTGAAGGTTTCCCTATGGAGAAAGCTGTTGCAGTTCAGAAAAAAATGAAAACTCAGTCCCCAATTCATAGGCCTTTAGAGAATTCTGGAGCAGGTTGGACCAGTAGCTTATAGACTGGATCTTCCCAGTGTGTTATCAAAGCTACATGATGTCTTCCAAATTTCTATGCTCCGATAATATCGATCGGATAAGTCACATATCCTACCAGTGCAAGACATCAGTGTCAGATCTGACTATACCTATGATGAAGAACCTAATATGATATTGGCTAGGGAAATTCGACAATTGAGAAACAAAGAAATCCCCCTTGTCAAAGTATTCTGGCAACACCACGATGCTCAGGAAGCTACTTGGGAGCCAGAAGTAGTAATACGGGCTCAATATCTACAGTTATTCAATATAGGTATGAATTTTGAGGACGAAATTCTTTTAGGGGAAGAGAGTTGTAATGCCCCTCATAATACCCTAAAAGAATCTTTCATTAATTAATAATTAGAGTCTATGTCAAATTAAATGTAAATGACTAGAGAATTACCTAATTGAAAAGTGAAAGGGTTAGTTTTGGGGCATAATTATAAATAAAGGAAAGTTGAGAACCAAAGAGCAATTTTTTCATGTAAGTGACAAATGACCCAATAGAAAAGGAGAAAAAGGGAGATATTTTTGAGAGATGGTTGGCCAAAGCAAGTGGATTTCTTCATTCATCTTCATCCTCTCTTAACCCTAAAGTCTCTCTCTCTCAAACTCTCTAGATCTCTTGGGTTTTTTGGCAAGAAGAAGAAGATTTAGTTAGTTTTGCTTTTAAGGTATCTTTGTTTCTTCTTTGTTATGTGTTGTTTATTTAAAAAAAGTGATGAGTGTTCATGGTAGTGTTCTTATTTTATAGAAGAAGCAAGTAAGCAGAAGGGAAAAGAAGTTATTCAAGGGTGAAGAGATTTAGAGCTTTAAGAGGTATGGGAACTTGCATGGTTGTGTGTGTGTGTGCTTGAGTTTTTGATATGAGAGATGTCTTTATTGCTAATATTATATGTTTTATATGTTGATCTTAAGCTTGGAAGTGGTTTATAAATGAAATATACAAATTGTGTTGAAAGATATAAAAAAATTTTTTAAGAATCAATGGACCAGTTTGTACTCTTTTGGCAATATCATGAGCTATAGTTATGCAAATAGAGAAAATCTAGTTGCTATAGAAACTAGACATACATATCTTAATATTTTTAGGAGAAACCAAGAACTGATTTTCACTGCATGATAGTGAAAATTTATGTTAAAATCTACTTATGATTGTTACCCCATTTTTTGGAACAGTCTGTGGTTTTCTATCCATATCTGAAGATTTACAGGTTCGATTGAGATTTTTTTTAGTTTTCTGGAAACTAAAAACATAGGTCTATAGCTTTTTAGAAGGTCATATTGGCTTAAAATGTTGTTTTATAGGTCAATATTGGCTTAGAACTCGGGACTGAAAATTTGCCATTGGCAGATTAGAGCATCATGGTTACTAGCTTTTTGATAGTAACCGTGAGGCAGCCCAGTTTTCAGTCCAGACTCAAAATCCATCCTAGCTCATGGTTACCATGAATTTGGTAGTAATAGTGACCCCTTTCTATAGCCTTACTTCATGATTATTACCCTAAGCTTAGTAACCGTGAGGTAGTTTACCTTTAATCCAGTGTCAACATGTAACCTACGTCACAGTTACTATAAATTGGGTAGTAACCATGAACCTTATTGCATGACTTGGGTCATAGTTATCATGATTTTGGTAGTAACCATGACCCACTCTTATATTTTAATACTTGGAATTTTATGACTCTATATGATGCCTATACCTACCTAAGCCCTTCTGAAACTTGTAAATCATTTTACACTTGTAAGTATGTAGTAATATACCCAATTAATCATAAGAATTGTTTAAGAAATAGGAATTTAAGGTTTCATTACTTAGAGTATAGTATGCATGTGTTTACTTTAATATACTTACAGTACAATGATTATCATTTATGTTATGAAGTAAAACTATATAATATTATAGTATTTCACATTCATCTATGTTATATTGGATTATATTAGTACAAATTAATGACATATGAAAATATGATTTCTTTTGATTGCATATAAAACTTGGTGGTGGATAGATAGGCATACCTATAGGGTTACAGTCACAGCTGCCATAGTCTGACCCATTTGGATCCACAGTATATCTCTAAATGAGACCACAGTTCTGACCCCGATTGGGTCCATTGATTTACTACCTCTGGGTATTTATATGTTTGATACCTTTGGGTATCCACAGCATTCATTATCCACACCCATAAAAATTTAAGTAGGTAGTTTACAAAATGAATGAAATGCATACATACATGTTAAAGAGTGAATAAATTTGTATTCTTTTATTTTGATTAAATTCACATGATGCAGTTATTGCTTCCAACAATATACTGACTATTATTTAATATTATCGAAGTGAATGCATTCTCTTTGGTATTAATATTGCATGCTTGGTGATAACCACTGTGAGTAGTTATCAACATATTATTTTGGTTCCCCACTAAGCTTTATAGCTTAGCACGAGTGTTTATCCGTGTAGGTTCACAGGTTAGACCTTTTTCGTCAGGGATAAGCCAACGACTTCAGAAGAAAATATCAGATTCAATGACCGAAATATTTTCGGTTGTTAAAGGAATTAACGACCGAATTCAAAATCCGATCGTCTACACTTTTAATGGTGGAGTTTTTAACGACCGGATTTTTTGATCGTTATAGGTCTTTAACGGCTGGATTTTAACTATTAACAACTGAATTTCCTTTCATTAAATGACATTTTTCTTATAGTGTATCCATCCTAGAGAAGTCTTTTTAATCTTCTTATTCATCTTCTGCAACTCCTTAATTTTTTGACTCAAAAGAATAATACCATTGATCCTAATTCCTTCAACCATGCATCTCAATAGCGTGCATTCTTCGGCATTTATAGCGCTTATGCTGCCAAGACAACTAAAGAAAGTAATAGATAGAAATCTATATAAAAATCTAAGAGCATGGCTACCTAATGCACATGCTTTCATTTTACTTGGCTTGTGATTCTTCAGATTAATTGGATCTCGAATGAATTTCCAATTTTCTTGGACAGTGGCATATGGCAATTCACCTATAGAACTCTCTGGAAAACCTAACTTCTCAGGCATCTGATGATACCATCTTCTAAGCTTAAAACTTAAGGTCCCTCAATCATCATCATCTTCAAAGGTCAGCTTAAACGAGGTAAAAAATTATGTAGCTACAAATGGGTAGACTTCTGTCTTCTTAAGAATGAAACGCTCCCAGCCAATGTTCTCAATTAATGAAAAAATGTCAGCCCATAAGTTGCCATCTCCAATTTCCAGGTAAAATTCCCATAGATAAGCTAGCTTTACAAACTCCATTTCTTTGAAGTAGTCATACACTTCAACATTTCTTTCATCAATATAAGCAGGCATGTAATGACATTTTTCTGTTAAATTGATTTCACAAAAATACATTTATATATATGACATATAATACACTGAGAGAAAAATAATCACTTAGTTCATTACATATTGTATAAATCTTTTACATTATACATTTAAAAAAATATACATTATCAGAATTAGCCTTCACTCGCTACCCTTCTAGTGGCCTGCAGATGTTGACTCTAGAAAAATACTTTTCTTACACTTGTGTACCTACACAGGAAGAACACCTGTGCTGAGCAATGGCTCAATGGGGATTAAATAGAGCAATTGACTTCTTATCAAAGTCTCAAATACAAGCAATATAACATGCCAATGCATATATTATAATATCATGTCATTCTTATTTAGAACATGTATTTAATCATACTCAATAGCAATACCATACAATTTTTCATTTACACCTCATTATTTAATGAAAAGCACTAACACTATCATGAGACACTATAACACTTAAACTATTGGTCACTCATTATCAATCAATAATTAAATCACTTTCATTGCTTGAATTCTCATGAATGGTGGATACGAGTACTAACACGCAAAACTAACAAGCAATATCAAACAAGCGAGATATAATAGTCTCGAATCAGGTGACACTGATGAATAATATCGTACGGGCAAGAAATAACAATCTTGAATCACTAGATACCAAAAGGTATCGAAACACTTGTCACCCTCAGGTGACAACACTAGCAGCTGTAATCACTATCCCCTTTATAGGCATGCCTATCTATCCACTACTATGTCAAATTTAGGCTATCAATAAATCACTAGTCACTTAAAGATATTACACTTGTTACATTGAAAATCATAGATATTCACAAATTCAATACAAGCATGCAATAGAATCACTATACATTGTACACTCTCATTCATTTTTTATACATATTAATGCATATTTTTAGAGATATGACATCAATAGATTCCATAGATCATGCCATTGTTTTGCTAGATCATGCTATTCATGTTCATTCATAATCATTAACTGTATAAATTCTTATACATTAAGACCTAGTATTTAACTTTACTTCATTAATTCCTTATGTTATACACTCATTTATGTCACTTATTACTCTTGTTTTTACACTTACAACACTCTAAACATGTTTAGTGAGGTCTAAATGTGCTTTGGTATGAATTTGGGACCTTAAATTAAAGTTTAAAAAAAACAGGAAATGGTCACGGTCATTAGGTTATACCTGGTAATCATGACATAGGTTGCACTTTGGTTCTAGACCGAAAATAGGACTACCACATGGTCATTAGGTTTTTCTTGCTGACCGTGAGGTCAAATCTGCCTAGAGATAGATTTCCAATTTTCACTTATATGTCATTTTTGACCTAGAAAACGTGGTTTTCAAGGAAAGTGGTCTTCTACAAAGTTATTCCACTATATCTCTAGTTTCTACAACATCAAAAAAGTATTCAATTTTGACTTCTAAATCATAAGATATCACTAAAATATTAAATACTGCTCCATGATAACAAATAGCAGGGGTATGTCAACTTCAAGCTAAATTTTGGGCACCTTAAGTACAGATTTAGAATCCAATTTCTTCTACAAAGATGTAGATATATATCTTATCTTTCATTTCCATATATAATCATATCAATTAGACATTTATAGAAATAGTCATACTCTTTACACTGAAATTGGTTTAAGTGAACCTTTTCACTTTATCTTTTTCTAAGGCACAAATCATCTTTCTTATGCACTATATATTCAATTCTTCACTCAAACATCAACTACAAATCATCTAAAACACATATAGTAACTTAATTCAATTACAAACATATTAAACAATCATATAAACTCCCATACCTTATTGATGCACCCACTAGCTCCTTTAGAGGTCCCTCTTCTCTTTCCTTTTATTTTTGCTAATTTTACCAGATAAAACACATCATAAATACTCATCAATGTCCGATCCCATCTACAATTCTAACTTCTCATGTTTTAGAACAAATGAATGATCAAACTTTGAGCCAAAATCCATAAAATTTACCTTAAATTAGCCAACATACATAAACTCCCCTTTAAGTAAAAATTATGAGCAAAAGAATAGTATAGAGAGCAAGAAGAGTTGCTAGAAGTTTTTGGCCATAAGGTGGCCAACCTACCCATAAAAAAGGCATATTTTTTCTCTTTCACTTGTTTTCTCTTTACCTTTTTAGAAAGAGACATGTGCTTACCTCTAATCTCAATTACCATTCACACACAATACTAACTCATTTTTAACACCTTATCCCCACTTTTTTAACAATAATGCTCATTAACCCCTAAATTAAAAATTTACAAATTTACCCTTCACTTTTGCATTAATACCAATTATATCCCAGTTGCATGATTAACAAGTCTTTTACATTGAAACTCTTACAATCTCTATCTATTATTTACTAATCCTATCAAGGTATATTTTGGGGCATTACAAGGCAAATGTCTCCCAAAAGTAGTAGTTACCTCATCAATTCGTGCTTTTTTTAAGTGCCACTGCAAAAACACAACATTATTAACTCCACTTGGACAAAAATTAAAGCTCATTAATAATCTATTAAAGAGAAACAATTCAATTAAGCTCACATTTTTCCCAAGTGCAAATGCAATGAATGAGATAAGAAATAAATGCAAATTAAGTGCATAAATGATGGATTTAGAAAAACAAATGAAATGACATAGAAATGATGAATTAAAATTGAATATATAATTAAACTTAATCTTTGAGGAGGCATTTCACTGAGCATATTTTATGTACAACTTTGTAAAGTTTTAACTAATGCAATTTTAATTATCTAAAATCCATGTTGGGATATGTATGAACTATAACATGCACCTAATGTAACTATGATCACAGAAAGCACAACACAACTCAAAAACATAGCAAACCATTAAGCCAAAGTAGCTACATAGTCATATTTTTCAAAAGAAAAATGTAAATAGTAATGAAATTAAAGACATAACAAGGCATATGTAAGCTTACTTGATTAAATGAGTGATGTATACTGAGTTTTTAATCATTCCTTGAAGCACTCGGTGGAGTGGAGTTACAAAAATACGATGGCATGCACAAAACTAAGTGAAAAACTACTATTTGGTGAAGTGTGGGTGAGTGAATGATGTAAAGAAAAAAAAATTCCCTTTTAAGTGATCATCACTCGATAGAGTGATGAGCCACTCGGTGGAGTGACCCATCACTCAACCAAGTGAAGGTCCTTTGGAAGTCAAGGTAACAAAAAATTAATTTTTTTAATGTCACTCGGTGGAGTCAATACCCACTCCACCGGTTGGGATACCACTCGATCGAGTGGATTTTCACTCCACAGAGTGGCCATTCTCTGTACTAAAACTTAAAAAAACACACTGGTAACAAATCTTTTTTCTGCAAAATTTTCACAAGTATTTATAAGAATTCACCTAATTAACACTGAATGATTTATTCTTTCTCCTTGAATTAAGAATAAAAAACCCATAACTCATGCTGCTAAGTGTGGTCAATTAATCTATAAACGTGCCATTATTTTTAAGAAAAATTTGTTAATGCTTGTTATGCATGAAATTGACTTACCTACATAATTGCTGCTACTGATAAACATGTTCAAGGCTAAAATGAGTATGAAAAATGTATTCTCTTTTATAAATGATGTATGAAAACACTTAAACACTGAAACAAACAAAAACTAAACAACACGAAGCAAAACATACTGCAAAATTTTAAAAACAACTAAAAATAAGAGGTTAAAAGAGATAGTTTTGAGTTTTTGTTAATCCTCAGCTAGAATTTTAGGACTGCCTTACTTGTCAAAAAGAACCAGAGTTTTCTCAGCAACTTTATGATCAATATTAAAATATAGTTTCAATATGTGTCCATTTACTCGATACTCTTATCCATCTTTTAGATTTCTCACAATGACAACACCAAATTCGTTGTTTGAAACTACCTGATAAGGACCTAATCATCTGGATTTGAGTTTTCTTGGGAACAACCTCAGTCTACTTTTGTACATTAAGACCAACATTCCTGGAGCAAACTTCTTTCGATTCAACCTTTTTTCATGTTAAAGCTTGGTTTTCTCCTTATAACTTGCAGCATTATCATAAGACCACTATCGAATTTCATTTAACTCATTGAGCTATAACTTTCATTCTTCCAATCCTGTCAAAAGCGAAGAAATAATTATGGGTTTTGTATTTTCTTCTAAAAATACATATTTCAAATGTGAAGGAAGAGTTTTGAGTTTAGATTTATTTTCTCCCTTATGAGGGGACTGTTCATCTTCCTATATTCCTTATCTGTGCTCTTTTTCTAGTTCCTGCATCAGCTCTTCCTCTTATTTTTCCATTTCCTCCATATATTTTGGATGCATCAAGCAATCTCGAAGCTCATCATTTAACAAAATTTCCTCCTACTTTTCTTCTACACACTCTTAAATACTATCTATGAAGCACATAGATTCTTCAAAGTCATAAGAAGAATGTTTCATCATCTTATTTACGTTAAAAATCATTTCCTCCTCATTAAACTTTAAAGTAACTGTTTGCCTATGTACATCTATCAATGCTTTTGCTGTATTTAAAAATGATTGCCCTACTATCAATGGTACCGTACGGTCCTCCTCCATATCCATCACCACAAAATCAACCAAAAATATAAAATTTCCTACTTTCACCAACAAATCCTCAATAATACCTTTAGGCCTTTTCACATATCTATCTGCCAACAATAGTGTCATTCAGATCTCTTTAATATCACCTAAATTCAATTTCCTACAAATTAAATAAGATATCAAATTAATGCTAGCATCCAAATCACATAGAGCATGTCCAACAAAATTCCCTTCTTATTCATGAGGCAGTGTAAAACTAACTGAATCCTCTAATTTTTTAGGAATTTTATTCATTAAAATGGCACTACAATTTCTAGATAGTTGAACTGTACCTATACCTTCTAGCTTTTTCTTATTAGAACATAACTTTTTCATGAATTTAGCATATTTAGGCATATGTAACAAAGTGTCAGTGAATGGTAAATTTACATGCAATTTTTTAAACATGTCTAAAAACCTGAACAGTTGTTCATTATTCTTTTCTTTTCTAGCTAGAGATGGAAAGGGTAACTGAGATTTATCAATAATAGTAAAGATAAGTTTTTCCTTACCTTTACCAACCGATGATGCATCATCACTAATTTTTGAATTAAAAATACTTACCTCCATTGTTGGTTTCATTATTTTTGAAGATTTCTTACCAGTTTTAGCTTCTTGTACCTCTTTCCCATTTCACAAAGTGATTATTTTGGCTTCCTCCTTTGGATTGCAGTCTACGTAAGATGGAAAGCTTCCTTGAGCTCTATTAGATAATGAATTAGCAAGTTATCCCATTTGATTTTTTAGGTTCCTAATGGATGCCTCTTGATTTCTCATCCAAATATCTTGCAATTTTCATCTAGCATCTTGACTAGATAAAATTGAATTTTGGAAGGCCATGAAACTAGCAAGCATTTCTTCTATATTTGACTTATTTTCTAGTGGGGGTTAGGATTTTTAAAATCTGGGTGGTTAATAAGATTGTGATTGATATGTAGAAGGGTAGTATGGTTGAGCTTGATTTGGATATGAAGGATGGTTATTGCTATAGGAGGCTTGATTTTGGTTAAAGGGAGCCCTTAGTTAAGGATTATAAATGGCTGCTTGGTTTCCTTCTTTCCATGCAAAATTAGGATGATTTCTCCATCCCGGGTTATAAGTATTGCTATAGGGGTTTAAAGTATTCACTTCCTTTACTAATCCTTCACCATTTTTTAGCTCGGGTGCTCCTTGAGTTCTTGCATAACCATCACACTCGTTAGACAACATAAATAAATTTTTAGCATTAAGATCATTTATTTCTTTTAGATGTTTTTTTTCATTAATTCCATTTGAGCTTTAAGCATAGCTATTTCATCCACATTGTGTACTCCCTGTTTCTTATGTGTAGCCCTAGAAGTTGCATATTGAGCGTCGTTGGTAGCCATTGTTAGTGTAAGCCCTAGCCCCAATGTATTGTAATAAAACACTTTGAATTAATAAAGTGAGGCATTTGTTTTATCTTTTGTATTCCTGTGCATATCAATTGATAGAACTATCCAAGAATGTTGTTTCAGTTTAAGTTATCATGTGTGAGGCACATGGTTGTAAGCCCTTGAAACAAATGAGACTTCATTCTAAATATCCCTAGTCATTCATTGTTATGGAAATAACAAATGAATTAAGACTAGTATGCTCTCTCTGATATTATGAGTTCTGTCTTACGGATCATTAGGACAAGAGTGTCAATCAGAGATCATAGATACATGTTAAAGAACATGGTATCTGGATTCGATTCGTTTATGAGAACACTACATAGTACAAGTCATAAGTGTTTCTCATATGCAAGTTTTGTATCGGAGTTCTTAGACCTAAAATCTCTATGAAACTCTTTATGAATTACTGTGTACTTTGTCATACACCTAACGTGCTCGTAACAAAGTGACAAGTACGAGTATAATTGGGTATGCATTGATTCATGTTAGAGAGAATGAGAGAAGTGAAGGGATTACCCCTCTCTATAAGAGAGAAAATATCATCGGCCACTTGATCAGTGAACTGAAAAGTGTATGGCCATACCGAGATGAAATAATGAGTAATCATTATTTATCTGAGAGTTCAGTGTCACTAGAATATCAAGAAAGGAATTAATATATATAAGGATGACTAATTCCATGCCTTATATTAATTCTGATATTTATGGGTAAGGGACTATACAAAATTGTATTAGATAACTAAATGCCATATGCATTATCATTTAATTTGGAATGCTATAATATCTTGCTAGAGAATATATATAGCCTTTGAATTAATTCATTAATTCATTGCCAACATTAAAAGGACCTATAGGATCCCACACAAAGCATTGGGCTTAAAATATTTAAATAAAGTATTGGGCATTAATTTGGGCTTTTAATTAAAGTCAAATTAATGTATGTAATGGGCATTTTAAATGCTGTTAGACCTTGGCCCATGAGAGAGAGAAATTCAGCCCACATGGTTTAATTTTAATTAATTAATTATCTTGTATTAATTAAGTTAATGGAGTATTAAAGCCTAAAAGAATTTAAATTAAATTAAATCATTTAAATAATATATGGAGTGGCTGAAATTCCAAAATGATAAATCAAGGAATTTCAGCACGTGTTCATTATTTATATTAAGTGATTTTATTTAATTAAATGTCTTGTGTTTTATTTTAAATTTGAATTTTAAATTCAAACGAGTTTAAATCAATATATATTACTTATTTTTAGGAAGTGATTGAAGTTGAATTAATTATCTTGAGATGGTAAAATTCAGATCAAACACTTGCCAAAAGATAAGGATATATATATATATGAAAAGAAATAAAACCCTAAGGAATAACTAAGTTTGGCGTGGAGACCCTAGTTTCTCTAGGTTTGGCGTGAACTTATCTCTCTCTCTCACAAAATTCTTTTGGCCAATTTTCACAAGGAGAAAGGACTGTTCCTCATTCTCTTGTGTTCTTGGGTAGTAATAGCAACCTAAGAGAAGTACAAAATCAAATTTTGTAGCTTCAAACCATAGCCATTACACAATACCTTAAAAGAGAGCTAGCAATCTCGATTTTAAGCTGTCGGTGCAATTGTGTGTGTGTGAATAAAGGGAGTGGCATAAAAGGCTGTTCCTTGGCATTGGTGATCAAGATCTAAGGCGGATAAAGTTATCTTAGTTGCTGGTCATCACCAAATTCAAGATTTAAAAAGCATCAAAAGTTGTAAGTTTTAAAAATCCTAAAATTGCATGTTTCGATTCTTGTCATGGAATTGTATGGCATGTATGATCGTTTTTATCATTTTTCCGCTGCATGATTACCATGAACATATCATGTCATATTCCATCAGTGGTATCAGAGCCTAAACATGCTTATTTTATTGCTTTAGATTCATGAAAAAATTAATTAAAAATCATTATTTTCAAAACATACAATGCTGAAATTTTCTATTTTGAGTTTTTTACATTGTTTTAGTGTAAAAACGATTTTAATTGATTAGATAGGTATTATAATTAATATGATATGTTAATATAGTGTCCTAAGATGTTCTAGGAGCTTTTAATGGTCGGATTTAATTGATAATATCTGATGGTACATGTTAATATTAAAACTAGGTGCTATTTGGCATGTTAATTGTTAGTTTAACAACTAGTTTTAAATATTAAATGTAAAAATGATTTTGGCATGTTTGTAAGTGATTTTTAAAGATTAAATATCAGGTCTGGAAATATTTTAAATTTGGTTTTAATTCTGTTCCATGACAATTTAATTGATTAATTTTAAAATCACTTAAAACTATGACTAGTTTGTATTTGTTACATGTTTAATCAACATTGTTTGTTTGGTTTTGATTAAAATGGTAAAAAAACATTTAGATCAGATTGGTACGGAATATTAAATCAATATTTATGACCTTATTTTAATTATTAAATGACTCATAAAATTGATTTAAGTATTTGTGCATTTTGTGGCATCACATAAGCATTACACAACTAGTTTTGTTGTTTGTTTGTTTTTATATGCATGCCGTGTATCATATATACGTTCTTCATAATTTTGTATTTTAATTCATGTTGGTACATATTATATGTATTTTTAATGTTTATGGGCTGTATGACATAAAATTAAAAATGGCAAAATTGGAAATTATACTAGAGTTCATTTATAGCACAAATCTAACTAGTTTGTGTTTTGGGCTTTTAAGAGAACTTATTCAATAAGAGGATTTAGTCCATTGGGCTTCGGCCCAAGCCCATCATGGGGTCATCTCTTAAAGGTTCAAGTACACAATTTCCATTAATGGGATTGGCTAAATTAATTAAAATTGGACTTTGTTTGATCCATGAATGTCATGTATATTTATTTGCTTGTTTGGTGTGATGAATGGATATGCATGGTGCATTCATGGGCCCTGGGTTTTGTAATTAAATATGGCCTGCGAGCCATTATGTATTATTGTAAAAGTTTCATTTATTTCTTAGAATAGAATTTACTTGAAGACTTTGTAAATCAAGACGAAGCCCATCGGAATGGAGAAGCCAAACTTGAAGATTCTTATGTAATAGTATAAAATCTTAGTTGTAGGTTTTTGGGCCCATGTTTGTCACGCTTTACTTTATGCAATTATATATATATGCATGCTATGTATGGATGACAAAGCGTATGCCATGTAAGCCGTAATAAAATGAATCCCTAAAATAGTAAGTCACAAAGTTGCTTTCCTAATTCGAAACATGTCAAGGCATCGATCATCGTTCACATAGACTAGGAGTCCTAGATGTGCCCGATTATCTTTGTGAGGCATGGATTGTGAATATAGGTTAGACTTAACATGGAAAGGGATGCCCGAACCTAGGCAACTAATAAATGGTTTTGTGCTATAACATCTTAAAATATTAGCCCATTTGATCCAAGAGTCATGTACGAGACATGATTGGAGTTTTCCTACCTAAGTAACTAACTCGTTAGGTGTACAAGCTCAACTTGACTAATAAGTTGTTGTGAAAAGTGGATCTTGGCCCATATTAAATCACTAACGCGAATTATTTAAAGGGATATTAATTCGGTTTGTGGGATTATAAATAAGACCTCATTTAATCTTGCTAAATTTTATTGTAGATGGAAAAATGGCATCTTCAAACAAAAATTTCTCATTGTGGTCGGTCCTTGAAAAGGAAAAATTAAATGGCACCAATTTCATAGACTAGTCTCGAAACTTAAGAATAGTTCTTAAGCAAGAGAAAAAGTTGTATGTTTTAGATGCACCCTTGCCTGAAGAACCTGCTAGGAACGCCTCTGCGGTTTAAAAGGAAACTTTTGAGACCAAGAAGAGTGACTCCAATGATGTGACCTGTCTGATGCTAGCCACTATGGTGCCTGACCTGCAAAAGCAATTTATGGACCAAGAGGCTTATGCGATTATGGTGCACCTCAAGGAGATGTTCCAAGAGCAAGCTCATCACGAGAGGTTCGTGACAACAAAGGCCTTGATTTCTTGTAAAATGGTTGCGGGTACTCCTGTTAGTACCCATGTACTCAAGATGAAAGGGTATCTTGATACTCTTGAGAAGCTTGATGTACAAGTGCCAAAGGAATTGGCCACTGACTTGATCTTAGGATCATTGACTGATGATTATGATCCATTTATAATGAATTATAACATACATGCAATGAACAAGTCAATCACTGAGCTTCATAGGATGCTTAAGAATGCTAAAGAGAACATTCGAAAGACCAATCCCGTATTAATGGTTCAAGGGGAAATTAAAAAGGGACCCGCTAAGGGAAAGGGAAAGGCAAAACCCAAGAATGACCTGGCTCGATTCAAGTCAAGTGGGAGTGCACCCCAGGCCCAATCCAAACCCAAGGCGTAAAAGCTCAAAGAGAGTGAGAGCACTTGCTTTCATTGCAACAAGATAGAGCATTGGAGGAAAAATTGCGCTCTCTTCAAGGAAGAACAAAAGAAAAATGGAGCCAAGGCATCCAGTTCTGGTATTCTTGTTGTTGAGATTAACCTTTTTATTTCTACCACTTGGGTATTGGATACCGCTTATGGTTCTCACATTTGTTCAAATGTGCAGAGGCTAAGATATAAGCGGTTACTTGGGAAGAATGAAGTGGACCTCCGTGTGGGAAATGGAGCACGAGTTGCTGTCATGGAGATAGGCGACTATCAACTCACTTTACCTTCCGAACTTTGTTTAGTTTTGAAAAATTGTTATTATGTGCCTGCTATGAGCAGAAACATTATTTCAGTTTCATGTTTGGATTTGGATGAATTTGATTTTGTTATTAAAAATGGCAATGCTCATATTCGTCGCCAAGGCATTTCTTATGGCAATGCCATGTTGCAAAATGGCCTTTATATCCTTGATTTACAAAACAAAGAGTCCATATACAACATTAATACAAAGAGGGTTAAATCAAATGAATTGAACCCTACTTACTTCTGGCATTGTCATTTAGGACATGCAAACAAAAAATACATTTCAAGACTCCACAAAACTGGAGTGCTTGGGTCATTTGACTTAGAGTCTTACGATACATGCGAGCCATGTTTGCATGGAAAAATGACAAAGAGTCCTTTTAACAAGAAAGGTGAAAGGACTAATGGCTTATTTGAACTAATACATACCGATGTATGTGGACCATTAAGTACACAAGCTAGAGGTGGTTTTAGCTACTTCATGACGTTCACAGATGACTTCAGTAGATATGGCTATGTCTATCTAATGAAGTACAAATTTGAAACTTTTGAGAAATTCAAAGAGTTTAAGAACGAAGTAGAAAACCAACTAGGCAAAAGTATAAAAGCCATTCAATCAGATCGAGGTGGCGAATACTTAAGCCAAGAGTTTGACAATCATCTAAAAGAGTGTGGTATTATTTCACAGCTCACTCCTCCCGGAACACCATAATGGAATGGTGTGTCCGAAAGAAGAAATCAAACTATATTGGACATGGTTCGATCTATGATGAGTCAAGCTAATCTTCCTGTCTCTTTTTGGGGTTATGCATTAGAAACTGCTGCATTTCTACTAAACCGTACTCTAACTAAAGCGGTTAAGAAGACACCATACGAGGTATGGACTGCGAAGAACCCAATATGTCATTTTTCAGGATTTGGGACTGTGAAGCACATGTTAAAAAATTAACATCTGACAAACTAGAGTCCAAATCCATTGTCTGCTTGTTTGTGGGTTATCCTAAAGAAACAAAGGGATACTACTTTTACTCACAAGTCGAGAACAAAGTATTTGTTGCTCGCAAGGTTATTTTCTTGGAAAAGGAGTTCCTTCTCGAGAAAGACAGTGGGAGTAAAGTAGAACTTGAAGAAATTCAAGTGCCACAAGCTCCTATAGAGGATGAGTTGGAAGTGGGATCAAGTTCACAACCAGTTGTGGAATAAGAACCCATTACACAAGTACCTAGAAGGTCTGGTAGTGTACGTCAGGAGATTGAGAGATATGGATTTCTAATCACTGACAGTGACACTATTGAGTTAGTAGATTGTGAGGATCCTACTACCTACCGAAAAGCTATTGAAAGACCAGACTCGAAAAATTGGCTTGAAGCCATGAAATCCGAGATGCAATCAATGTACGATAACCAGGTTTGGACCTTGGTTGATCCACCGGAAGGTGCAAAGGTAATTGAATGCAAGTGGCTATTAAACTCAAAGCTGATAAGACTTACAAAGGTAGACTAGTAGCAAAAGGTTTTTGACAAACTCATGGTGTAGACTATGACGATACCTTTTCACCTGTAGTCATGCTCAAGTCCATTAGGATCTTGCTTGCCATAGCTGCATATCATGATTATGAGATATGGTAAATGGATGTCAAAACTGCTTTCCTCAATGAAAATTTACCTAAGGATGTGTATATTATACAGCCTAAAGGTTTTGTCAATCCCAAGCATCCTAAGAAGGTTTACAAGCTTCAAAAATCCATTTATGGATTAAAGCAAGCATCCCGAAGTTGGAATCTTCATTTTGATGAGGTAGTCAAAGAATTTGACTTCATCAAGAACGAAGATGAGCCTTGTGTGTACAAGAAGGTTAGTGGGAGTATAGTAGTATTTTTGGTCCTATATGTGGACGACATCCTTCTCATTGGGAATGACATTCCAACATTGCAAAAGGTTAAGCAATGGTTAGGAAAATGTTTCTCAATGAAAGACTTAGGTGAAGCCGAGACAATACTTGGTATTCAAATCTATAGAGATAGATCGAATCGACTTTTGGGACTAAGTCAAGAAAAGTACATAGACAAAGTACTAAAGCATTTTAGTATGGGAGACTTAAAGAAAAGGTACATACCTTTGGCTTTAGGAGTTCCTTTGACTAAAGAATAGTGCCCTAAAACCAAAGAGGAAAGGGACAACATAAGTAGAATCCCATATGCATCTGCTATTGGATCTATCATGTACGCTATGTTATGTACTAGGTTGGATGTTGCTCATGCACTGAGTATAACCAGTAGGTTTCAGCAAGACCCTGGTAAGAAGCACTGGTCTACTATAAAAGGGATTCTAAAGTACCTGCGAAGGACTAAGAATCAGTTCTTAGTGTATGGTGGTCAAGAAGAGCTCGACATACAAGGTTATGCTGATGCTGCTTTTCAGACCAGCACTCAGGCTTCTAGATCATAATCTGGGTTTGTTTTTGTTTTGAACGGTGGTGCTGTCAACTGGAGAAACTCGAAGCAAGAGACCGTTGCCGACTCAACTATAGAATCTGAGTATATTGTAACGAGTGAGGCTGCAAAAGAGGCTGTTTGGATTAAAAATTTCATTTCTGGATTAGGAGTGGTCCCAAGCATCCTAGATCCATTAGAAATTTTCTGTGACAACAACGGGGCCATCGTACAAGCCAAGGAGCCCCGGTCACACCAGAAATCCAAACACATACTCAGGAGGTACCACCTGATCAGAGAAATCATTGATCGTGGGAACGTCAAGGTTAGCAAGATAGCAAGTGAAGATAATGTAGCAGATCCTTTGACAAAATAGTTGCGTCCAAATCTGCACAAAGCTCATTTGAGAGCGTTCGGTCTTAGGGCTATGCCCAATTGGGACTAGTGCTAGTGGGAGATTGTTAGTGTAAGCCCTAACCCCAATTTATTGTAATAAAACACTTTGAATTAATAAAGTGAGGCATTTGTTTTATCTTTTGTATTCCTATGCATATCAATTGATAGAACTATCCAAGAATATTTTTTCAGTTTAAGTTATCATGTGTGAGGCACATGGTTGTAAGACCTTGAAACAAATAAGACTTCATTCTAAATATCCCTAGTCAGTCATTGTTATGGGAATAACAAATGAATTAAGACTAGTATGCTCTCTCTGATATTATGAGTTCTATCTTACAGATTATTAGGACAAGAGTGTCAATCAGAGATCATAGATACATGTTAAAGAACATGGTATCTGGATTCGATCCGTTCATGAGAACACTACATGGTATAAGTCATAAGTGTTTCTCATATGCAAGTTTTGTATCTTAGATCTAAAATATCTATGAAACTCTTTATGAATTACTGTGTACTTTGACATACACCTAACGTGCTCGTAACAGAGTTATAAGTACGGGTATGATTGGGTATGTATTGATTCATGTTAGAGAGCATGAGAGAAGTGAAGGGATTACCCCTCTCTATAAGAGAGAAAATATCATCGGCCACTTGATCAGTGAACTGAAAAGTGTATGGCCATACCGAGATGAAATAATGAGTAATCATTATTTATCTGAGAGTTCAATGTCACTGGAATATCAAGAAAGGAATTAATATATATATAAGGATGACTAGTTTCATGCCTTATATTAATTCTGATATTTATGGGTAAGGGACTATGCAAAATTGCATTAGGTCACTAAATGCCATATGCATTTTCATTTAATTTGGAATGCTATAATATCTTGCTAGAGAATATATATAGCCTTTGAATTAATTCATTAATTCATTGCCAACATTAAATGGACCTATAGGATCGCACATAAAGCATTGGGCTTAAAATATTTAAATAAAGTATTGGGCATTAATTTAGGCTTTTAATTAAAGTCAAATTAATATATGTAATGGACATTTTAAATGCTATTGGACCTTGGCCCATGAGAGAGAGAAATTCAGCCCATATGGTTTAATTTCAATTAATTAATTATCTTGTATTAATTAAGTTAATTGAGTATTAAAGCCTAAAATAATTTAAATTAAATTAAATCATTTAAATAATATATGGAGTGGCCAAAATTTCAAAATGAAAATCAAGGAATTTCGGCACGTGTTCATTATTTATATTAAGTGATTTTATTTAATTAAATGTCTTGTGTTTTATTTCAAATTTGAATTTTAAATTCAAAGGAGTTTAAATCAATATATATTACTTATTTTTAGGAAGTGATTGAAGTTGAATTAATTATCTTGAGATGGTAAAATTTAGATCAAACACTTGCCAAAAGATTAGGATATATATATATATGAAAAGAAATAAAACCCTAAGGAATAACTAAGTTTGGCGTGGAGACCCTAGTTTCTCTAGGTTTGGCGTGAACTTATATCTCTCTCTCACAAAATTCTTTTGGCCAATTTTCACAAGGAGAAAGGATTGTTCCTCATTCTCTTGTATTCTTGGATAGTAATAGTAACCTAAGAGAAGTACAAAATCAAATTTTGTAGCTTCAAACCATAGCCATTACACAATACCTTAAAAGAGAGCTAGCAATCTCGATTTTAAGCTGTCGGTGCAATTGTGTGTGTGAGAATAGAGGGAGTGGCATAAAAGGCTGTTCCTTGGCATTGGTGATTAAGATCTAAGGTGGATAAAGTTATCTTAGTTGCTGGTCAGCACCAAATTCAAGATTTAAAAAGCATCAAAAGTTGTAAGTTTTAAAAACCCTAAAATTTCATGTTTCGATTCTTGTCATGGAATTGTATGGCATGTATGATCCTTTTTATCGTTTTTCTGCTGCACGATTACCATGAATATATCATGTCATATTCCATCAGCCATCTCATCAAAAAGCAAGAATTCTTTAGAAATTTGATTCATAAAGCTACCATTTGATGCTGCATCTAATGAGGACCTCATAGCTTGATTAGCACCTGCATAAAAGATGTGTATTAGCTGATAAATAGGAAATTCATGGTGTGGACAACTTTTTAAGAGTCTCCTAAATCTTTCCCAGGCTTCATGGAATGGCTCCTTATAGAACTACTGAAAGTCATTAATTTATTTCCTAATAAGGGTTGTTTTAGTAGGTGGGAAAAATTTACACATGAATTTTTCTTGTATTTGTTGCCAAGAATGAATGGATTGATTGGGTAACATTTGTAACCAGTCCCTAGCCTTACCTATGAGAGTAAAAGGGAAAAGTTTAAGCCTAATAGCATCAGTTGATACATTCAAAATTTATACAGTATCACTAATTTCTAAGAACATGTCTAGGTGCTGAGTAGGATCCTCTATATCTGAACCTGAAAATTGATTTCTTTGTACCATTGTGATGGTATCAAAAGGTAGGTGATAAGGTATCCTAATAATCCTATGTTCTTTATTCCACCTAAGAATAGCATAAATTTTAATGGTTCTAGGTCAAATCTCATTCCCTAAAGCTTGGTATGGTATATTTTGCTCTTCTATCCTAGGGGGTGGTGGATCATTTATGGGTGGATTGTAACAAGGTAGGCCATCAATATTAAGAGGTGGGTCTAACTCTGGATTATTCACGTTTGCTCATAGTCTCCTAATCCTATGAAACATCCTTTCAATTTTAGGGTTTATGGGTAAATTTGGATCATTTCTCACCATAAACTATTCACACGTACAAAATAAAAGGATAAAATCAGAAAATAAATAAAGAAGATGAATAAGAACACATAAAATTCACTTTAAAAATCTTTGATAAGTAAACAAATGCCAATGATTTCCCCGACAATGATGCCAAAAACTTGGCTGATATCTAGCAAATGTACTAAATCGGCTAGAAATATAAGAAAGTAAGATTAAAACCCTGAATATTAAACCCAAGGGAAACTATGAAAGCATAATAAAATTTTAACTTTTTAAAAAGGAAACTTGTGTGGAAAGGAATAAAGAATCCCAAAGTTTTAAATAATAAAGGGTAAATAAACTTTAAAATAGAAATTTAAACAACTAACTAAATAACACCAATGCAATTAATCATAAACTTAAACAAAGAAAGCATATAATGATAATGAAAATTCAATAATAACAAAACTTTCACTAAAGGACTATCCACCTCCATTTCTTATGCATATGACTTAATTAAAAATAACACTATTGATTATGAAAAACTGGTAATAAACTCAGATAACTTATCAGAATATCTAAGTATCAAACCCCCTTACTCTAAACAATTCAATACTCGGTATAAAAATCTAGTTTATGAACTTCTAAATATCTGTCAGACCATTTTTCAAGAAATCTCACTTTAATTCATTCTTAATTCACTCTTTATAACTTTAATTCACCTAAACTCAACACATAGTTACCACATTTTTCAGAAAATAACAATGCATCAAATCAAATGAACTAAACTATGAACATGCATACCTTATGTAACGTTCCCAGATGGTCGCTTGCAGAAATTATCCGTTTTGAACCAAAGCTCTCATGATTTTAAAGTGCATCTGTAAGGGAGAAGTATCCATAGCCTTATAAGGACTACTTCGTTATCCTCTCCAGTCGATGTGGGATATTACAATCCACCCCACATAAATAGGCTCAGCGTCCTTGCTAGCTCGAAGGCCCAGTATTACGTTGGCACATGTCCGACCTCCAGCTTTGATACCAACTGTAACGTCTTTAGATGTTGCTTGCAGAAATTATCCATTTTGGACCGAAGCCCTCATGATTTTAAAATGCATCTGCAAGGGAGAGGTATCCATAGCCTTATAAGGACTACTTTATTCCCCTCTCCAATCGATATGTGATATTACACTTTAAGCCAATAGTATAGTTGATTATCAACCATTTCTCAACAAATCAACAACTAACATAAATATAACTCAAGATAAGGATTTTTACTCAGGAATTAAGAAATAATCAAACTGCATTCAACTAAAGACCAAACCAAGTTATTACATAGAGAAATATAAGGGTTCAAGTTCCCTCAACAAAAGAAAATAACTACTCACACATTGTCATTAAAACTTAAACAAAAATAAGATAAACTAACAAACTAAGAATTGCATAAATAAAATAAAACTCTCTTAATGAAATAATAAATTTCTCTATCTATATTTCTGTCTCCCTAGTATCTGTAACTTGGTGCTTTTTTTATAGCCTCAAAAGAAAAGTTAAAATCAACTTCAAATTCTTGCTTAAAACTTCCAATTATAACACAACTTCCTTCTTAGCATTAGAATTCTTATTCCATCAAAAGACTCCTTCCTTCTTAGTTGAAAAACAAAATCTAGTCATAGATAGGAGTTATTGGGATCAGTGGAGTGAGAATTAAAACACTACAAGAAAATCGCAATATAGCAACGGAAATTAGCAACGAAAAATGTCAATTTTTCGTTGCTAATTAAAAATAGCAATGGAAATTAACAACGGAAATTTCGGTTGCTAATTCGACAGTTGCTATTTTTAGCAACGGAAAATTTATTCCGTTGCTAAATTTAGCAACAGAAAATTTATTCCATTGCTAAATTTAGCAATGGAAATTGAATTCCGTTGCTAACTTCAACAATGCAAAGTTCGATGAACTGTCAATTTCAGCAATGGAATATTGATCTCCGTTGCTAAATTTAGCAACAGAATATTGATTTCCGTTGCTAATTTAGCAACGAAATATAGATTCCGTTGCTAATTTAGCAACGGAATATAGATTCCGTTGCTAAATTCACCTATGAGTAAAAAAAATTGACGACGGTCCTGTCTGTCACTAGAAATTATTACAATATTTAATTATTAATGCCATTATTAGATTAAGCTTTTAATTCTATAAGAAAATTCAAAAGTTTTATCCAATTTCTGAACATCACAAGTCCAAAATTCTGAATGCATAAACTGATCATGCAACTGCCCAAGTAGAAATATTTAAAAATACAAATCTATAGGACTGAATGAGTTTGATAGCTCTACCTCCATCAATTTGACTAACGTGTGAATCACACCATGTGACTTTAAAATCTTGAAGGAAAGTTGCTGGTCTACCTGAAACCGATATACAAAATCGCATTAAAAATACATATAATTCCTTTTTTATAGTAAACATACATATAATTAAAATAATTTTCAAACATATCAATATGTACCATCAACATTTTTATTAATCTAGTGAAAAAAGTGCTCATGAGATTCAAAACAAAGTGTAAATTTAAACTAAATATAATAGATAATTAACGTCCTTCAGCTTTCATACTGCTAGTACCATGCATTTCAAAATTAATAAAGAAACACACAAATGATGCAATAATAACAAAAGCTTTCATACCTATTAAGGTAAATTAAGAATCAAATAAAAGCTTTCATACCTATTAGGGTAAATTAAAAATAAAATAAAATACTACATTTTTAATAATTTCAGAGATAATTGGACGGGATAATATGTTTAATATGTTAAACGGTTAAATAAAATAAACTAAAGACTTGCCTGCACAGGAAATGCTGGCAATAAAATTGAAATTTCTCAAATAGTTATAAGTCTCTAATCCTGGTTAAGAATCCTCAATTAACACACTAAATAACAAATAAATAGATATGTAAATATTTGCAAGCATTTATCGGCAGCATTTCTTCTCAGAGACAGTTTGAGAAGTATTATTTTCAAGTTAATCATATTAATTTTAAATAATTCTAATGAGAAATCGATCAAGACACTAGCACAACACTAAGAAAAAAGGAAAGAAAATCCTGTCATTCTAAACACATCTCCTTAAAAAATATATTATTTCATAACCAAAAAAAAGCAAATACAATAAAAACACAAGATCAATTATATTCAATCAACTGCTACACAAAATCAATCAAAACATTGATTGAAAAGCATATATCAATATGATAAACAAGAAATGACTCGTTCAAAAACTAACTATAATCCGAGTAATTTAAGAAGAACCTCACCATCCATCAACCTATAAGGATAAAGCAATTTTTAATACTTAAAATTGAGTAACGAATGGTGACCTTAAACATATAAAAAAGACAATTTAACAAACATCACTTAGTCTTAATTCACCAATTAACTCGGCTGAATTAGAAAAACTTATTCACAAGCAAAAAACACATGTAAGTTCAACCTATTCATGGTCAACCAATATTAAAACTATGAATTATAGGAGCTTAATTACCTGGATAACAATTGCATCCTCACAAGCATCATTGTCAATCACAACTCTGCAGCAAGCAATCAAATGAAAGTTTCAGTGATATGAACACAATAGAGTATAACACAACTCGGAATTGATTAAAAATTTAAATTGGCTCAAATTGTTTATTAATATTTTGAATTTGATAAATAATGGTAGGAATCCGTAGACTATACAAGGTGGCCCGAATTTATATAAAATCAAAGGTAGAAACAAAAAAGAGAAGCTGTGTATGTTAAAAGTTGCATGTTTTCTGCAAGATGATGAGTCAAGAATAAGAATTTATTTAACTTTAGAGTATCCGTTTTTCTAGCAAAAGAGTAATCCAAACAATTTTTATGCATCTCTTTCCTTTCCTTTCTCTTTGGTTTAAATAAATAAAAGGACCAAAAATATTGTTATTACAATAAAAGAACCATAGCCAAATTTAGTAGGCTTGAATAACTGAGGTTATCAGTGTAAGGTATCTTTTAAGTGTTATAGCCAAATTCACTCGGATGCTTTCATAATCTCAATATATTTTGAATATATCTAAAACAAATTATTTAAAGAGTAAAATTACATATCACAGTTACAATTATTTGAAAAGAAAAATCAACTTAAGCTTTAATTACTGATCAATGAAGTAAAACATAACATGCAATAAAGCAAAGTTGATGTATCACAAGTCCAAACATATATTTGCGTCTTGACCATCAAAAAAATCAAAAAAGAAACAAAAAAATATTTAACCAAAAGCAACCACAAGGTAGGCATATAGACAGCACATAGCTTGTTAACAAAGCAAGCACTAGCATCTAAACAGAGAATATAAGAATGATCAAAGGGGGCGAATAGAAGTATGAATGTAGATCTCTAACAGTCACATTTATAAAAGTAACTAGTCAGACATCAACTAAAAGACTACATGAGAACCGAGATCGAAGGTCACGCATAGAAGGATGAATGCAGATCTCAAATAGTCACGAGAGTAACTAGCTTCAAACAGCAAGATACCTAACAATTTCTATTCAAAATAAACAAAATCTTATGATTCGATAAAACAACATTATGTTGACTTAGTGTAGCAATCAAGAGAGCATGGGTACCAGAGCTACTGTACTATATATCAAGCAAAATATCTAGTAAAAACTGGAACTGCTTTCAGGCCGGAACGGTGATCGGAGCTTTACTGGAGGCTCATTGGAGGTGTACCAACGCTGCCGCCATGGAGGTCAGAACCCCAGGTTCCCATTTTTGGTGATCGCACACCCATTCGCCTCACGGTTTGATCGGGATCTGCTCCGAAAATTGCCGATTCTCCTTTCTTCGATCTACACGTTGTCGATGAGCAAGGAAGGACAGAGATCACCGAAGATGCGCCTCACCTTCAGAAGTCCTCCGGTACAATTCCATCACCTCCTGATGCCAGTGCTGATAAAAAAATAGAAGTAAAAAATTGATAGAGAAAAATGATGCCGCGATCTACAAGTTGTGATCGATTAGGGGCGGGGCGATGGTCGTGACGGAGACAAGGGACTGCAAGAGGTCACCGGCGATGGAGGCGACATTGGATGGTCACCAATGCCGGTGACTCGCTTCCATGTTCCCCCCGACGCTCTCTCCTCTTTTTTTTCCTTCCCTGGCTTTTTTAGGTAATGCACACTTTTAATGGATTTGTTTTTATTTACTGGTCATATGGAGAGTTTAGAATCTGAATATAAGCTACTGTACAGTCCCCTCCCCCTCTCTCTCTCTCTCTATATATATATATATATATATATATATATATATATATATATATATATATATAACACTTTTTTTCATGCCTTTTATACATGAGAATCCATTTAATAGAACATTTAGTTTCTTTTATCATTTCTTTCCGAACACTACAATTTTTTTATATGTACAAAAAATAATTTTATTTTTATCATTAAAATGTTTCATTAAAGACTAAACCACACATTTTAACTCATGGGTTTCTCTATAATAATATAGTTTCAAATATTTTCTAATGAAATCATTGAATAGGTTGAAAAAAAAAGAATAAATCATTAAATAGTAAAATTTTCACAACATAATTAGTAAGTGCAAGACAATTACACCAGGGCTAACCGCTTCATTAATCTGTTTGGTTGCCTAGAAAATATCTCCAAAACAAAACAAAATAATACTAATAAAAAACTATAAGAAAATTCGTAATATATAACAGTCTTTGTTTGCCTTCATTTTCTCGGCAGCCAAACAGTGTGCAAAAGTAAAACGACGATAGGAAAACTTACTAAGTTCAACACTTTAGGATTAATTCTTCAACCTCTCTCAATTTCTCTGAAATCTAAAATTTGCCATTTCTCAATATATCAGATAGCGGGGTGGATGGCAATTATGTAAATAATTAGAAAATTAGGGATTTTTCATTGAAAAAAAATTAGCAATGGAAATACAATTTTGTTGCTATTTTTCATTGAAAATGTAAATTAGCAACGAAATTGTATTTGGTTGCTAATTTAGCAACGGAATTTCTATTCGGTTGCTATTTTAGCAACCGAAACTAAATTCCGTTGCTATTTTGGAAATGAATTTTTTAAGCCATATTATTTAGCAACCGAATTATTTTTCGTTGCTAAAATAGCAACGAAAAATTAATTTCGTTGCAAAATTAACAACGAAAAATTTTTCTGTTGCTATTTTTCCGCCATTTGTTAGCGGCTTATTTAGCAATGGTATAGTAATTCCATTGCTAATTTCCGTTGTGCTAAATTTTGGCACTAAAAATTCCCTCCACTTTTAACAATGAAAAGTAACCAAATATATTTCCGTTGCTAAATCTCGAAAGTTTAACCAACTTTAGCAACGAAATTTATTTTCCATTGCTATTTTTTCGTTGCTATTTTTAAATTTTCTTGTAGTGAAAGGGTCGAGTCAGCTTAATTCACTTCCCTTGCTTGATAGAGTGACTTTTCATTCTACCGCGTACTGCATAACAAAACCCACTCCGTGGAGTGGAAAGTCACTCCATGGAGTGACTGGGCTCTTTACTAAATGTTCCATAATTCTTCTCTCTTAAATTCATCCCAAAGCCAAAGTTTAACCTAATTCCTTCACATTTTCTTATTTTTCTTCAATTAAGTCCCCAAAAACACCAAAATACACAATTAAACAATTAAATCTCTAATTAAAGAAATTAATTCATAAACTAATTAAATTAACACAAACATAACATAAAAATATACTAAAAACACATTAATATCATAGTTAAATTTACAATTATCATCCGCCACCTGTACCAACTGATTTAATGCAGATAGTGGTAGAGTTCTTTCGAGATTCCAAGCCCCAGCTCTTGCTTAGCTTCAGTAACAACCACCAGCTTAACCCCATAAAAGGCATATTCTATAACAGTTAAGAAGATTAGGTGTAGAAGACTTCTATGGTCGAAAGTAGATTACTATTACGAAAGCTGAGGAATGGCTAAATAAAAAGGAAAGATTATTTGAAATTACACACAGCCCACCAGAAAAAAAATTAAAGGGAGTAGTTGCATTATTCTAGAGCCTAACTTATGTATGGTGGGATACCATTAAGCGTTACACTCCACCTGAATAGATTACATGGGATTACTTTTATCAAAAATTTAGAGATAAATATGTGGGTAAATAATTTCAATGAGCTATAGAGAAAGCATTTTGGCGATTACTCTAGGGAATCCAAACAGTGCAAGAATATGACAGGAAGTTTGAGAGGCTCAATTTCTACATAAAAGATTATCATATTCCACCTGAGAAGATGTGTCAACTTTTTGATAAGGGACTTTATAATGAGCTCAGAAAAGTATTAGCAGTTCAAGATTACACCAACAGAAAAGAATTAGTTGATGCAGTGAAAAAGATGAAAGTAATTCAGCTTGAAAAGGCAAATAAATAGGCCCAATTTAAACAGAGAAAAAGATCATCATCAGGAGCAGCTGGGAGCAAGTCAAATAAATGATTTAGAGGTTCAACTACAGCTCCTTCATAAGACTCTACAGGTACACCAGCAGCTAATCAATGCACTACAGCGCGAGCAACACCATCTACAGCTTCAGTAGCTAATGTTCCTTGAGGTCAAGGCTCTAATAAATTTGAGGTACCAGTTTGTAAGCACTGTAGATGTCAACATTCAGAAGAGTGTTAGAGATTGACAGGAGCATGCCTGAGATGCAGGTTTCGAAAGTATTTTTTGAGGAATTATCCACGTGCACAGGCACATGCTACTACATTAGCTGCACAAGCTCCTACTAGTAGACAAGCCACTACTTCAGCTTAAGGATCAGGCATAGGTGGACCCAGTGGGGCTACATCCACTCATGATAGTGCACCAACTCCACCAACCATAGCTAGGTACCCTTTTGCATAGACTTATGCAATAAGAGCTCGAGAGGACCTGGATGTACCTGATATGATTATAAGTATTTGATGACCTTATTTATGCATTGATAGATCTCGGGTCCACACACTTATATTTGAGCACCAAAATTGCAAAGGGGAAAGGGTTAGAAAAATGACAGTTAGATTAATATATCTTGGTAAGCAACCCATTGGATCATAGTGTGGTAATGAATAAGATATATAGAGATTATCCTATTCAGATACAACAGACTATCTTCCCTGCAAATTTGATTGAGCTTTCATTCCATGAGTTTGATTTCATATTGAGGATGGATTGGCTTTATAAACATTGGCTAATAGTTGACTATCGCTTGAAGAGAATCACATTAAAAACTCCAGGGGAAAAAGAGATCATAGTTATAGGTGAAAGATCAAACTTTTTATCAAATATTATCTCAGCTACTGTAGCACACAGATGCATTCAAAAGGGATGTGCAGCTTATCTAGCTTTTGTGATAAAAGTTAAAGAAAAGAAGCCAAAGGTTAGTGAAGTACCTACAGTTTGAGACTTCCTTGATGTTTTTCCTGATGACTTACCAAGATTGCCATCTGAAAGGAAAGTTGAATTTACTATTGATGTACTACCTGGTATGGGACCTATCTCGGTGCCTTCTTATCATATGATGCCTACAGAGTTGAAAGAATTAAAGGTTCAATTGCAAAAATTACTGAAAAAGGCTTTCTTTATCCTAGTGTCTCACCTTGAGGAGCTCCAATGTTGTTTGTAAAGAAGAAAAATGGATCACTCAGGCTATACATCAATTATAGGCAACTGAATAAAGTCACTATAAAGAATAAATATCCATTACCCAGAATTGATGACCTATTTAATCAATTGAAGGGGGCAGACATGTTTTTAAAAATTGACTTGAGGTCGTGTTATCATCAACTTCGGGTAAGGGAAGTAGACATCCCAAAAATTGCTTTTCGCACCCAATACGGATACTATAAGTTTTTAGTTATGCCTTTTGGTCTCACTAATGCACAGGCTGCATTTATGGATTTAATGAACCGTATTTATCATCCATATTTGGATCAGTTCATGGTGGTGTTCATTGATGATAATTTGGTATACTCCAAAACTCTAGAAAAACATGATAAGCACCTATGAATAGTTTTGCAAACCTTAAGGGATAAACAACTATATGCTAAATTTAGCAAATATGAATTTTAGCTAAATGAAGTCATTTTCCTTAGTTATGTTGTATTGACAGAGGGTATTAAAGTGGATCTTCAAAAGAATGAAGCCATCATTGAATGGAAACCACCCAAAAATATTGCAGAGATTTGAAGTTTCCTTAGATTGGTTGGATACTACAAGCAGTTTGTCAAAGGATTTTTTATGATAGCTTCCCCAATTACCAGGCTATTACAAAAGAATGCTAGGTTTGAATGAACTACTAAATGTAAGGAAAGCTTTAAAAAATTGAAAAGTATATTGACTGAAGCTCTCATTCTCACACAACCCACTTCGGGTAAACCTTATGTAATTTATAGTGATGCTTTCAATAATGGGTTAGGATCTGTGCTCATGCAGGAAGGTAAAGTGGTGGTATATGCTTTTAGATAGTTGAAATCACATGAATAAAACTATCCCACCCACGATCTAGAATTAGCAACAATTGTATTTGCTTTGAAGATCTGGAGATACTATTTATATAGGGAAAAGTGTTACATTTACACCGACTACAAAAGCTTAAAATACTTGCCTATATAGAAGAAACTCAATTTGAGATAAAGATGATGGCTGAAGCTTATCAAAGATTATGACTACTTAACTGATTATCATCCTGGCAAATCAAACGTGATGGCAGATGCATTGAGCAGGAAAAATTTGTTGTCCCTTTGAGCTATGAATATTAAATTGAGGGTGGCAAGCGATGGAGCACTTATAGTTAAAATACAATTGAGACTGAATTGGTTACAATAGGTGAAAGCCACACAGAGATAAGATGACAGGTCAGCCTCTATCATTTCTCAAGTACAAATCGAAAAAGAAAGTGAATTCACCTTGGGTTTGGGTGACTACTTATACTACAAAAGTAAAATCTATATACCAGATGATGTAGAATTAAAGAAAAATATTTTGGCTAAAATCCATAATAGCCATTACATTAGGCTTCCAAGCAGCAACAAAATGTACCAAGAATTAAAGATGAGCTATTGGTGGCCGAAAATGAAGAGGAAAATAGTAGACTTTGAGGCTAAATGTTTGATATGCCAGTAAGTGAAAGCCGAGCATCAAGTTTCATCTAGGTTATTACATCCTATCACCATACCAGAATGGAAATGGGAATGGATTACCATGGATTTTATATCCAGCTTGCCACTTACCAAAAAGCAACATGATTTTATTTAGGTGATAGTGGATAAAATGACAAAATCTGCTCACTTTCTCCCTATGAGATCGGATTTCTCCTTATCTAAGTTTGCAGAGATCTATGTAAATGAGATAGTGAGACTACATGGTGTGCCCATTTCTATCATCGCAGACAAAAACCCACGATTTACATCTAGATTTTGGCCAAAAATTCAAGAAGCATTAGGGACTCATCTGGATTATAGCACTACTTTCTATCCATAGATAGATGATTAATCCGAATGGATGATACAAATATTAGAAAATATGTTACGATATTGTATACTAAAATTTGGCAAAAAATTGAGAGAAGTATCTTCCACTGGCAGAATTTGCTTACAATAATAGTTATCAATTTATCATTAAAATGGTACCATTTGAAGCATTATACGGGAGAAAATATAGATCTCCATTATGTTAGACCAAATTGAGCGAGAGTAAGTTGGTAGGACCCGATTTGATTAAAGACACTGAAGAAAAGGTGAAATTGATCAAAGATAACTTGAAAGCTATAACAGATCGGCAAAAATCCTATGCAAACTTAAAGAGGAAGGATATAAAATTTAATATGGGAGACAAGGTATTCTTGAAAGTTTCATCTCAGCAAAAAATCCTACGATTTGGTAAGAAAAGAAAACTCAGTCCTACGTTCATTGGACCGTATGAAGTGATAAGCGTGTGGAACCAGTTGCTTACAGGTTGAAGCTGCCTCCAGAATTGGAGAGAATCCATGATATATTTCATGTGTTTATATTAAGGAGATACCATTTAGATCCCTCTCACATCATCACACCATAAGCGATTTAGCTGAGACCCGATCTATCCTATGATGAGGAACAAATGAGAATTTTGGCATGAGAAATTAGACAACTACGAAGCAAGCAAATCCCATTGGTCAAGGTATTCTGGACATGTCACAATATAGAATAAGCCACCTAGGAGCCAGTGAAAGCGATGAGATAGCGATATCCACACTTGTTTAATTCAGGTAAATTTCAAGGATGAAATTTTACTTAGTGGGGGAGAAATGTGACGCCCCAAATTTATATTTGTCATGTATGGTATGATGTAGGGCATGAATAATTATCCTAGGATAAATTTTAAAGTAATTGAAGTTGAATAAGAAAGGAAAATTGGAAAGAGTATAAAGGTTAAATGTGCTAGGACAAAGGTAATTCGAGGATGGGTGATCTAATCGGTAGTTTATGAAAATAGGTGTTAAATGGAGTTTGGTGGTATAATTTGAGAAGAAAATGAGCTTAGATAGACCTTTAAAATGGATAAAGAAGTTCTTACTCGATACCATAAAAAGGATTGACTAGAAGTTTTGATTGGGCTCAAAAATATTGTACATACCTCTAAAAATTATTTCAATTGCATGGATATATTAAAAATAATTTAAATAAACTATTAGAAATATAAAATAAGTTTTCTGACAGTTTAGGAATTTTGGATTTCGGACCGGCTAACTAGATTGTTGAAGTCAGAAGTATACCAAAATAATATTGAAATGGGCTAAAATTCTAACCACATGTTCTTGGATATGCTAAGATAAGCGAAAAAAATTGAAGGGCATTCTAACATGTGGAACAAAAAGTTCAGAAAAAGGATGTAAAATCAAGACTGAATTAATTAATGGGTTTAATTAGTGTAATTTGAGCCTTTAAGGATATGAAAACCATTAAAATGAAGTTATAATTAGATATGTGCAAGTCTAGGATGAGTAGATGTGTAGGGATGGAGAAAATGATACCAAATGGTTTAATTTCAAGCTATTAGATCAAATAGTTAGAGATTAAATCTTAGCCCTTCCTTTTTCCCACTAAAAAAAAGGTAGAATGGTGTAGAAAAATCTAAAAATTTCCCCAAAACTTCGTATTTTTCCCTTTGTTTCTTCTTAAACCCAAACCTAACATTTCTCTCCCTCTCCACCATTTTTGTTTCACCCAAGCTTCCTCCCATCATATCTCAAGCTCATATTTCATTCCTACATACAAGAAAACCTCCTCTTTAACTTGGAAAGATATTTACAGCAAAAGGAAGCTTAGGAATTAAAGAAATAAGATGAGAGAAACTTAATCTAGTTTAGTATTTTTATGGGTTTTTGGTGAAATTAGTTGGGAAATTTTATATAGACATGTAGTGGTTGATTATGAGAGTTATGTAGTGTATTTTAATTGCTTTAAATCAAAGTATAAGCTAATGAAAATTTCTCTTTCATATTCAACCTAGAAAAGAAAAATAAGAGGAAGAGAAAACCAAAGAAGGCAAACATAAAAAGAAAGAAGAATAAGAGTATTTCAAGCCATCTAGAGGTTAGTGGATGCATTTTACATTAAATTTCATCTATTTTAGTTAATTTTCCATAAATTCTATATTATGTAAGTAACATAATGGAGTGAACTTGTAAAATAAATTAATATAACATGATTTAAGAGTGAAATATACTATTAAAAACTTAAATAAGTGGAGAAAATTGATTAAAAGGGATGAATTTTGAAGTGGCCAAATTATGCCACTTAATGCATTTTAATAAAATTTGATGTTAAATAAGGTATTTAATGATAATTAGGCAATTTTAGACCTAAGAAAGGCAATAGTATTAATTAGAATGAAAAATGATTAATGTACCTAATTATGTGTAAGTTACATAATGATGGAAGTTAGTGAAACTTAAGAACTTTGATGTGAATGGGGTATATTTCACTATATTGGTGATTAAAATGGATATAAAACTATGTATGAAATGAAGTTTGAAGAGTAAATATTACAAATGTATGACTTCACTAAGTGGTCGAATGGTACAAGAGAGGTTAATGGGATGATTTAATTATTTTCTAATGGTATTATATCTATATGTATGAAATTTATAATTGATAAGCCTATACAAATGCAAATTTAGTCCTAATGATGTTAATGTAATATAATGACTAATAGTGTAAAAATATAATATAATATGAATATTATTATTGCCCTTAATTTACAGTGGGTAATCCAGGATCTGAGGATAAAATGGCTAGTCATAGGAGCATATACACCGCAGTATTATTATAAGTTTATAAAAATTTTACTGTGAACTGTATTATATTACATATGGAACTTTAGCCGGCTCATTACATGATAAACTAGAGAATTTGGTATCGTACCTCGTGTTGTAAGGTCCCTGCAGTACTTTGGGAATCATATAGTATACTAGGGAATTCGGTATCGTACCCCATGTTGTACGATCTCTTCAGTATTTTGGAATTATTGAAATTTCCATCTTGATTATCTGGTTTGAGAATTTTTACTAATCACAACTAGGGATAAAATCATAATTTGACAAGTAAATAGGATAAAAGAGGTAAATATTGTATTAAAGATGTTGTATGTATAAATAAGTAAGAAATAATGTGAAAAATGAGTCTAATATGTCAAAGGAGGGTAAAAAGGTAAATATGCGATAAACCAGGGGTAAAATTATAATTTAATGTTAAAAAGGTAAATAGAAAGGTTAAAATAGCTCAATGAAATAAAAAGAGCAAAATCATAAATAAGGTAAAGTTCAGGAATCAAAATGTAATTTGCTGCATTAAAAAAAATTTAGGGACTAAATTGTAAATTATATACCTAAATTAAATCTAAAGTCAAAGAAAATTAAACTAGTAAAAAATGAAGTTAATTGGGCCAAAATAAGATAAAAGTCAAACTTTAGGGACTTAATTGTAATTTTTCACTTAATTATAGGAATAAGGAAAATTAAGCAAGAAAAATGGTTATTAAAGAAATCAGGAGTAAATTATAGTATAAAAAGAATACATTATGAATTGATTTAACCAAAGAAATTTTTAAGGATAAAAAGGTAATATAATTAAATTAAGTAAATAAAATAATTAGGGAATATTTTATGTAGATGTATCCACCACTAAGCAACAATGTTGCATAACGCGTGGTTGTTTTTGAATGCACGCAGGGATAGGTGTAGAAAGGCCAACAGAAGAAGGTTCAGTGACATGTACATATGGCAACCTTTTGGATTTTTTGTTTATGAAATTTGTATGAACTTATGTAATAGACTGTGTGTATATATATATATAGATGGCATGTAATGTAATGACACATAAACACTTAGTGAATTTAATGGATGATAAATGTGATGTGTGTGTGATATGTGTTTGAGATGGTAATTGAATTTGAGAAGTGTTATGCTTGTGAATGGAGAATTTGAGGTGGAGGAAATTATAGGAAGTGTGAATTTGAATAATTACAGGTTTGGATAGCATGATTTTTAAGTTTTCATGCTACCGAAATTTTTATCAATCAAATAATGATTTAGCGATACCTAATGAAAATTGATTATGAAACATGAATTAATTAATTTAAAATAAATTTAAAAGAGAAGATCTCATGGCTTAAGAAAATATTTATAATATAACAATAAAATAAATAGGAAAATATGATTAAACGTAGGGTGTCACAATTAGTTCTGGAAGTATCTTGTGCCGGTTGTGCAATGCCCTGAAAGGAAGACGTTTTGCTTCCTTTTGAACTCGGCATATATCTTTTTGTTTTCTTTTAGCCTCGAATGTTATTTCCTTTCGAATTTTATTTTTTTTATCATGTATTTTTTATGTAATTTTGAAGACTTTCGTAGAATTTCTGCTCATTGGATTGCTCTCTGTGGCTTTGGGTTCATATTTCTCTTAGAGCTACATCTTCAATCACGATTTTTTGATGATGGATCTTATTGGATATAATTTTTCTAGTATTATCAATTATTAAAAAACATAATTATTACTTTTTAAAGGGTAAGCTTTTATTGTGAATTTAACAATATGTGTTCAGCTCTATGATTATACCATTCTTCTTTTTTTTTTTCAGTCATCCCAATAAGTAAATGATAATACGAGGATTTGTCGCGAGAAAAGAAAAGTTCGCAAATTTCACGTATGAGAAGCGAGTAGTGGGAGGGTCGCAAATATTTGGCTCTCAAAGGCTCCAGAAGGTTAGGCTTAGACCATTGGATCGAAAGCGGGCCCTCCATAGGTAGACTTTGCCATATCAGCATCGAACCCACCGGAATGTGGGTCCTCTTGATGTGGATAGGCATGCGTGGGGCCAAAGATGGTCAGTGTCCTTGTACCCGCAAACAATAGTCAATGACCATTGGCTAGTTCCCTCGACAATGACAGCAAAGATGGCTATCAAACGCCAATGGTGCTAGTTTTATGAGATTCTATTTAATAAAATATAAATCAATTCTCATAATTATAACTTAATAATTAATAAATAATCTGACATTTTAAAATAGTAATATAATATTTTTAATAACATAGAATTATTATTTATATTTTAATTAAATTTAATAGATTAATATAATATTTAATTCAAATGATAAATTTTAAAGAGTGGTAGTTTGCCTAATAAAATTTCTTTAAATTTTAGACGATGATGATGATAAAATTGCTCTAAATGATCGATATAAATGCAAATGGGTTGTGTTATATAGGATTTATAGATTTTTTTATTTTATTATACGTTGATTCACATATCTATGGTAAAGGTCGAACTTTAACAAAATTAAAAACAGAATAATTCAGCATAAAATTGACAACTATAACCTTTTTTCTATGGAATGAATTAATATATATTAAAATAAATATTTATAAAATTGAGTGACTAAAAAATAATACGAAAATTCACTGTTGCAGAATTTTTTTTTCCTGGTTGGATTCAATCAAAAAACGTATCCCCAGAAAAAAAAAGTTTAAAAAGCGTACAATTTTAAAGAACATGAAAAAATAAGGATATGTTTGGAAGAATTTTATTTTCAATTTTAAATTTTTTAAAATTAAAATATATACTAGGTAAATTTATTGTAATTTTGATTTTTGCAAAAATTTTACAAGTAATTTTTACACGAAAAATAAAAATTAAAAAGTTCTAAAATATAATTTTATTTTTATCAATATTTTAATTATTTTAGCCTTATTATTACCACTGCTACTATTATTACCGTTACTACCACTAATATCACATCGCCACCACCATACCACCGCTATCATTATACTGTCACTGTCACTATCACATTACTACTGCTGTCACTATCACGCCATAGTCGCTGCCACCATCACATAGCTACTGTCATCGCTGTTATTGCTGTCGCTGCTATCACTATCATCACACCTCCACTTTTGCCATCATCACCTCCATTGCTGCCATCATCGAAATTATTATAAGATACATGAATAATTAAAAAAATATGTATAAATAATTAAAAATACGATATAATTTTTAAATATATTAAATAATTTTAAAAAAATAAATATTAAAAATTGAGAATAATTTATTAAATTTTAAAAAATAAAAAATATAAAAATTATAGTTTTACCGAAAGCATTTTAAATTGTTTATGCTATTTTTCAAGTTGGAATATATATATATATATATATATATATATATATATATATATATATATATATATATATATATATATATATATATATATATATATATATATATTGGAAACCAAAAAATGTTAGGTAGAAATAGGGAATGATGAATGACAACAAGGCTAACACACAAGGATACTACAGGCCGGCGTGGTCACTAACTGTATTTATTGATCATCATTCTTTTATTCTTCTACTGCATTAGACAAATATAATAATACAATCGGATGTATACTATAATTTCCGCTTCGAAAGGACAAAACTGTCCTTCACTAACTAAGTCAATACTCCCATTTGCAATTTTCTTATCAGCATCTAACCAAATGCTGAAGCAAAAAAGGCTCCCGAAATTTAATAAATAAACCCAAATACAAGCCGTATTATTTTTGTATTTATATAAATATACATTAGAAACTAAAAAATTTCAAAAAACAAATTGGTAAAATAATGAAAAAAACAAGTACGAGAAGGTGGCGCTGTGTCCCCCTAAACTGGCACAAGACATGAGGCAGTATTTTTAAATTAAATTTATTTTAAATTAAAATACGCCTCTTTTTCACGGCACAAATCTATCTTCCTTAATAAACTAATTGAAGACAAAAATTTTATACAAGATTTGGGCGTGGATAATTTGCATGGCCAATGTGATGACAAAAATGACACCGAAGATAAACACTTGAATAAATCAATGGACCATTTCATGCTTTACAGCTGCATTTACAGAAAATTAAAATTAGATAAAAATTTATTTTTATGCAATGAAAATTAAAATTTTTCATGTTATTGATAAAAAAAAAAGATTTTATGACTAGGATGCTAGTTAGGACAATGATAGAATTGTGTAGAGGGTGATTAAGTACAAGAAAAAAAAAATTAAAATTATCACATGAAAAAAAAAGGAAAAAAAAGGGGCAAGGGGCAAGAAAGTAGCGGGTTTTCCGGTACAAAGGGGTGAAAGGCAAGAAAAGCTGGTTAGATGACACGTGTCCAATCGTTAACCGTTGGATGAGCATGAGATAGACCTTTCATTCTCAACGAGCGAGAGATGAGATCGTGACGTCCATAGCCAATGAGGAGAGAAAGATTAAGAGTGAGAAATTAGAGAGAGGGAGAGAGAGAGAGATAGAGAGAAAGAGAGAGGAGAGAGACAGAGTGTTTTTGTTATAGAGACACGAGGCATTGTGCAGAGAAGGTAAAAAGGGCTGAGCTCTGCATGAAATCAGAGGAAGGAGATGATGGGTTATGAGAGAATTAAATTGGTGTAGCAGAAGAGAGAGTGGCTATGGCGGCGTTGCAGAGAAAGAGCAATTTAAGCAGAGGAGAGCTCTAATTCTGTGTCTTTCGAATTAAATGAATCGCACAAACACAATCTCTTAGAAGAAGAAGAAGAAGAACAAGTGGTAGGAAAAGGAAAACAAGGAATTGAAGGCCTTTTTGAAGATAGAAAAAGTTACAGAGAAATTGCTAATTCCTCTCATAACCAAAGGAACTAATACTATACTCACTCATTTTAGAGACTTAGAGAGAGAGAGAGAGAGAGGGAGGGAGAGAGAGAAATATACAGTTATTAAACTACAACGATACATAAGAGAATTCGGGTACGCGTAATTTTCTCTTAAAAAAAACACCTTGAAAAATCGAAGAAATTTCATAGTTTGGGCTTTAATCGCAAGCCGAATTCCCCCCCCCCACAAAGTGCTTGCTTCTGATATGGATTTGGTCTCAAAATTGAGGAGTGGGTCAGGTTTAGAGGAGGAACAATGGCTGGCTTGTTTTCATTAGGAAGAGGAAATAACCAAGAAGACCAACGAAACAACCCACCACCCGCTGAAGTCCCACAAGAAAGCTGGTTTTGGTACAAAAATGATGACATTCCTTACAAGGGTTTTGAGCCATGGCAACAGCAGCAGCAAGAATTTCTTCACCTACGCCATCAAAATCCGCAGCAAGATCTTTACTCTTCAGCATCTGGGTTAGGTGTGGGCCCAAGTAGAACCTCAATCAATGTCTCTGATGAATCTTCGTCAAGATCAGCCCTCATGATGATGAGGTCTAGCAGTGGAGGTATAAGCTGCCAGGATTGTGGTAACCAAGCCAAGAAAGATTGTGTACACATGCGATGTAGAACTTGCTGCAAAAGTAGAGGCTTTGATTGCCAAACCCATGTTAAAAGCACTTGGGTTCCGGCTTCTAAACGCCGCGAAAGGCAGCAACAGCTTGCAAACATACAACAGCAGCAGCAACAGCAACAACTTCGAGGAGAAATTCCCCAAAGACTTCGAGAAAATCCCAGCTCTTGCACTACTGCTCGCTTACCTTCTTCCGGTAATTTTGCTTTTTTTTTTTTTGTCTGGCATAAGTGACACAAGTAACTCTCCGTTGCTGCAGTGATTGACTCTTTTAGAAGAATTTAGAGACACATCAACAGAGTATCTATTGCGTGTTGTATATTGAAAATCAACTTCCCATACTAAACACATCATCAGCTTTTCTTTTTCCTTTTCTTCTTTTAACTGATACTGTATTTCAGTATTCCTCACCAGTGGATTGGCAGGGAAGAAACTATTTTCCCTCTTTGCGTGCGAGTTTGTATTTTTTTCCCCTTTTGTTGTAGATATCTGTGTATGTGCTATTTTGTCACATAAAATAATTTAATAAAATTTCCATTTTTTGTTTCTGTTTATTAGTTTAATCTAATTTTTTTATTTGTGGTAATGGGTTAGGGTTAGAAGTGGGGGATTTTCCTCCAGAAGTGAGCTCTTCAGCTGTGTTTCGGTGCGTGAGAGTGAGTGGAATGGATGAAAATGATGATCAATATGCATATCAAACGGCTGTGAGCATTGGTGGCCGTGTTTTTAAAGGAATTCTTTATGATCATGGACCTGAAAGCACATATATGCCGGCAGCTGAAACCTCCTCCGGTGGTGGTAGCGGCGGAGCTCAGCCCCTCAATTTAATAACAGTTGGTACTGCCACCGCAATCTCTTCCGGTGGTGGTGGCGGAGTAACGTCTGCTTCATCAACTGCAGCTTTCATGGATCCTTCTTCTCTATACCCAACTCCACTCAATATTCTCAATGCTGGTACGCAATTCTTTCAAAACCCAAGATCATGAGATTTAAAAAAAAAATAAAGAAAAAGAAAAAAAAATATCCCACATCATTTTTCTTGTGTTTCTATCTCTGCTAAATTTCAAGTATTTGATGATGTACTGATAAATGAAGTAGAGAAGCAGTGCATTTGACACGTTTCTTTGTAGTAGACGTAGTTGTTAAGCCAAAAAAAAAAAAGAAAAATTGAGAGGAAATAGGGAGAGCATCCTAATGTTATTGTGAGATTTTCAATGGCTAAATTTAAATATTTCTTTCTCGATTTTCTTGATTTCTTGCATTTTTTGTTCCTTCCCCTTGAAATCTAAAATTGGTGTTGGTACGAGATGGGCAGCATGTAGCGTATAGTATAGTGTAGTAGCATGTGTGGGTGTTTATTAATGCTGTTTATTTATTTAATATTTTATATTATTTATGGTGTTTTTTTTCTGGATTTGAATTTGCATTTTGCCCTAGTAAGTAGAATAGTTGCCGGTTTCTTCTATGGTTGGACAAACTACAAAGACAAATATCATTTTTCTTCTGCGTCCAGCCATGCATTAGAAAGCATTCCGGTTTTAAATGGGAAACTAATATATATATATATATACATACACGCTCCAGCACACATACATACATAATCATTCGCTTCATTTATCTCTCTTCCTTGAAACATATGCTCGTGATATTATTATTTATTATTATTTTCCCCTCGAGCTCCTTAATTAGAATAGATATGCATAAATAATGGATGTGACTTTGATAATGAAACGGAAAATATTACTTATCAACTACTCTACCTTAATGCACCTGCACTTACTGTTTATATATATGTATATATGTTCAGTGAAACAAAAATAAATAATGTGAAAGAAACCGAAAGATTGGGAACCCGAATGAGACAAAAAAAAAAAAAGGAAAACGGAAGATTGATAAGTTTTCCTTAATCTACAAACAAATCAGACCCAAATCATGTTCTCTTCCTTTTATTACTTCCACATAATAGCCTCTCTGCACCGCATAAAGATTTCCCTCTTCCCAATAAGAAAAAAAAAATCTTTCTTTTTTTCTTTAAATTATGCTATACTATTATTTTTGGACATGAACAGTTTGTTTTCAATAACGCCGACAGTAACCAGCCTGGCAGCTTCCATTCTGAATCTTTGCTTATAAATGTAGCTTTGTCACATTTGCTGTGGCTCAACATTAAAACAATAGAAAATACGCACCACAAGCTTTACATTCTCTATTCCTCCTAGACTGATTTATATGACTGTATGATTTGATTATTTTATGATATATAACTTTTTTTTTCCATAGAACAAACTGAAATGAAGATGTGGGTATATATTTTTATTTAACATGATAATCCATTTTATGATTAAGTGCATTAAAAATTTGTGTGACATGTGTGGGTATATTTAAATGGAGTATTCCTAGGCAAATTTATAATTAAGCACAGTTATTATGGAATTGAATGAAGTCTTTTCTGGAAGAGCAATTAGTATCTTAAAACGAAAACTCTTAAAATAAAACTCATAATGTATTTTATGTCGGTTCAATGCTATGTCTGTTCCATCTAATAAATGTTGCTTTTTTAAGAAATGGAAATGCTTTCGGTGAACAATTGAAGACTGTCTTTACACTTAAATCAGTAAACTGAGGTATTGCCCTTTAGATAGTAACTGATGACTATTGTGGAGTTTATGCTTAAATGTTCGATTTTTTTTTTTTTTGAGGCAATATTGGAAAATTTGGGAAACTTTTAGGAGAAATATGCTCCATTGAATTATTGATTAACCTTCATTTGGAAACTTGGGGGTGCCTTTATAGTATTTGGTTAGATATTATAATTGGAAGTAAGCAATCTATTGTTAATCTGGGCTTGAATTAATATGACCATGGACCAATCCAATCATGAAGCGACCTGTAAGACAAATTGGTTGAAAAATAAGTGTAGTGGTGGTTAATTTGCCTTGATTAACAACTCATAAACGTGCTCTAGGTAAGAATTTTCTTTTCTTTTAATGTCCATATAGTCGAAGATATTTACATTGCAATAAGCAGTAGCCTTTCTTCTTGTGTCCGTCACTAACACAACACATTGCCTACATGATATTTCCTTATCCAGGCTGAAAACATTCAGATTAGAAAATAATAATAATTATGGAATAATAAAGGAAAAAGAAAGTATTTAAACAATATTGTAAGATAACATTTCTTATAATGTTGCATTTTGCAATCAAATATCTACTTATGTCAACCATTTAAGTGACTGTTAATTATACTAAGATGCATGCACGATAGCATATATGAGTTATAGTTATGGTTCTAGTTTAATCTATTAAACTAAAGAACCTAAGGCTAATAATATGGAAGACATAGTTTCATCTTATGAGAAAATTATATGTGGGCTTTTGGAATTTATGGCAATGGATTACATGAGGCAGCTAATTTTAGGCTCAACAGATATATTATTGTGAATTTTTGTTCAGTTTTAAAAGTATCTTTTTTATCCTCTCGTTTAGTATAGGAGTTTGTCTCTCATTGTTTAGTTGGAAAGAAAAAAGATAAAAAGGAAGATAACTATTTGGTCTCCAAAAGCCACCTTGCTAGCTATAAAAGTATGATTCTTGATTCATATTACATACACACATTAAGAATCATATTGTACATATTCTTTTTCTTCCATTTATTGGATTCTGAAATTTCTTAAGCAAGCTTTATTATAAGTTGTTTATGAGGAATCTAGTGGAAGTCCAGCATATGACCCCATTGAAATATATTGGCCTGCCACATGAATCATGAAAGGAAAAAGAATATGTAAGAAAAGAAATACAAATGTAGGTTTCAATGACACTGAAAATTATACATCCTGTCAAATTATACCCATGTGAGTAGTTATAGAAATGCTGCAATATAAATAAGACTTGCTTAACAATTTTATGTTGGCTTTAAAGTCGATTTTTAGAGGATGACAAAGAAACTAGACATTTGATGCAATTTGCTTTTATAATCGATTATTATCAAATCATTCACGATATCAGTTTGCTTGATTATTCGTTAATTGTTAATGCTGATTTCTTTTCTTTTTTATTCTAAAGCATTCCTTTTCTATTTCTATTTTTATTTTTTCATTTGCTATTGTAGATTCAGGGTCTATTTTCAATATGTATAGAGCTTCAGTATCCCACTAAAACAAGTTTTGCCTCCTAGAGCATGTGTTCTTGTTTAAACATTTCTTAATAGAAATCAACATGCATTTTCCTCTTGATATGACTGCAGAAGTTAGAATATATAGATATATATCAATTCATGTGTTTTGCATATTCTGAAAGCATCCTTAGAATATATAGATATATATCAATTACAAATTTGTACGTGACAAAAGAAAAAAGAAGAGAAAAGAAAAAAAAAACCTATCAAGTACTTTTTTTTTTTCCTTGAAGTCAGGGATGTAATGGCTGAATTTTTTTAAAGTTTATGGGGATAATAAGTGCACTTCTGCTAATTAGGTGGGTCATGTATCAAAGAGATCAAGTCTGCAATAGTATTAAACATTTTTTTCTTGTCAAGTACATGTGTGTAAACATTTATTATCCCTAATTTCAAGGGCATACTTGGTTATGAAAGTGTAAAAGTTGCAAATCAAGCTTCATTGGTGACAGTTTAATTTCTTCAGGGCCTTAGAGTTTCTTCATTTTTTGATCATGCATGCATATGGTCTGCAATTGATTGCCAGCGTGACTTAATTGTGCTGGTTATTCGTTTGTGTACTCTACACTGCATCAATAAAGGCCTGAGTTTTATGATTTCATTTAAATATTTCAGATGACACGTATTGATTTGCCCAATTCAACCATTAAGCTGTCTCAATATTGGAGTGCAAGTCATTTTTCTAGAAGTGCATAACCTTTGGGATTAACTCTACCATGCATGGAAGGTTGAATTTTTTTCTTTCTGGGTTAAATATATGCATTTTATTTTGTCGAAATGGTTATTGGATATTGTTCTTGCTGCATGCTGAGTGCAAGCAAATAAAACATGAAATGCATTACATGCAAAACTGAAATAATAATAATAATAATAATAATACTATTTATTTGTGTCCGTGTGTAAATATCATCTCCCTTTCCCAATGCTTTTCCACAATTGTGCCCGAGATATGTTTGATTATGAGAATGGCCTCAGGAACTTGCACTTTTCCCGGATTCTCGTGTTTCCTTGAGCAACAAAAAAACATTATCATTATATATATATATATATATATATATATATATATATATATATATATATATATATATATAAACACTTGGGCAATTAATAGAAGAAATAAATAGTTACAAACCCCATTATGTAATTTTCTTTACAAAAGACAGAAAGGAGAATAACCCAATTATAAGAGCATGGAAGTAGAGCACCAACCTTTATCTTCTCTCATTTGCAATTTCAAGGGTTTAATTCTTCACAGGATATTTGTTACATCTGCTTTGTTCACCCATTACTGTATCCATAATCTTTAATTATATGAACAAAAATAGAACCAAGAACCAGTGATTGGGTACTAATATATGGCCCCTTTGGCTGTTTCTTGTTTGGAAGTACGTATTTTTTGAGTCTCTTTAATAAAACAAAAGACGGACTAGGTATCCACTATCTACTCGCAGATAAGAGAGGGCAAAAAAGGTAATGACTAGGCATCTTATAGAGATTTTCCCTATGAGCCAAGTCATAGCCAATATAATAGAATACTAGTGTTTGTTATTGTATTAGGGCACTGTACACACATGTATATTTATTATGTAGGGATTGAGGCAATCTCAGCTTGTGATATATGCTAGCTATAGAGTGAGGCCAGATTTATAGGAATCTACAGTATTATAATGCATATAGTAATTTATGAGCATAATTAGTGTGGTCCCAATAATAAGCAATACCCAATTAGTATAACTATTTCATCAGATTCACTGGCCAATTACAAGATTGGTCTTCTGTTTGCTTTCAATTTGTTCAATCTTACCTTTAAGACAGCCTTATTCTATGTAGCAAGACAGTGAGATACGATATTGCTTGCATTGACTTTTAACTAAAGAACAAGAAAACGGAAAGAAATTAAGAGATAGAATAAATTGCAAATTTAACCAAATTAATTAAACCCATTTTTGAGCTTTAGCTTGCTGCGGATCCAAAGTTGTGGGGTTCTTTAAGATTTCCAAAAGTTGGGGTTAATTATAGTCTAAATTGTCTCTTCAATGAGTCAGCAGGTTTTATATTATTTCGGTGGTTGATACTAGCTTATTGATCAATTGTGTGTTAGTTTCTAAGTGTGAAAATTCATTATGGAACTCTATGTTGTTTTGGATTAAAATACACAACAAAGCCATATTTTAGAATGACTATTATAGGGCAGTCATTCTGCAGTGTGGATCTATTTCAGTTTGATTTTGCACCGTTAGGTTGAGAGTTTTTTTTTTTTTTTGACTTGTACATGTTTAGTTAGTATACTTGTCAAATGCGTCAGATTGGATAGATTCAAATTGGCTTAGTTTTGAATTTGAGCACTTTAGATTCAGATTGAATTTTAAATCAAATCCACTTTCTTAATATCGATTGATCGATATTTAGATTATCAAATTAATGTAATCTCATTATTTTTTTCTTAAAATTCAATATATTTCAACTAACTTTTAAATTTTAATAATAATATATGCAAATTCAAAAAAATTACTACATATATATATATACACACACATTAATTTAATAAGCAGAGGGAATATATTTATTTTTTATAGCACATAAACTTTTGAGAAAGAAAAAATACATGATCTTTCATTTTTACGTCACTAGCTAGACCTTAAACCAAAAGCTTTTATACCAGAAAAAAGACAAAGAATCTACAATTTAAAAGGCTTTTAGAGATACCAGGAAAAATAGAATGAGAGAAGAGAATTTTGATATGTAAACCAAAATTTTATGATCGGTTTCAATAATCTCAAAAAGATTTTTTAATTTCCTTTATATACAGGTTTTTCAGAGTCATAACTCTAGTTGAAGTCTTATTCTTTTTTGAATTTAGAATTGATTATCCTAAACTGTTTATGATAATAACTAATAAAATCGTGGATGCGTCCAAATTTTATGATCTCCCACTTGCACATGACGGAATGATTTTCAGTCAATATCTTTAATCATACGAGCAGATAAACTATGTGATTAGCATATATCTAGAGAACTAGTGCTACATACCTTTTGGGGATATATAACATTAAAAAAAAGGTTCTCTTTATCGCATATACCTAATCTCATATTGCCTTCTCACATTTACTGTTTTAACTTATAATTTCATAAAATAATTTTCGTATTCAATATTGTCGCTACTCATAGAGACTATAATAGGTATGCCAGTGAATCACGAAACCATTAAATGTAATTGAAAAGTTATTTTTTCCTCTTACTATATGTCATCCATCATGATTTAACTCGTTTTTCTAATAATTAGATCCACCATACCAAATTTATCTCGCAATCTATTGAAAACTAACTAAACTAGTCACACTGAATCATACTTCAAGGATAATTTAAGGGTTCTAAGGGTCAGAGGAACTCAAAAAATATTTTTTAATAATAAAATAATTTCAAAAAATGACCAAACATTCAAAGAAATTGAGAAAAGCAATAAAAATATTAAGCTAATTTGGTGGTCAGAGGAGCTCTCATACATTAACAAAGGGGCAGTTCATGTGCCCATGTGCTAGCTAAAGGATTCTGCCATGTGGCAAGATTCCATAAGGCCAAATGTCACCATGTCAGACCTTGATCTAACATATGGCAAATAGCTATCAAATGGGTTTTTGGGCCCAGCCTTCTTTCTTACACAGCCGAGCCATGTTAGAACTCTGTTATGGCTATCCTATGCATGTCATGCATTCAGGTTTGGATAATTAATTTCACTTCCAGTGAACCTTGATTTTTCTTTTCCTTTTCCTTTTGATCTTCAGATTTTTAAATAGTACAATGAATGAAGGTATTGCGGTGTGGTGGAGCCATAGAACCATCTGAAATGTTGAATGATTTAGTAGGAGAAGGGACGGTGAGGCATTGCGATGGAGGGATAGTCCTTGACATGACTTGCTTCTTAGATGAGTTTCATCTGGCAGATCATTTGCGACTCCAGATGCAATTGACCAAAGGATAGAAAGATATCAAACTTCAGTTAAAACTTAAAAGTAAAGTGAAGATCAAACGAATGGAAAAAGAGGAGAATAGAAGGCAGTTGTTTTGTCCGCTAGTATATGGAGCAAAGCATACAAAAATCCCTTGATCTATGCTACATGCTTTGCTATGACCTTAAGATGTGCATTTATATGCATAAACTTTAATAATATTAACAATTTATATATATATATATATATATATTTGCATTGCATCAGAAAAAGAATGGCTAGGGATGAAGAATGGCAGTGTTTCATGATTTAAAAAAAAAAATGAAACAAACTTGCATTCACGTGTCTGCAAAGGGAATCAAAATAGCTAGAAACCGGCACTATACCTTACCGATTTTGGACCCCCACCTGATACAAACTGGCATATTTTATCGCCGGTTTCCTGTCAGTTAAACGAGTGGGATCCACCAGGTTAGATACTAGCATACTGTATTGCCAGTTTTCAGCATCTTAAAGTTAAAATTATATTTACTGTAACTCATATTTTCTAAATACTTTAACAAATCATCCCGTTTAAAAAACCCATAAAATGATTATATAGCTAATTATTTGTATCCTGCAGTTTATATTTTAGTTTTTAGGAAATGATTATACAGCTAGTTATTATCATCTTCAATCTAATAATTGATTTTAAACTTGTAAATTATATACTCACCTACACAAATGCATAACAATTAATCAAACTTCAAAATATGTCGTGAGGAGGAAAATAATTTAGTTAAGGTCTCTATTGTCTGAAAAGTTAACATAGGAAACATTCAAATTTACATTTTGAAAGAAAATAACAAAAACATATTGTTAGAAATTTAGCATTTTTCTACATTACACCTCTTAATTTTTAAAAGTTGGATATTAAATTTTTGTACTTTTAAATCACTCATATTAAATTCAATTTAAACAGAATTAATGCAGTGAAAACACATATTCTATTAATCTCGCAAGAGTTCAATTTAAAATCATTGTAAAATCTACCAAGACATAAAAATTTGAAAAAAAGACAAACTCATCACTTTTTATACGTCTGAAATTATTGTATATTTCTTTAATTTTGATGAGTCTTATGGTTATTGTAAGTTAATCTCACACAAGAATAACATAACATTTGTTTCAATTCCGTCTAGATTAGGTATAATACGAGTGACAATAAAAAGTAAGGAATCCAACTTCAACTTTTAAAAGTTAATTGTTGGATTCACCAAAACATCAAAAAAAAAAAAAAATCATCACCTTCTGCATGTTTAAAATGATTGTATTTTTTTTTTTCGTTTTTTAATATTTTAGTGCATTCCGCAGTTATCGTAAGTTAATCTCATACAAGAATAACAGAACGTACATTCAATTCTGCCAATTAGTATAAGTAATATGAAAAGTGCATGAATCTAAAATCAATTTTTGTGAACACAGTTAACGAAGCATTTTTCCACAAATAAGACCACGCTTTGTATCCTAAGCAAGTCTGCAAAAAAAGAAGGATTGACATTTGAAACCTTAAATTCAAGAAGAAAACACTTTTTCTTTTTTACTATGGTTATGTCGAACTATAAACAAAATAATGATCTATAATATTAAAATAGAGTGATTTTACTCATAGTCATTAAAATCGGACCGAATCGGTTTAACCATGAACCAACAGGTCAATCGATTGGTTTAACTACTGAAAACTGAATTGACAAAAAATCGGATTGAACCAAAAAATCGGAGAACCGAACAAAACCGGATTTTTTTTGCTAAAAAGTGTAAATAATCATTTTTTTAGTATTTTAAATTTTAAGTATATCACTTAATGATTTAATATACTTATTATAATTTTGATTCATTGTAATCATATATATATATATATATTAAATTTTTATTATTTATTTATTTAAAAAAATTAATATTTTAAATTCTAAATATGTCACTTAATAATTTAATATACTTATTATCTATTTGGATCATTGTAATAGTATATGAAATTATTAAGTAATATCTTTAGAATTTAAAATACTAATTTTTTTCAAATAAATAAATAATAAAAAATTAAAATATACATATATATATATATATTAAATTTTTATTATTTATTTATTTGAAAAATTAGAATTTTAAATTTTAAAAATATCACTTTATAATTTAATATACTTATTATATATTTGAATTTATTGTAATTAAATATAATTATAATCATATATGCAAGGTTAATATTTTGTGTTTACTTCATTAGTACTCAATCTAAATATGAAATTATTTTCATAATATGATTGTATTTTTATGTTTCTAACATATGATATTCAAAAATCTATAATTAATCACTTGTAATTATAAAATTAAAATTATATTTTGTAACTTATTATTAGAATATTTATGATATATATTTAATATTTGATGAATATTTTTTAATTTTTATACAATAGTATTTAAAAAATTATAATAATTATAATATTTTAAAAATAAAAAAAATCCGGTTGAACCCAATTGAACCGGTCAAACCATAAACTCCCAACCTTATTGGTTCTTTATCCGGTCCGATTTTAATAACATTCTCATAAACTTTCAATTTTGCATTTTTTACCTTCACACTTACATAAATTGTGTGATTTTATCCCTATATCAGATGGAAAAATGATATGGCAAATGGTCCTAACGGCAGCCAATAAAAACTAGAGATTTACAAAACTACCAAAAAAAAGGGTTATACTTAAAATACCCTATTCTTTTTTTCTCCTCTAAAAATACATTTTTTTTTAAATTTTCATGTTTAAAAATACCCATTTTTTAATTTATCTCAAACTCTCTTTCTTTCTTTTCATATTTCCTTCTTCTTCTTCTTCTTCTTCTTCTTCTGTTTTTCCTTCTTCTTTTCTTCTCCTTCTTGGTAGACCACATTAAGCTTCATTTTTTCAAAATTATGAAGCTTAGAACATGCCCTGTTTGATTTGTTTTAGAATTGAAGATTTTTCTTGACTAAAATGACTTTTCAAGTAAAAATTAATAATTTAAGCATTTTTTTATTAATTTTTTTGTAAGTAGGATATAAATTCAATGAGTACTAATGAATTAATCCCATACATTGGATTTTATTTCCTCTATAAGCAATATTAAATTTCATGTTTTATATTCTTTTTTATGAAGATAAAATTTCATTCAAAGAATGAAATAAGAGTAACTAAGACGCATCGGGTGGAAGCAGATTTGAGAGAAAGCGTGGAACTAAGTTCCTCAACCCAAAGCAGTTGACTTACATTTAAAGGGTGAAATTTATAACTAACAACTGGAACAACCGACTATTAACAAGAGGAGTAAAATGGCAGTTGCAACAACCACTTTCTGTTTAGTTGTTTGAGCTAGCTGATTTTTATCCCAATTAACTGTTATTTTAAATACCCTATCTTGAAACACTTTAGTTGATAATTGATAAGAAAAAAATAAGACTTTGATGCATGGAAGGGTTTGTTGTGCAATAATATACTAAGGATTATTATGAAATCACCTTCAAATGCATGGTAATGATGTAATAGACAAATACATAAATCGTATTGCCAAAGTGAATTACGTACAAATCATTAGAATTTGAATTGAGGATTTGCACAACGTGATGATAAGGATTTAGAACAAACTTAAACATTTTTCGAATGATCTTTTGCGTTAAGTTTAAGTGTGGTCTTAATTATAAATTATAATATTATGTGTAAAGCAACAGCTGTAGATACCAAATAAAATACATGATGAGAGAGGATGAGGTGATAAGGGAAAAGTGAACTGGAAACCGCATTATGGATGAAGAGGCATATGTTTAGTTGTCGACTTTAATTTGTCACCATCCTCCACACCAAAAAGTTTTCTCTAATTTAATTAACTAATAAAATAATTTCATTTATAAGAAGTAAAATATGTTATGCTTCTTCTGCTCGCAATGAAACACTAAAATTCTATTAAAATTAAATACAATTAACTAATACACAATAAAATAAAAGATAAGAGAAGAAAACGTCAAAATCATTTAATGACATCTAGCCAGAAAGATTGACATTCTTCAGCTCCCCTGCAACTGTTACTAATAATCAAAATATATGAGTTAGGCATTTCAATACAAAAATTTGAAATAAAAAACATAACATAATTTACATTCTGAAATTTCATATACCGACTGATATATCATCCGATATATTAAATTCTAGAATATGCTTAAAATTTGAAATTTGATATTCCATGCTAGCCGGTATACCAAATTTTATAACGTAATTAGCATTTTGGAGTTGGATATACCAAACGATATACCAAATTTCATAACATAATTAACATTCTGAAATTTGGTATATCAGTTGGTATACCTGGTACACCGTACGGTATACCAAAATCCAGAACATATTTGCAATCTGAAATTTGGGATACCGGATGGTATACCAGGTATACCGAATTTCAGAAGATAATTAGCATTATAGAATTTGAGGTATACCGTCTGGTATACCAAAAATCAGAATATATTTACAAGTTAGAATTTGGTTTATTGAATGGTATACTAAGTATACCAACCGATTTATCAAATTTTAGAAGATAATTAGCATTCTATAATTTGGTATATGGGTTGGTATACCTGGTATACCATCTTGTATAGCAAAATCCAAAACATATTTTCAATTTGGTATACTGGATGGTATACCAAATTCCAAAATAAATTTATATTTTGAAATTTGGTATACCGGATGATATGCCAAATTTCAAAACATAATTTTCACTCTAAAATCATTAAAAATTTAAAAAAAAAAATTTACTTCCATTTTTCTTAAATTGGATTTTTCAAGAAAATGTGATTTTTCAAAACATAATTTTCACTCTAAAATCATTAAAAATTTCAAAAAAAAAAAATTTACTTCCATTTTTCTTAAATTGGATTTTTCAAGAAAATGTGATTTGATGAGAAATAAAGAACAACCTAATTCTTAATTATTTGATTTCAAATTCAATTATTGATTTTATTTTGTAATTCATCATCATTAAATAATTACTCTTAATTTTATAATAAACAAAACAAATGATTCTTTCTCTAGAATCATAGCCATCAAACGTCCAAAAATGACGGTAAGCAAAACCATGCTGTTAACATTTATTTAATATTAATTCATTATTATTTTTTTTTTATAAACTGATGCTCAGAAAACCTTGGCATAGATCATTCATATTTAGGTAGAAGATAATTTTAATCATTTAAATTTATACATTTGAAGTTATGCCTAAAAAAATTAACACATTGCACAACATTTTAAAATAACTTATTTTGCATTTAGCCAAAAATTTAGAAAAAATATTGTTAGAAAAAATCAGTAACCTCTAAAATGCCAAATTAGTTTTTTTTCTAGCTTCAAACACCTACAAACATTCACTCCAAAGACACTTTCAATATCCTTCTCTTTTATCTTCCAAAATTCACAAATCATTACAACTAATCAAATTAACACAACTTTTACTTAAATTATACAAATATAAAAGCCTACAAAAAGCATTGAACTCATCTTACCCAAAGAAATCAAATCCCTAGTTGAAATCAATTTTTACCAAATTTATTCTTCATCCAAAATCTACCATTTCTCAACTAAAATTAGCAAGGAGAGTGGAATTTTCATGTGAGGAGGAGCAGCAGCAAAGTTGACCGATTTCTCAAGAGAAATAAGAGAATAATAGAGGAGGAAAGGGGATAAAGCCATTGCTCCTGTTGGAGGAGAAATCGAAGAAGCAAACGAGAGGGGAAAGGGAACTCCAGCATTGGCTGATCGACGGAGGAAGTGATTGTAAAAGGGAAAAATACATGTGTGGAAAAGGGATCGCAAAGCTGTTAAGAGAATGAAAAAGGGATTTTTTTGAAAATAGAGTTATTTTAAAAAAAAATTGAAAATATGTGACTACAGTAAATAAAATTAAAATTATGGTGTGCTAAAAACCGGGTATTCTATATAACGAAATTCGACATGCGGGACCCACAGTGGGTAGTGGACGGATTTGCTTCAAATTGACTCCAACAGATGCCGATTTTGGGACATGTGGGCCCCACTGTCTGCTTGAAATCGGCTCCTTATTGTGCCGAATTTTGGCTCATGCTCCTTATATATATAAATATATATATACATATATATTTTGGTGTTTAAAGGATATATTTTATTCATATTTTGGAATTGAAAAAGCAATCATTTTTGTATTTCTTAATAGTCAACCATTTTCATTTAATTCTTATATCATTTTTCGATTAATATTTAAATATATGATAAATTATATAGAGTTATTTATCTTTGATTATATACTTATCAAAATTGATAATTATTTTTTAATGTATTAGTATATTTTAACCATATTAATAAATAAAATAAATAATAATATAATAAAAAATTTATAGATTATTCATTATGGATAATATAATTTTCAATTTAATGAAAATGAGAAAAAATAGGGAATATGAGATAATTTAATTTTCAATTTAAATGAGATAATAAAGTAATATAATATTCATAATTTTGATATCAAATTTAATTAATAAAATATGATCCTGTACCACATCTAGTAGGCCTTCTATTTCGAGTAGGATACCATAGTTGGTGTTCATCATTTGGTGTATTGCCTCCTTGTTGGTTATTTGATTCACCATCACCTTGATTAACATCATTATAGAACTCAGAAAATAACTGACCTCTATAATTTGCTTGCAGATATGATTCTTCTGGTGTTCCAAATAATTGTTGGATGAAGTCATTTTCATAGATAGACTGTGTTGATGAACGTTTTGTGTTAAATGCTGGAACAGTGTAAGCACCTGGTGTTTGTTCAATCAGACTTAATATTGATATCTCTGTTTGAGAGGTGCTCAATCCACCAATTTCACCTGGTGTACAACTTGTGTCTCCGACTTCAAAAGTTGAAAAATTTTGGCAATCAAATTGCCTTATAAATTGGTCATGAGGTAGTTTCGGTTCATGAAAGGGCCATGACATTGGGGGTGAAATTTGCGCCGCATTTGGATCATAAAATATTTGATCAACACTTGATCACTTCTCAATCATTCCACTCCTGTGTCTTCTAGTACGAAAGTCAACAAATTGTTGTTCCATAGCTGCAATGTTAACGAGATTAGGAAACGGTTGCCATGGATACTCAGTTGCAATTTTCTCTTTAAAACCTACTGTTGATAGGATGCTTTCCATTATCCTGATATTGTTTGAAGATTCGCCCAACTCATGGTACATTCTTTCAACACCATCAGCCTGAAAAATTAAGGGCAGCAATATTTTTCAATCAATAGACACATATCAAAGCATTAATTTATTATTATTATTATTATAATGCAAAATATGAGTGGAAGTTGGGATACTTACTATTGCTACCAGAGATGCAGCAACAGGAGTTATCTAACATCTAGTTCGTTGCATGTACCATTGAATATATTCAGATCGATTATGTAATGACCGCCTTGATCATTGGCCTAACACGACACATGTATGATGGATGTTACATATATTTATGAACACAACAAATTCAATGACCCAGTTCATATGTTAAAGGCCCCGTAGATCTATCATATGAAGATTGTCATCTATAATGGGTTGAGATGTAATTGGCTGATCAAAACTAAATTGGTGCATGACCCTATCTGGCTGGTGCCACTCAATGATGTTGAAACATATGAGTGGAACAACTACTATCCAACTTTGATGTCCATTTGTGCAATATTTAGGGAGACGACTAATTACATTTATTGTAAGGCTCCCACTCAAACTGTATTGCAAAATAAATAAAAAAATATAAAAATAAATATCACAAAATAAGGCAAAATTTTAGTGTAATGCAAAATTATTCGTAAATATTTTTACTTAATTTAAATGTGAACCTTATCAATGTCTTATGTATTTAATATTTCTCTATATGTCCATATATCTCTCCTATCCATGATAGTCATATCCAGAGGTTCGATCCACCTAAACGAACATTATTTCAAATTAAAATTTCATACATTATAAAATAAAATGATATAAAAATATATATTATTATTAAATTTATAATGATATCTGTATCCGCAAGGTACTATTCTATTTAAAGAATATGGTTGTAAATGTACTGGCCTAAACTAGGGTAGTCTTTCCCAAGCCCAAGGTTAAAGAACCCGAAACTCCTTGAACATACACTTTGATCTCAAAACGCAAAGAAGACAAACACCCTCCCTATTGAACCCCCAAACAACACGTGAATGGAAACACAAATAATCGGGATAAGAAGAATTAAGAAAATGCCACAATCAAATGATTGATAAGTAATCCTAATTCTTGATGCAATAGAAAAGAAAGCAAGCAATCTCACAATCTCTCTAAAGAATTTCGGCTAAGCCAAGAGAAAACTCTCAAAAGTTTATAATTTGATTCAATGATGAAGTTTACAACCTAGGTTAGCCTATTTATAAGGTAGCTAACCCTAATTCACTCTTTAAAACCCTAATTTAAATACTCATATGGCCTTACACGAATTTTCTTAGGATTTTACAAGCCAATTAAACCCAAATAAGTCTTAAACACACTTAAAACAAAACTAATTAATAAACCTTCTAGGCCTAAAATGAAAGCCCAAAAGAAAGACTAAAATAAATAACAAAACTAACTAAACTAAGCCCAAAAGAAGTCCACACGCCTAGCCCATTGATAATATAACTTAAATGAGTCATGTGACTTTTAAATGAAGCACATGACTTGTACAATTAAGCCCAAAGTTGTTAAAAGCCCTTGATAGCTTAAGTTTGCCTAATTCTTTCTTTTGCTTCCAAGAGGGTAAGTACTTTATGCTTGCCTTCAAGTTCTCCATAACACTACTCAAAGGCATCTTCATTAAGTTCTTGAGTAACAAAGCCTTGAACATAAGATGACATGGCCATCTTTAGCTTTTTTGCACGTCCTCTTGTAATTGGACCACTAGGCATTTTTAAAGGATCATTGGTTGATGGTGGTGGATCCGTATCATTCCTTCCCTCCTCAAAAAGATTTATCCTCAAATCTGCATCTATATCAAAAGGAGAAAGGTCAGACACATTAAAAGTAGCAGAAACACCATATTCACCTGGTAAATCTATCTTGTAAGTATTATCATTGATGTGCTCTAAGACTTTAAATGGACCATCACCACATGCATCCAACTTGCTCTTCCTTTGGTTCGGAAACCATTCCTTGCGAAAATGTACCCAAAGCCAATCTCGAGGAGCAAATACCACTTGTCTTCTACCTTTATTGGCTCTTACAGCATACTTCTTATTCTTCTTCTCAATGTTAGCTCTTGCTTGCTCATGTAAAGATTTCAAAACACGCCATTTCATCAAGGGTCGCAGCCAAGACAAATTGTCCCAGCCGTGGCTATGGCAGCCTGAGAACATTCTTTCAATCTAGAAGCTTGCCATGGCTGAGAAAAATTGTCCCAGCCGTGCCATTTCCTTCTGTCGCGGCTGAGACAAAAGTGTCCCAGCCATGGCCTCTTGAACAGCTTATAAAAGCTACGAAATTTTTTGCTTGGGGAGAGTTTTTTTTAGGGTTTCGTGCTTAGAATTTTGAAGAGTAGAAATGCAATTTTTCATACTTTGTGGGGTTTTCATACTTAGTTTTTGAGTTTTACTTGTAAAAATCACTCTTTTAGTGTAGTTTTACTTCAAGAACACAAAGATAGTTATAGATTTAACTTATAGTTGTGGAGATTTCAACTTACAATCAAGGTGCTATTTGGAGAAGAAGAGGAGGAGCTTCATCAACTTCAAATCTTCAGCTTCAAATGGGTTTTATAGTTTTCACTCTTACTTTGTTCAATTTTTACATTATGGATAGTGAGTAGTTATCTTTGTTGTTTGAGGAAGCTTTGAATCCCCTACTCACAATGTGAATATTGAGCATATTTTGATTTTTACATGAATGAATGGTTCATTTCACTGTTACTTATTTATATTTCATGGATTTTTGATCTATTGAATTATTTTCCATGCATGAATGACTGATTTTCATCATATGTCTTGGATGGATATTAAACCTAGTGGATTGGATTCTATGAATGATTTTGCTTAGTTTTTCTTTCATGAATGTTGTATTATTTTAGACGGCTTTGGAATGGGATTCTAAATGTGAAGTAATTGTGATCTTAGGACTAGAGTGTGGAGTGAAATGGATGAGTATATGGGTTGTTTGGCTCTGGAATAGGAAGGCAACCCAAACTTAGGATGTTACACCCGTGCATGGGCTAGTTATTGGATTGGCTCCGGAATGGGAAGTTTAGCAACTAGAATAGCTGGCTCCGAAATGGAAAGCTTGGGTTAAGATGGTTATCTCGAATTCATTCATGTATTTTGTAAGACAAAATTAATTCACAGTGGGTATGGGGTGGATAAGTGTACCTAAGCAACGCTTTAATTTATAAATATTTTCATACTTGTTAATCTTTTTTGAATTTAATACATATTCAATTCACTGTTATTAGAATTAATTTCCCTTCATTGCATATTTTTAGTTTTTAAAGTTTGCACTATACAAATTAATAGCTCATACAAACTAAATTGGGAATTTTTTAGCATACAATTAATCTTCATAGTTTTCACACACACATTTCCCTTGGGTTCGATATTGAGGGTCTTAAATATACCCCACTTTATTACTTGTCAATCTAGTGCACTTGCTAGGGTCGCAACAGGTGACAAGTAGTATAAAACAATAATTTCGTACCCAACTTACCCTATAGAACATGCCAAAAATGTGAAAGGAACTTTGTATCCCTGTCTGAAATAATGGTACGTGGAACACCATGCAAACGCACAACTTCTCTAAAGAATAGATGAACAATATTAACAGCATCATCACATTTATGATAAGCAATAAAGTGAGCCATCTTGCTAAACCTATCTACCACAACAAAAATGCTATCTCTACCACGTTAAATTCTAGGCAATCCAAGCACAAAATCCATAAAAACATCAGTCCAAGGAGAACTAGGCACAGGTAGAGGCATATACAAACTATGAGGCATAGTTTTAGACTTAGCTTGCCTACATGCAATACATGAATTACATACTTTTTTCACATCCCTATGCATATGAGTTCAATAAAAATGCTCATTCAATATGTCATACATCTTATGCACCCCAAAATGTCCTATCAATCCCCCACAATGAGACTCTAAAACAAGCAAATCACACATAGAACATTTAGACAAACAAAGCTTGTTGCCCTTAAATAAAAGTCCATTATGCCTATAAAATTTATCAAAAGCTTGATGCTCACATGCTGCATACACATTACCAAAATCAAGATCTCTAACATATAGTTCCTTAACATGCTCAAAACCAAGAAACTTAGAACTAAGTGTAGAAATTAAAGAATATCTCCTTGACAATGCATCAACAACAATATTATCTTTTCCATGCTTGTATTGAATGACATAGGAAAATTGTTTAATAAACTCAACCCATTTAGCATGCCTTTTATTCAATTTACCTTGTCCCTTCAAATGTTTGAAGGACTCGTGATTGGTATGAATGACAAACTCCTTAGGAAGAAGGTAATGTTGCCATACATCCAAAGCTCTTACTAAGGCATATAGCTCTTTATCATAGGTTGAATAGTTGAGTTGGGCTCCATTAAGCTTCTCACTAAAGTAGGCAATTGGTTTCTTCTATTGCATCAACACCACCCCAATACCTACACCAGAAGCATCGCATTCTATTTAAAATGTCTTATCAAAATTAGGCAAAGATAAAATAGGAGCTGAACACAACTTGCATTTCAAAGTATCAAACGCCTTTTGTTGTGCTTATCCCCACTTGAATCCAACATCCTTCTTGATGATTTCTGTAAGTGGTGCAGCAATGGACGAAAAATCTTGCACAAAATGCCTATAAAAACTTGCTAATCCATGGAAGCTCCTTACATCAGAAGTAGTTTTAGGCATGGGCCATTCTTAAATTGCCTTCACTTTTTCTTCATCTACTTCAATTTCCTATGCACTCACTACAAAACCAAGAAACACAAGTCTATTTATGCAAAATGTGCATTTCTTAAGCTTAGCATACAACTTTTCGGATCTCAAAGCTTGTAAAACTAACCTAACATGCTCAATATGTTCTTCATAAGACTTGCTATAAATGAGTATATCATCAAAGTACACAACAACAAACTTTCCTAAATATGCATGTAATACATGGTTCATAAGCCTCATAAAAGTACTAGGGGCATTAGATAGCCCAAATGGCACTAGCATATGATGGAATGATTTTCAGTCAAGATTTTCAATCATACAAGCAGATAGACCGTACAACTAGCATACATCAAGATTTGAGAGCACTGGTGCTCTACACCTGTTAAGGATATATAGCATCTTGGAAAAATAAGATCATCTTTTTTCACGTATGCCTAACCCCAAATTGCCTTCTCATAGTTATTGTTTTAATTCACGATCTCATAAAATAATTTTCATGTTTACTATTATGTCTTTGTAGACACTGAGTCTGAGTTAGCCTCTGTTAGGGTTACCTAATGAAGATAATGCTGTATTGGAAGACAGTCGGAAAGAAACAATTCCCTCTCTTCTCCTACACTGGTGTTGTTTTTTAAAAAAATAATTTATCTAGTTTTGACGGGAAAAGGGGTCTTTTAAAAGCATATTTTGATTCCTTCTGCTAGATGGGCTGAGGTGAGCATAAGAAGGAGTTATTAGCTGACTCAGAAATGAGTCATGAACTCAACTCACTGATCATATTCGTGACTCACCTCTAAGTCACAACCTTAATGTCATGACTCACTTGCTCTTTTATCATGTAACTCACCAGCAAGTAATGGACTCAAGCCTGTGACTCTCCCAGTGAGTCATGGTCCTTGGTCTATGACTCACCTTTTTTGGTTTGAAATGATTTTTGGGGCCCTACAGAGTCCAGTCCATCAGTCACGATTAATGACATGTTTGTCAAGACCGTGCTAAAATTCCAAATTTCTCCTTGTAAAATAAGGGATTATTTCAAAGTAAAAAATATGCCTTTTCCTTTGATCTTGATCTAAAAACTACTAAGTTGGATGAGATTGTTCTTGGGAATATGGAGAATCAATTATGATTGTATAGTGGATTACCATCCAGGCAAAGCTAATGTTGTAGCTGATGCCTTGAGCCGTAAGATGATGGCTGCTATGATTGCACATCGCTGTAGATGGAAAATTGCTTATGATGGCGCTTTAATAGCACAGTTGAAGGCTAGACCTTGTTTGAGGCAAACAGTGATTGATGCACAGAAACATGATGAAAAGTTGCAACAGATTTTGAAGTCTTTACATGAAGGGACCCAGTCTGAGTACTCAGTGAAAGAAGATGGGGGTGTGTATTATCAGAATCGATTGTATGTTCCTGATGACAAAGAATTAAAGAGAACAGTATTGAATGAGGCTCACAATACAATATTTACTATACACCCTGGTGGGAATAAGATGTACCAGGATTTGAAATAAAGTTATTGGTGGCCTGGCATGAAGAAAGATGTGGTAGCCTATGTTTCCAAATGTTTGACTTGTCAGCAGGTAAAAGCAGAGCACCAGTTACCCACTGGTTTGTTGAACCCCATTCCAATTCCATAATGGAAATGGGAGGATAGCACTATGGATTTTGTAACAGGATTGCCCTTACACAGAAAAAGCATGATGCTGTTTGGGTTATAGTTGACAAGCTAACTAAATCAGCTCATTTCATACCAGTTCGGATGGACTACCCTATGGATAAGTTGGCAGAACTTTATGTAAATGAGATTGTTAGACTGCATGGCATTCCGGTGTCAATAATCTCAGATCGAGATCCGAGATTCACATCAAGATTTTGGCAAAGTTTGTAACAAGCATTGGGAACTCAGCTTCAATACAGTACAACATTCCACCCTCAGACGGATGGGCAATCTGAATGGGTTATTCAGATTCAAGAGGATATGATGAGAGGATGTGTTTTGGAGTTTGCAAAGAGTTGGGCCAGTGGCATATAGATTGGCTCCCCTATGGAACTAGCCAAACTCCGTGATGTGTTTCATGTTTCTATGCTTCGAAGGTATCGATCAGATGAATCCCATGTGATACCAGTTCAAGACGTGCAATTACAGCCAGATTTCACTTATGATGAAGAACCTATAGCAATTCTAGCTAGAGAAGTTAGACAGCTAAGGAATAAGCAAATTCCACTTGTTAAAGTACTTTGGCAACATCATGTTATACAAGAAGTTACTTGGGAGCCAGAAACAGCTATGAAGGAACAATATCCTCATTTATTCAAAACAGGTATGAATTTCGAGGACGAAATTCTTAAGGGGGAGAGAATTGTAAGGCCCCTAACATGACCCTAATTTAATTTGCATATTTTTGTGTTTAAGTAAGGGGGTAAATTAACATGTTGTTATGTTAATTCCATGAAAATAAAATAGAAGAGTATGGTTTAATATCAATTGAGGGTGCAATTGAAGTAAAAAGGTGTTACTTTGGGTAAATGTATTGATTTGGAAACTCAAGGGTCAAATGTGGATAGAAATGAATGTTTAAAGGTCAATTTGAGAGAGGGAATAAATAGAGAGGTTAAAGTTTAACATGCAAAGATTTGCTAGGTTATTGTGTAGCATGCAAAAGGTTAAAGGACTAAAGAGGGAATTATCCCTTGCTATTATAAAAAAACCAACTTTGAAGAGAGAGAGGAAAGAATGGAATCGGCAATTCTTCAAGAAAAACACAGAAATGCTTCTTTCTCTCTCTTTTATGATTCAAAGTTGATACCTTAAGTAATCTTGAAGAGGAAATTGTGCATGTTGGCTAATCAAGAGTTTAAGGTTTTTAACTAAGGTAATTAACCATCATTGAGCCCTACAACATCAACTTCTTCTTCTTCTTCTTTTCATTTTAACTGAAAGAACGTTAACAGTGTGCTGGAACTTGTATGTCGTTCATTTTGTGAAGGAGAAAAGGAAGGAAGGAAGAGCAAAAGAAAGGGTGTTGCTAGAGGTTGAAGACATTGGGTTTGTCAGCTAAGGTATGGGAATGTAGGTTGTTCATAATACATGTGAAGTTGATTGCTGGAACTGGGTATGATTTACAAAATTCAAAGTTACATTTTTTCTAGATTTTATCGATGTGAGGTTAAAGAAGACTGCCTTGCCGAGTCGTGAACCTTTGTCCGACTCGTGAAGCTCTTCACGAGTCGTGAAGTACAGCTTTTCTTCTCCACACGTGAAACTCTTCACGAGTCGTGAAGTATATGCCTTTCTTCTCCACTCGTGAACTCCTTCACGAGTCGTGAGATTTGCCCTATTTGCTTCACTCGTGAAGCTCTTCACGAGTTGAACACTCCTTCACGACTGAATGACCTGTCTGGAATGTTTTGCTCATAAGTTGAGCTATAGAATAGCAAATTGAGTGATTCTTTTTGCATTGAAAAATAGACTTCCATACCTATATTCCATATGAAGAAACCTAAGTTTAAATCTGTCTCTAAGTACATGTAATCTAGGGTTGAATCCAGACTTGTTTTCTAGACTGTTCAAGGTAACAGAAATTACAATATTGTGCAGATTGTTGCTATACTTAATAATATGATTTTAAATTGATTGAGACAGATAGTTGCTTATGTGATAGTAAAGTTAATTGAATAAGGCATGTAATATGACTATCAATGAAGGATTTATATGAATACAGATGCATTCAATTGTGTATATGAATAAAGACTAGTGATGAAATATCTAACCTATACATGTGATTAGTCTTGTGCATGATGGTCATATGCCAAATTCATATATATACACATGTAAATCCTATGACATGAAAGTGCACATATTGACATGTACCTATGCTATAAAATAGGAACTATAATAGTATGACTTTGGCATGTGTATATGCCCATATGGAAACATGTGGATATGCTGTATAGCACATGACTTGAATGATGATATAGATATATATATATGTGTTGGAAACATGCTCATAAGAATAAATCAACTATATGCGAATGTACCCACAGGTATGTACATTTATGATTATGTATATGAGTATATGAGCATGTAATTGCCCTATGAGATAGAAGATGAATTAGCATGACTATGAACATGTGAAATGTTTAATGAGAACATGATCAAGTATATGATATGATGATTATATGTCATGCCTATATGTTATGATGCAAATTGTACAGTCATACAGATTTGAATAAGCCAGATGTATAACTTGGCATGTGAAATGTGCATATATCTGATTATGCACTAGAGAATTCATAGTTATATAAGACTATGTATATGTCCACAACATTATAATATGAATACAGTATTAATATGTGAATTGAGATGTATAACTTGGCATGTGAAATGTGCATATATCTGATTATGCACCAGAGAATTCATAGTTATATAAGACCATGTATATGTGCACAACATTATACTATGAATACAGTATTAATATGTGAATTGAGATGTATAACTTGGCATGTGAAATGTGCATATATCTGATTATGCACCAGAGAATTCATAGTTATATAAGATTATGTATATGTGCACAACATTATACTATGAATATAGTATTAATATGTGAATTGAACACGAATATAGTTCTGCCTGCGATAGCGTTTTAGATGTGGATAGATAGGCGCCTATAGGGAAATTGCAGCTGCCATAGTTTGGCCCAATTGGGTCCATAGTATACATTTATGATCCCGTTTGGATCATGATCAGCCCCGTTTGGGTTGATAGGCTACCCCGTTTGGGTATGCTTGACCGGTCCACAGTACAGTTTGGCCCTGTTTGGGTCTATAGATTTGATATCTTTGGATATCCCTCTTTGATACCGATGTGTATCCATAATTCCCGTTATCCACCGATAAAGCTAAGGCAGGCTAAACGTTATTCATAGTAATGATAAAGAAATTAAACAGTTAAAGTGATTTGACTAAAGATTGATATTGTGGATCATAATGTTGTTTTACCACAGGAATTATGTTTTATTTGAATATGTTTACATGGGAAATTGCTGTCTATAAGAATTATGAATATGAGCATAATTGTTACTCTTCTGGGTACAATGATTAGGAACATGGAAGAATATGTTATGCTTTAAAGTATTTGGTATTAAAGACATGATATGTTGCATATGTTGTTAATTGTATACATTGTATATGTATGTTTGATGACCTGTGTGTGTGGTCATCCATCTGTAGATATTCCCCACTAAGCTTTATAGCTTAGCACGGGTTATTTTATCCGTGTAGGTTCAAATAGCAAGACCTTTGTTGAGGGACGTTCTCTGCATCAGGAAGGGCCAACCATCGACTTATAACCTTGATGTAGGATATTTTGTAATACAATTATCATATGTTTTGTATTAAGGCCAGTTATTTTATGTTATGTTTAAAACCTATGCGGAATATTGTAACTCACTAGTAGTAAAGCTAAGACAGAATATGTGTGCATGTGATATACATAAAGTAATATTCATATAGTATAGTATGCATGATACTAGGTATGAAAAGGGAAAACATGAATAGACTTGTAGCATGAATATAAGCGTATGAAATCATATGGCATGATTAATGGCTAAATGATGATTAAATGAACATGTAGTATAAGCATGATTAATAGTATTCATGATACATGTTTAATGGGGTATTTGCATAGGGGGTGCTACAATTTGTGGTATCAGAGCCCTAGGTTTAGCCTTTTCTGGGTAAAAATGAACCTAGGATTTTATAGTATGATATAGTGTTTTGTTGGCCTGGTGCAGAAGTCCCTGTTTTCTTATAGATAGAAAATGGAGAACTCTAGAGATACTTTTAAGGAATCTACTGTAAGTAACATGATGGTTAGAACCAATTCTTATTAAATAATAAATTAAGTTTAAAATCATATACAGATTAAATTGAAACGGTGGAGAGAGGTAAGGGGAGAGAAAATGTTATTTTTATATGTAGGGTAAATTTTTGAAATTACTAAAATGCCCCTACCAAATTTCATCATTTTATCCTTTTATTCAAGGATAATTTTGTAAATATATATAACTCAAATTTTTTAATAATTTCAAATTTGCTCAAAAGTTTAACAAAAAAGTTTTAACAAAATTAATAAAAATAAATTATAAATTTTTCATAATCATTTTAAATGAAATAATAAACTTTATATTATTATTATATAAATATTTATATTTATTATTTTTCATAATATGACTATATAATTATTATAACAATTACTTTATTATTATTATTAAAATGTATTTTTTTTAAATAAATAAGTTTATATTTGGAGATAATTGATAAAGAAATCAATAGAATTCCTAATAATTTAATATTTGATATAAATTTTATAAAATAAAAATTAATTACAAATTATTTATTATTATTTTAAATGAAATAATAAAATTTATATTACTATTTTATAAATATTTATTTTTATTAATCTTGAACACACAAATATATAATAATTATAACAATTAGTTTATTATTATTATTAAAAATGTAAAATTTCTAAATAAATAACTTTAGATTTTGGTATAATTGATAAAAAAATTATTATCAACTTATAAAATAATTTATAATTTTATGTTACAAAATAAAATATTCATTTCATATGGTCTATATTAAAATTACTTGAAACTATACATAAATCATGTGAGTGAAATTTAAAAAAAAATTATTTTAAAGTTATTTGCGACGGATTAGCGACTAAATTATTCCGTCGCTAATTGTATTACTGTAACAATTTACTATTAGTGACATAACAATTTTCATCGCTAAACTGTCACAAAAAAGGCGCTATATTTTCCCTCCAAAATTAGCAACTAAAATGTTCATCGCTAAATTTTCTGGAACTAATTTCATGAATAAAAAATTATAAAATTTAACGACGAAACTGTTCGTTGCTAATTCCGTCGCAAAACATGGCACATTTACTTCCCGCCAATAATTAGCTACTGTTTATTCATTGCATTGCTATTTTGTCGCAAAAAATAGAAAATATCCTTTCCACGATGGAATTGTAAAATAATCGCGAATCCATCGCAAAATTTGCGACGAAAATAATGCCGTTGCTAATTGGCAGTTTTTTGCAGTGCAAGAGCTCTAATAAGTGATGGAGGCAAATATTTTGTCAACCATCAATTTAAAACTTTGCTTAAAAAATTTGGAGTCAAACACAAGATAACTACCCCATACCATCCCCAAGCGAATGGACAAGTAGAGGTGTCTAATAGGAAGCTGAAATCAATTCTAGAAAAAATAGTTAGTAGTTCTAGGAAGGATTGGTCTCAAAAATTGGATGAGGCTCTATGGGCCTATAGAACTGCCTTTAAGACCCCTATAGGCATGTCCCCGTATAGGATTATTTTTGGAAAAGCATTTCATCTTCCAATAGAATTAGAGCATAAAGCTTATTGGGCTACAAAATTTGTTAACTTTGATATGAGAAATGTAGGAGAAAGAAGGAAATTATAGCTCAATGAACTCAATGAAATTCGACAATGATCGTATGACAATGTATCACTTTACAAGGAAAAGACCAAACATTGGCATGTTAAACATTTAAGGGTAAAAGATTTTGTTCCTGGAATACTAGCTCTTTTATATAATAGTCATCTTCATTTGTTTACAGGAAAACTGAAATCTAAGTGGCTTGGGCCTTATTAAGTAGTGGCAAGCAATGATTTTGGAATGGTGACGATCAAAAATTCAAGAGATGGTCGTGAATTTAAGGTAAACGGACATCGGCTCAAACTGTATCAATTGGGATGACAAGAGGTTGCTGAGGCAACCATGGTTCTTCAAGATCACTAAAAAAAGGTTTGGATAGTCTAGCTGGAGACTCTAAACTCAAAACTTCACTTTTCTCCCTCTGTTCATTTTACATTTTATTTTTTTTTAGCTTTTGTGTGTTTTTATGTTTTCGATTCATGAATCAAAGCAAAAGAGTGGTTTAAAAAGTTTTTCAAATTACAAATGTTTTGACAAGCAAATTAATGGTATTTGAACAAATTGTATTTTAAATTGTCAAGAGGAAATATCAAACTTTAAGAAGGCTACACAAGTTTAGTGTCATGTATGTTCAACCATGGAATATGGAAAAATTGGTTAATTGGTTTTTCATAAAATCATTGGGTGTTTAATCAGATTTATTTCCAGAACAAATGAAAGATCAAGTTTTTATGGACAAAAATTCAAATTTTAAAAGTTCAATTTTTTTTTTTACATGCCCAAATTTAGGCCTTTGCGTGCCCACGTGAGTTTTCTCCTTGTGCTATGCGCGCCCACACATGGGCAATCTGTTATGGGGATCCAGGTTTGCACGGCCATGTTAGTTTTTGCCTTCATTTATCCACTGCCGTATCTAAGAAATCTGCCTAGCAACAAGTCCACCTACGCCCGCGTGAAGCCCTTCCCCATTGCCTGCATGCCCACGCACGAAGCTTCTGCCTCACCCTTCCAAATCGCGTGGCCATATGTGGGTGTGCCTACACCCATGGGTGGCCGTGTAAAGAGCCATTGCCCCATTTAAAAAATCCCACGTCTTTTTTTTTTCATTCTTCTCCTTTATTTCATTTTCAAACTCCTGCATCTCATCCAAGTTCAATCATCTCCACGGCCACTCACCACCATTTTTTCACTCTGACCACCACTTTATCTCTCTCCTTGCATATTTCTCTCTCCTCTCTCCATTTTTCATCTTTTTCCATCATTTTCTTCATATTTCTTGGGCATTCACATTCACACGATTCACCTACATATTGTGTTATAAAATCTGTTGGGTTCTTCACTCTCAAGTAAGTAACTACTCTCTTTATCTCTTTAATGTATTTCAATGCCATTCCATGCCATAATTTGTTGAGATTTTAGCCTATACACCTATATTTTTAGGTCATTTTTCACATAAGATTTAGACTTCACGCTAGTTCTTTTGCAAATGTGATTTTTTATGGACAAAAGATGCATGTAATAGATGTTTAATATTCAATTTGGTAGAGAATGCTCTTCATTATGAACTTCAATTTGATGCTCAAACATGTGCATATAACATGTTTGATGAAATGTCCCATTGAGTTTATCTTTAATTTAACTTACTTTTTAACTCTTTGGTTGACATCTCTTTGACCATTATTTATGAATCATCACCTCTCCCACATCTTGCATGATTGTTTAATGACCTTATCATTATATGTTAGGTATATTTTTGACTTATCCATGGTGACATTCTTTTAGATAATTGCCTTGCATAACATGTTGATTTATACTTATGTACTTTACATTAGTAATCTCCTCATTATCCTTTCATCTAAATGTGTTTACATTGTGATCTCCCATTAGCTTTCTTGCATAATAGGTATGTTTTAGTCCATGATTTGTCATAGTACACTCATAATATTTCTTTAAATTTTTCAGTGGCACCCAAACGAACCAAGTATCCTGATGTTGCAAGCTCCTCCGGAATTTGTATTCCATCATATATGGACAGTGCTAAGGTTGATAAGTTTGATTACTTAAGTGCACGCACATATGTCCAGCCTGCTTATTTAAGCTAGTACTTCCTCAACATTCCAGCTGGAAATTTATGGGATGAGGTGCTCCCATTGCTTCAACGGCATTGGATGGATGTAATTCACAGATAAGAAACCTAATGTGTATCCTAATATGGCACGAGATTTACTCTATTCATTTGAATGTTATTTTAAAGGAGACGTTGATGCCGGTACTGTGGGATTTAAGTTGGGTAAGGGGGGATATTCATTGAATTTTAAGCAGTTCTCTGAAATTTTAGGATTTATACCGGATGCCCCTGTGGAATTGGTCGATGTATCTGCTGAGGAAAATTGGGAGAGAATTTGAGATCATCAGCAAGATGAGCCATGGAGAGGAGGTTAATGCAAGGTCCATGCTTTAAGGGATTACGCGCTGAGGATAGTTCATTGATTTTGACAAAAAGTGTTTACAACAATCTGAAAAATACAAGTGCCATTAGTGTTTCTCAAGCCATGGTCTTTCGATGTATGGTAGATGGCATTTTCATTAATGAAGCATTGATCATAGCAAATAAGATTAAAAAACTACAAAAAATGTTGGATAACATAAATAACATTTCCATTGGCTGGATCGCTATGATTTTGGCTGTTGCAGTTGGACATCCATCCATTGGAGATCTGCTTGTAGGAGATCTAACCATGCATTGACAACAAAATGCTTAAAAGAATGAAAATTCTCATTGAAAGACCACGTGGTCATTGGGCTACTCGGGAGGAGTATCTAAGGGAGAATAATATTCTGATTGAGGTGCAACAAGATGAGCCGAATGAAGAGACTGCTGCACTAGCTGAAAATTAACTTGTTAATGAGCCAGCAACACCAAAATGAGAAGCCCCTTTTAACTAGCCGAGTCAACGAATGGATATGCAGTAGATCCATTTGATTACATTGCAGGACACTATTTTGAACATCAAGAACACATTGGATACATTTGTGCAATAGTATTTGGAGCGTAATCCACCGCTGCCTCCACCTCCATCAGCATAGATCGCCTTCATTTTCTGTGGATAACAATATTTTGTGGAGGAGGTAGCATAACTTTCAGGGAGATTGACTTTTAACCTTTTTCACTTTTATTTATGAATCAGTTTTATTTTGTGTTTTGTGTTTTGTTTTATTTTTTTTGTTGTATTTCTTTTGTTTTATTAAGTTTGTAAAACCTATTAGAAACTTATGTAGTTCACTTTTTCATCTTCTTTGCATGAGAACTTAGTTTCCCCTAGTTTCCTTCAAAACTATAAACATGTTAAATTTGAATATTAGAATATGCATGTTAAGAACCTGTGCTTAGCAATAGAATAAATATGTTGTTTGATGAATCTTTAGATAGTTTAATCTTCAACTTGATAAATATTTATTAGTTTCCAAATTCTTTAAAGCACTTAGACCAGTTTTGAACTTAGAGAAAAATAATGTAATAAAGTAGTGAAGTAAGGAAATTTAGAACACTAGAACCTTCCTCATCACCCTTCGAAGCATATAAGCAACTTAAACAACTTAGAAAATGATCTACGCAATAATTTTTCTGATAAGCTTTCTAAAAGAACTTTTTCCTACCCTTGTGAAATTTTATCCTTTGAAAGCCAAGTTGAGCCTAAAAGGGTATGCTTAATGCATACCATTAATGTTTTCTTGTTACACTCAAATTTTTACCATATAACCTAAAAAAAATTTATCTCACCATATGGAATTGGCCACTTTAGGATTAAATGAATTTATGTGAAGTTAATGTTTTATTGGGTGTAGGAAGAAAATTCTTGGCAAGAGTTATTGATGAAGTCAAAAAGAAAAATTTCCTTGTATCTACCTTAATATTATTCAAGTATATTGTAAATGCTGGCGATTAAAAAAAAGGAAAAGATGGAGAAAAAGAAAGCTAGCATTTATGAAAAAATCTAAGTGTGGGGTAGAACGAGGAAGGAAGAAAATTGGTGACTTCTTGAAAAAGGATATGACTTAGGTATGAAATCTAAGCAAGTGTTCTTAAGTTATTCATTGATTTAGTTAATGTGAATATTAATCTGTTTTATCTTAGAGTGGCTATTCTTATTATTGATCTTATATCCATTCTTTGATAACCATAACCTTAGCCCCATTACAACCCTTAAAAGACCTATGTGAATTTAAGTTTGTTTTGAGTTGTTTAGAGGAGATGACCTTCGGGTTCTGGTGCTAAAGGAGAGGCTTATGGTGTATCTAGAGTTTCAAGCACGAAATCGGTTATATGCATATGCATTCATATATTCTACACTTCACTATCTAGTTGTATTGATGTTTTGATTTATAAAATGCTTAAAAATGATTTGGTCTTGCACACACTCAAGGAAATTAACTTATATTGTCTTGATTGAAGTTATTCTATTTAGATATTATGTTAAGTGCTTTTGTTAAAATACTAAGCTAGGTTATAAAATGTATGAATTCTTTGTTCAAGTTTGATTGTTTTGAGGGGTGGATTGTTCTAACTTACTTGAGGGCAAGCAAGGTTTAAGTGTGGGGTATTTGATAAGTGTAAATTATATATTATTTTAGTATGTTTTAAGTGGTTTTAATTAGTTAATCTGGTTTAATTTTAGTTAAATTTTAGTTAAAATATTGATTTGTGTGTTTTAGAAGTTAATTTAAAGTTTTGGTGCTTTTTAGGTATATTTTGTTAAAAAAGGACTTAATTGCAAAAAGTCAGGAAGATTTGAGCCAAAATTGTAAATTTAGGAAATTCATGCAAGAAAATATACGTGAAGTACAGTAGGTTCATGAGTGGCCATGTATTTCATTGCTTGAGTTTCTCAAGTGGCCGTGCATCTTAGGTTTTCCTCTCAACTGGCCTTGTGATTCTTAGTGTTCTTTCATGAGTGGCTGTGTATTTCTTGCTCTTCTCACTTAAGTGTCCATGTGAATCTTTGCAAAGAGAATTAAGTGGTCGTGTATCCCAACATAAAGGATACACTGCAGTGCATGTTTAAAGAAGAAAATCAAGTGGCTACGTGTTTTGTTTCCCATAAAGCAAAGGATTTTCCAGACTTCCAGATTAAGGAGAATTTACTTTCTACTTTAGTTTTGGAGTTTTAGAAGGATTCTACTACTATTTTTGCCTGTAAAAAGGAGTCTAAAGCATCAAAGAAGATAATGAATCAAGAGTCAAGCATTAATCAACATTAGCTTTGAATAGTTATTAGTTTTTAGTTTTTTACGTAGTTTACTGTTTTTGTTGTTTTTACTGTCTTCTTCAAAGCTTTGTTTTAGTTTCAAACATGAATAGTGAGTAGTTTTATTTAACTTTTGCTAAAGGATACTTAAATTCTTAACTTTTATTGTTATGACTTAAGCTTGTGCTTCAATTTAATGCAAGTTTGATTATTTCTTAGTTCTTAAACACAATCTTATCATTATTTAGCTAAGGATTAATTGTTAACTTGATTAAACATTGGTTAATAATTGGTTTTGGGTTGATTATTGATATGCATGTTATTATGTTAATTTATTTAGGTTAATGCATAATTAAAATCTGAATAAGATATAATTTTGTGTTAATTGAAGTAAGTTAAGATTAAGAAGGGAGTAACTAAGAATATGTGAAAGTCGAATTACTTAAGAAAGGATTTAATAGACATCTAGGAGGATTAATTCAAATCTTTATACTAAGTGTTAGATTGTTCTGAATAAGGGAATTTTAATGCTAGGAATGATAATCTTGAGTAATATTTTCTGAGTTTATTAATCTGAATACTTCATAATCACTTGTGTTTCTATTTTGATTAAGTCATAATAATATTGGTTAAGGTGAATAGTCCTTTAGTGAAAGTTGCTTTTAATATTGATTTTTACGTCAATTAATTGCTTGCTTTTGTTTTATATTCTATTGTTTCAACTCTTTCAATTATTTTATTTTATTTTTAATTCTATTTTTAGTTTTTAATCTTCAACTATCAAAACTTTTGGGATTTCTCTTCTTTCCTCTTTACACAAATTCTATTTTAAAATTTAAATCACTCACACAAACACAGGTTTTCCTTGGGTTTGATATTTTGGGTTATAATTATATTTTTCTATATTACTAGCTGATATAGTACACTTGCTAGAAGTCAGTCAGATGCATTAGAAAAATGCTGCTACCTTCGAATTAAGTTAGGCATCCATTTTTTAGCCCCGACGCATTCCCAAAGTAAGAACTTATATTCACTTAATGTAAGAAAGTGTTAGGTAGGACCATTAGCCTAAGCCTCGTGCTCTTTTTAGCATATCAAATGGTGATATGATCGATCATCATGCTCGTAATGAGCTAGACCCATTGGTAGAAACCATGCTTGGGCAGTCCTAAAGCTATATCACCGAACCTTAATACTTTGCTTGCTATTTAGATATATATATATACTTGGTAAAATTCTGATAAGTCAAAATAGGTGCTAATCAAAGGTTGCCATGCTTCGATGGGCCTATCTTTATTTATTTGAATGACTCGATTATATAAGAATCAATATTGCATTTGCTCACACTTTAAATTAAGAGAGATTATGCTGCTAGTTTCTCGTCATGCACGTTCACATTCATTGGGTTCCTTGCTAACTCATGAATCAATCCCACCTAAGAAAAAGACTACATGACTTCTTGTGTAGGAGGAATAAGGTTGGAAGGTTTGTTCTGATTTGTGCATATGTTTTATGAATGATATGTAATATGCCTATGCATTTCATGCATAACCATGCATCATGCTAACATATTCCTTTTTTAGCCATTACAAAGTTATCCAAGTGGTTTAAGAATTTAACCTATTATGGAAAGATAATTGTCACCGGGATAAGTTTTAAGCCTCACTTTCTTTAGGAATTCACTTAGGGTGAAGTCATAATGGCCTTGCTTGATGGATATTGGCAGCAAGAAAATCTTTTAGCAATATTGGAAGATTAGAGCCTTGTTTGAGTGTTAGCAACTGCAGTCAACATAGAGTTAATAAGCTAGTTGAAGAGTTCAGAAGAATGTCTAGTTAGAAAGTCTTTGTTAGGTTTGTTTGAGTTAGCATCAAAGATGGATTTAGGTTTGGATAAAATCTTTAAAATAGCATCCGAAAGAGTACACATGACGAATTTGACATGGACTGAAGCTTTTGATAGTCAGGAACTAGATAGAAGATTGGATGAGTTTGAGAGGAGGATAAGGTCCATGATAACTAATATGATGAGCTCTTTGACATAGCTCGCTGACCAGTAGAGCCTAACAACTGTCACTGCTCATGGAGAGCCTATGACTGTTGGAGGTACTTCCATTGCCACCCAAGTAGGACCTTTTTTGATGGTCGAGTCAAGCAGAGTAGGGTTAAAAGCTTATCTTATAGAGCAGTGAAAAGATAAGGGTATCACATCTGAAGAAGATTTTATTCCTGAAGAGGAGGAAGAATCACCAGTAATACAAGCCACAAGAGGGAAGCTACCTAGGATGGAGGATCCAGTCCTTAAAAAGATAAAGGAGAAAATAAAAGTAATGCTTGGGTTTTATCAGTTGGAAAGGGGGTTAGCCTAGAAGTTATGGACTTAAAGAGTGAAGATGTAATCCCTTAATGGTTTAAGATACGTGACCCGGCTAAGTTTGATGGCACTTTTGATCCATCTTGTAAGGCCCCTAACATGACCCTAATTTAATTTGTATATTTTTATGTTTAATTAAGGGGGTAAATTAACATGTTATGTTAATTCCATGAAAATAAAATAAAAGAGTATGGTTTAATATCAATTGAGGGTGCAATTGAAGTAAAAAGGTGTTACTTTGGGGTAAATGTATTGATTTGGAAACTCAAGGGTCAAATGTGGATAGAAATAAATGTTTAAAGGTCAATTTGAGAGAGGGAATACATGGATAGGTTAATATTTGAAAGGAATTAAATGGAGAGGTTAAAGTTTAACATGCAAAGATTTGCTAGGTTATTATGTAGCATGCAAAAGGTTAAAGGACTAAAGAGGGAATTATCCCTTGCTAATATAAAAAGCCAACTTTAAAGAGAGAGAAGAAAGAATAGAATCGACAATTCTTTAAGAAAAACACAGAAATGCTTCTTTCTCCCTCTTTTATGATTCAAAGTTGATACCTTAAGTAATCTTGAAGAGGAAATTGTGCATGTTGGTTAATCAAGAGTTTAAGGTTTTAAACTAAGGTAATTAAACCATCAATGCGCCCTACAACATCATCATCATCATCTTCTTCTTCTTTTCATTTTAACTGAAAAGAACGTTAACAGTGTGCTGGAACTTGTATGTCGTTCATTTTGTGAAGGAGAAAAGGAAGGAAGGAAGAGCAAAGGAAAGGATATTGCTAGTGGTTGAAGATATAGGATTTGTCAGCCAAGGTATGAGAATTTAGGCTATTCATAATGCATGTGAAATTGATTGCTGGAACTGGGTATGATTTACAGAATTCAAAGTTATGTTTTGCTGGTTTTTAATGATGTGAGGTTGAAGAAGATTGTTCTTGCCGAGTTGTGAATGTCTTCACGAGTCGTGAACTTTTGTCCGACTCGTGAAGCTCTTCACGAGTCGTACATCTTCTTCCATTGTTGGGTTTACTCGTGAAGCTCTTCACTAGTCGTGAACATTAGTCCGACTCGTAAAGCTCTTCACGAGTCATGAAGTATATATGCCTTTCTTCTCCACTCGTGAACTCCTTCACGAGTCATGAGGTTTGCCCTTTTTGCTTCACTCGTGAAGCTCTTCACGAGTCGAACGCCCCTTCACGATTGAATGAACCACCTGGATTATTTTGCTCATAAATTGAGCTACAGAATAGCAAATTGAGTGATTTTTTTTGCATTGAAAAATAGACTTCCATATCTATATTTCATATGAAGAAACCTAAACTTAAATCTGTCTCTAAGTATATGGAATCTAGGGTCGAATTTGGACTAGTTTCCTAAATTGCTCATAGAAACAGAATTTACTATTATGTGCAGATTGTTGCTACACTTGATAATATGATTTTTAATAAATTGAGACAGATATCTGTTTATGTGATAGTAAATTTAATTGGATAGAGCATGTAATATGGCTATCAATGAAGGATTTATATGAATACATATGCATTCAATTGCGTATATGAATAAAGACTAGTGATGAAAGATCTAAACTATACATGTAAATAGTTTTGTGCATGATTTTCACATGCCAAATTGATATATATATACACATGTAATCTTATGACATGATAGTACACATTTTGACATGTACCTATGCTATGAAATAGGAACTATAATAGTACGACCTTGGCATGTGTATATGCCCATGTGGAAACATGTTGATATTTTGTATAGCATATGATCTGAATGATGATAAAGGTATATATATATATATATTGGTAACATGCTCATAAGAATCAGTCAACCATATGCGAATGTACCCACAGGTATGTACATTTATGATTATGTATATGAGTATATGAGCATGTAATTGCCCTATGAGATAGATGATGTTTTGGCATGACTACGAACATGTGAAATGCTTAATGAGAGCATGATCAAGTATATGATATGATGATTATATGTCATGCTTAAATGTTATGATGTAAATTGTAAAGTCATACATATTTGAATAGCCAGATGTATAACTTGGCATATGAAATGTGCATATATATGATTATGCACCAGAGAACTCATAGTTTTACAAGACTCTATATAGGTTCAACAGTATACTATGAATACAGTATTAATATGTGAATTGAACACGAATATAGTTCTGCCTACGATAGAGTTTTAGATGTGGATAGATGGGCGCCTATAGGGAAATTGCAGTTGCCATAGTTTGGCCTAATTGGGTCCATAGTATATATGATCCCGTTTGGATCATGATAAGCCCCGTTTGGGTTGATAGGCGACCCCGTTTGGGTCTGCTTGACCGGTCCACAGTACAGTTTGGCCCCGTTTGGATCTATAGATCCGATATCTTCGGATATCCTTCTTTTGATACCGATGTGTATCCATAGTTCCTGTTATCCACTGATAAAGCTAAGGCAGGCTAAACGTTATTCATAGTAATGATCCAAATTAAACAGTTAAAGTTATTTGACTAAAGATTGTTAGTGTGGATTATATTATTGGTTTACCCACAGGGATTATGTTTCATTTGAATATGTTCACATGAAAAATGGTCATCTATATGAATTATGAAAATGAAATATGTGTTTCTCTCTTGGGTACAAGGTTTATGTACATGAAAATATGCTTTATGCCTAAAAGTATATGTTATTATTGCCATGATATGTGGTACATGTTGTTTATAGTATTTATATATTGTATATTTTGATGACCTTTGTGCATGGTCTTCCATCTTTAGTTATTTCCCTACTAAGCTTTATAGCTTAGCATGGGTTATTTATCCGTGTAGGTACGGTTAGCAAGACTTTTGCTTAGGGACGATCTCTACATCAGAAAGGGCCAACTACTGACTGTTAATCTTGATGTAGGATGTATTTGTAATAGTATTATCATATGTTTTACTTTATGGCCAGTTATGTTATAAGATGTATATAACTTATGAGAGATGTTGTAACTCACAAGTAGTAAAACTAAGAAGAGTATGCATGCATGTGATATACATAAGTAATATTCATATAGTATAGGATGCATGATACTAAGTACAAAATGCAATACAGGAATAGACTCGTAGCACATTTATAAGTATATAAACCGTATGACATGATTAAGGGCAAATTGATAGTTAAACAAATATATTGCATATGCATGATTAATAGTAATCAAATTATCAGTTAAATAGGGTTTTGCTTAGAGGGTGCTACAATTTGTGGTATCAGAACCTAGGTTTAGCCTTTTCTTGGTAAAAATGAACCTAGGATTTTATAGTATGATATAGTGTTTTGTTGGCCTGATGCAGAAGTCCCTGTTTTCTTATAGATAGAAAATAGAGAACTCTAGAGATGCTTTTAAGGAATCGACTGTAAGTAATAGGACGGTTAGAACCAATCCTTTCAATCTGGGTTCTTCATTATCCAATCCAAATGAGGTTCCTGCAGCCATCCCTGCAGAAGCATTGTTAAAAATATCACAAGATATGGCTCAAATTCTTCAAAGGATGACTGCACCTAAAGCTCCAATATCTGAAATTAGAAAGCATGGTGCCGAAGAGTTTTTAGGCACTAATCTGGAACAATCTGAAGAAGCTAAATTTTGGCTGGAAAGTCAAGAGAGAATTTTTGATGAAATCCGCTGTCCAGTGGGTCTTAAGGCATCTTGTGCTGTGTCTTTATTACAGGGAGCAACTTATGATTGGTGGAAGTTGGTGTTGAAGCAACCCCAACTACCAAATCCCTTTACATGGGAATTTTTCATAGCTGAATTCAAGAAAAAGTATGTTACAGAGGCGTACAAGCAAGAGAAGTTAAAGCAGTTTCTCAATTTGAAGTAGAGAGTTATGTCTGTGGCTGAGTATGAGAAAGAATTCAGTTACTTGTGCAAATATGCTCCTGATGAGATGTTAACTGATGCTTTTAAATGTAGACAGTTTGAAGATGGGTTAAATGATCATATCAGAGAAAAGTTAATTGGATTTACATCTTTGCAAGTGGTTACAGCGGCCTTACGAATTGAAAAGAATGAGATTGCAAAAGGGAGAAAGAACAGAGAAGGAGTGGGTCCAAGGGTGGATCTTTCATAAAAAAGAGAGCTAGAGTAGCTCAAGGAAATCTACCAGCTGAGTCTGGCTATAGTTCTGCAAAAAAGGGACAGGAGACAAGAATCTTTTATAGTGTCTAAGCTGGAAAAGGGAGCTTCAGGGAAATAGAGTAGGGGGGCAATCTCTAGTGTGTCCCCATTGTTCTAGGCAACATTGGGATAGTTGCAGGAAATTGACTGGGGATATGGGTAGAAATGAGTCTATTATACATGAACTTGAATATGATATATGTGTAACCAACCCTTTGGGTCACAGTGTTGTTGTTAATAGAGTGCATAAACAGTGTCCTATTGTAATTCAAGGGAAAGAATTCTTTGCTAATCTTATTGAGTTGCCATTTTGGGAGTTTGATATTATACTGGGTATGGATTGGCTGTCTAGACATCATGCATTGATTAATTGTGAAGCTAAAACTGTAACTCTTATTCGTGCTGATGGTAAAGAAACCTTAGTTCGGGGCATTCGACCTAAACCCATAGTTAATGTAATAACAGCTATGCAAGCTAAGCGATTTCTGAGAAAAGGGTGTGAAGCTTTCTTAGCACTTGTGCTTGATTCAAGAAAAGAGAATGTGAATCATCAAGAGATTCCAGTGGTGAAAGAATTTCCTGATGTGTTCCCTGAAGACTTGCCTAGTCTTCCACCTGAGAGGGAAATTGAATTGTCTATAGAAATTCTACCTGGTGCAGCTCTTATTTCGAAGGCACCCTACAGGATGGCTCCTTTGGAATTGAAGGAACTAAAGGTATAACTACAAGAGTTGCTTGACAAAGGCTTCATTAGGCCTAATACATCACCTTGGGGTGCACCGGTTTTATTTGTGAAGAAAAAAGATGGGTTTTTGAGGATGTGTATAGATTACAGACAGTTAAATAGGATAACAGTGAAAAATAAGTACCCTTTACCTAGAATTGAAGATTTATTTGATCAGTTGAAAGGTGCTGGAGTGTTTTCCAAGATTGATTTATGATTTGGTTATTATCAACTTCGGGTTAAGGATGTAGATGTTTCCAAAATAGCCTTTAGAACCCGATATGGACATTATGAGTTTCTGGTGATGCCATTTAGTTTAACAAATGCACCGACTATGTTTATGGATCTTATGAATAGGGTGTTTAGACCCTACTTGGATTAATTTGTTGTTGTGTTCATAGACGACATTTTGGTGTATACGAGAAATGAAGCAGAACATGCTGAGCATTTGGGAATTATTTTACAGACTCTGAGGGAGAATCAGTTGTTTGCTAAGCTAAGCAAATGTGATATTTGGCTTAAGAAAATTTCTTTCCTAGGTCATGTAGTATCTTTTAAAGGCATTAGAGTGGATCCAGCTAAAATAGAGGCTATAGTGAATTGGAAGCCGCCTCGAAATGTGATAGAAGTAAGAAGTTTTCTGGGCTTAGTAGGTTATTACCATCATTTTGTGAAAGGCTTTTCAGTTATAGCTGCACCACTCACTAAACTGTTGAGAAAGGGTATAAAGTTGACTGGACTGACCGATGTCAAGCAAGTTTTGATCAGTTGAAGAAATTTTTGACAGAGGCTCCAATTTTGACACAACCAGTTATAGGAAAGGAGTTTGCTATGTATAGTGATGCTTCTAGAGTTGTCTTGGGTTGTGTGTTAATGCAAGATGGTAAAGTAATTGCCTATGCATCTAGACAGTTGAAGCCGCATGAACAGAACTATCCAACCCATGACCTAGAGTTAGCAGCAGTAGTGTTTGCCTTAAAAATTTGGCGACATTATTTGTATGGGGAAAAGTGCAGAATCTACACAGATCACAAGAGTCTCAAATATTTGCTCACTCAAAAGGAACTTAACTCGAGACAGCGAAGATGGTTAGAATTGTTTAAAGATTATGATTGTATAGTGGATTACCATCCAGGCAAAGCTAATGTGGTAGCTGATGCCTTGAGCCGTAAGATGATGGCTGCTATGATTGCACATCGCTGTAGATGGAAACTTGCATATGATGGTGCTTTAATAGCACAGTTGAAGGCTAGACCTTGTTTGAGGCAAACAGTGATTGATGCATAGAAACATGATGAAAAGTTACAACAAATTTTGAAGTCTTCACATGAGGGGACCCAGTTTGAGTATTCAGTGAAAGAGGATGGGGGTGTGTATTATCAGAATAGGTTGTATGTTCCTGATGACAAAGAATTAAAAAGAACAGTACTGAATGAGGCTCACAATACAGTATTTACTATGCACCTTGGTGGGAATAAGATGTACCAGGATTTGAAGTAATGTTATTGGTGGCCTGGTATGAAGAAAGATGTGGGAGCATATGTCTCCAAATGTTTGACTTGTCAGCAGGTGAAAGCAGAACACCAGTTACCCTCTGGTTTGTTGAATCCCATCCCGGTTCCATAGTGGAAATGGGAGGATATCACCATGGACTTTGTAACAGGATTGCCTCTTACACAGAAAAAGCATGATGCAGTGTGGGTTATAGTTGATAAGCTGACTAAATCAGCTCATTTCATACCCGTTCGGATGGATTACCCTATGGATAAACTGGCAGAACTTTATATAAATGAGATTGTTAGACTGCATGGCATTCCGGTGTCAATAATCTCTGATCGAGATCCGAGATTCACATCGAGATTCTGGCAGAGTTTGCAACAAGCACTTAAAACTCAGCTCCATTACAGTACAACATTCCACCCTCAGATGGATGGTCAATCTGAACGGGTTATCCAAATCTTAGAAGATATGATGAGAGGTTGTGTTTTGGATTTTACAGGAAGTTGGGATAGATATTTAGCTTTAATGGAGTTCGCTTACAATAATAGTTATCAAAGGAGCATCGAGATGGCACCTTATGAGGCCTTATATGGCCGAAAATGTAGAACTCCTGTTTACTAGACTGAATTGTTAGAGCGCAGAGTCATTGGTTCAGATATTGTTAAAGATACAAAAGAAAGGGTACAAGTTATCAAGCAGAGATTGAAGGAAGCTAGTGATAGACAGAAGTCGTATGCTGATTTAAAAATGAAAGACATTGAATATCAAGTGGGTGACAAAGTGTTTTTGAAAGTGTCCCCTTGGAGAAAAGTATTGAGATTTGGGAAAAAGGGTAAACTGAGCCCGAGGTTTATAGGCCCATATGAGATTCTTCAAAGAGTTGGGCCAGTGGCATATAGATTGGCTCTCCCTATGGAACTAGCCAAACTTCATGATGTGTTTCATGTTTCTATGCTTCGAAGGTATCGTTCAGATGAATCCCATTTAATACCAATTCAAGATGTGCAAGTACAGCCGGATTTCACTTATGATGAAAAGCCTATAGCAATTCTGGCTAAAGAAGTTAGACAGCTAAGGAATAAGCAAATTCCACTTGTTAAAGTACTCTGGCAACATCATGATATACAAGAAGTTACTTGGGAGCCAGAAACAGCTATGAAGGAATAATATCCTCATTTATTCAAAACAAGTATGAATTTCAGGGATGAAATTCTTAAGGGGGAGAGAATTGTAAGGCCCCTAACATGAACCTAATTTAATTTGTATATTTTTGTGTTTAAGTAAGGGGGTAAATTAACATGTTATTATGTTAATTCCATGAAAATAAAATTAAAGAGTATGGTTTAATATCAATTGAGGGTGCAATTTAAGTAAAAAGGTGTTACTTTGGGGTAAATGTATTGATTTGGAAACTCAAGGGTCAAATGTGGATAGAAATAAATCTTTAAAGGTCAATTTGAGAGAGGGAATACATGGATAGGTTAATATTTGAAAGGAATTAAATGGAGAGGTTAAAGTTTAACATGCAAAGATTTGCTAGGTTATTGTGTAGCATGCAAAAGGTTAAAGGACTAAAGAGGGAATTATCCCTTGCTAATATAAAAAGCCAACTTTGAAGAGAGAGAAGAAAGAATGGAATCGGCAATTCTTCAAGAAAAACACAAAAATGCTTCTTTCTCTCTCTTTTATGATTCAAAGTTGATACCTTAAGTAATCTTGAAGAGGAAATTGTGCATGTTGGTTAATCAAGAGTTTAAGGTTTTAAACTAAGGTAATTAAACCCTCAATGAGCCCTACAACATCATCTTCTTCTTCTTTTCATTTTAATTGAAAAGAACTTTAACAGTGTACTGGAACTTGTATGTTGTTCATTTTGTGAAGGAGAAGAGGAAGGAAGGAAGAGTAAAGGAAAGGATATTTCTAGAGGTTGAAGATATAGGATTTGTCAGCCAAGGTATGGGAATTTAGGTTGTTCATAATGCATGTGAAATTGATTGCTGGAACTGGGTATGATTTACAGAATTCAAAGTTACGTTTTGCTGGTTTTTAACGATGTGAGGTTGAAGAAGATTGATCTTGCCGAGTTGTGAACTTTTGTTCGACACGTGAAGCTCTTCACGAGTCGTGCATCTTCTTCCATTATTGGGTTCACTCGTGAAGCTCTTCACTAGTCGTGAACATTAGTCCGACTCGTGAAGCTCTTCACGAGTCATGAAGTATATATGCCTTTCTCCTCCACTCGTGAACTCCTTCATGAGTCATGAGGTTTGCCCTTTTTGCTTCACTCGTGAAGCTCTTCACGAGTCGAACTCCCCTTCACGATTGAATGAACTACCAGGATTTTTTTGCTCATAAATTGAGCTACAAAATAGCAAATTGAGTGATTCTTTTTGCATTGAAAAATAGTCTTCCATATCTATATTTCATATGAAGAAACCTAAACTTAAATCTGTCTCTAAGTACATGGAATCTAGGGTCAAATTTGGACTAGTTTCCTAAACTGCTCATAGAAACAAAATTTACTATTATGTACAGATTGTTGCTACACTTGATAATATGATTTTTAATAAATTGAGACAGATATCTGTTTATGTGATAGTAAAGTTAATTGGATAGAGCATGTAATATGGCTATCAATGAAGGATTTATATGAATACATATGCATTCAATTGCGTATATGAATAAAAACTAGTGATGAAATATCTAAACTATACATGTAAATAGTTTTGTGCATGATTGTCACATGCCAAATTGATATATATATATACACATGTAATCTTATGACATGATAGTACACATTTTGACATGTACCTATGCTATGAAATAGGGACTATAATAGTATGACCATGGCATGTGTATATGCCTATGTGTAAACATGTTGATATTTTGTATAGCACATGATGTGAATGATGATAAAGGTATATATATATATATATATATATATATATATATTGGTAACATGCTCATAAGATTCAGTCAACTATATGCATATGTACCCACAGGTATCTACATTTATGATTATGTATATGAGTATATGAGCATGTAATTGCCCTATGAGATAGATGATGTTTTGGCATGACTACGAACATGTGAAATGCTTAATGAGAGCATGATCAAGTATATGATATGATGATTATATGTCATGCTTAAATGTTATGATGTAAATTGTAAAGTCATACAGATTTGAATAGCCAGATGTATAACTTGGCATATGAAATGTGCATATATCTGATTATGCACAAGAGAACTCATAGTTTTACAAGACTCTGTATATGTGGAACAGTATACTATGAATACAGTATTAATATGTGAATTGAACACGAATATAGTTCTGCCTGCAATAGAGTTTTAGATGTGGATAGATAGGCGCCTATAGGGAAATTGCAGCTGCCATAGTTTGGCCCAATTGGGTCATAGTATATATGATCCCGTTTGGATCATGATCAGCCCCGTTTGGGTTGATAGACGACCCCGTTTGGGTCTGCTTGACCGGTCCACAGTATAGTTTGGCCCCGTTTGGGTCTATAGATCCGATATCTTTGGATATCCTTCTTTTGATACCGATGTGTATCCATAGTTCCTGTTATCCACTGATAAAGCTAAGGCAGGCTAAACGTTATTCATAGTAATGATCAAAATTAAATAGTTAAAGTTATTTGACTAAAGATTGATAGTGTGGATTACATTATTGTTTGCCCATAGGGATTATGTTTCATTTGAATATGTTCACATGAAAAATGGTCATCTATATGAATTATGAAAATGAAATATGTGTTTCTCTCTTGGGTACAAGGTTTATGTACATGAGAATATGCTTTATGCCTAAAAGTATATGTTATTATTGCCATGATATGTGGTACATGTTGTTTATAGTATTTATATATTGTATATGTATGTTTTGATGACCTTTGTGCGTGGTCATCCATCTTTAGTTATTTCCCCACTAAGCTTTATAGCTTAGCATGAGTTATTTATCCGTGTAGGTACGGTTAGCAAGACTTTTGCTCAGGGACGATCTCTGCATCAGAAAGGGCCAACTACCGATTGTTAATCTTGATGTAGGATGTATTTGTAATAGTATTATCATATGTTTTTCTTTATGGCCAGTTATGTTATAAGATGTATATAACTTATGAGAGATACTGTAACTCACAAGTAGTAAAACTAAGAAGAGTATGCATGCATGTGATATACATAAGTAATATTCGTATAGTATAGTATGCATGATACTAAGTACGAAATGCAATACAGGAATATACTGGTAGCACATATATAAGTATATGGACCGTATGACATGATTAAGGGTAAATTGATAGTTAAACAAATATATTGCATATGCATGATTAATAGTAATCAAATTATCAGTTAAATAGGGTTTTGCTTAGAGGGTGTTACACATCTGCTCACATCAAGCAGTATACCTTGGTCATGAAAGGGACCACTCTCACCAAAAGGTAGAAGATTGAATATTTCAACCTTAATTTTATCGACCTAGCTATTGATTGGTATCATGGCTTGGATAGGTGTACTAAGGAAAAATGGGATATGTTAACTGAAGAATTCTTGAGCAATATGATTGTAGTACAAGAATGAAATTTACTCTAAAAGATCTCAAGTTACTACAGTAAAAATCAAATGAGTCTTTTGATGAATATCATACAAGGTGGAGGAATAAGGTAATAAAGATGAAAGAAAGCTTGATACCCTTGCTCAAATTAAGCTTTTCATTAGAAGCACTAGTCTCTATCTGAAGGAAGGCCTGAAGATGAAAGGGTTAAAGGATTAAGGGTCCTTGAAGGATTTTGTTATTGATGCCAAGGGTCAATACTTGGCTAAATAAAGCAAGCTCTGCAAGTGGCGGTGGTTTTAATGCTGGCCACCACCAAGGATACGGAGCTACAACCAAGAAAACTAATGGTATAAGTGCCACCGGATAGATAGCCAAAGTATCCATCACTAAAAGCACTCAAAGGCATTATTCAAATTTGGGCACATCTTTATCCTGGGTACTAGACCAATTGATGAAATAGAAAAAGCTGTAACCTTTGCTGGCTAAACCTGCTAGAAATCAAGGCTAGCCTAATCATCAAACTGATCAATACTATGCATAGCATTAACACATGAGTCATTTTATAGATCATTACAGAACTTTAAGGGAGAGAATCCAAGATCTTATTGACAGCAAATAGATCATCGATCCAGAGAAAACGGAAAAGAAAAAGGGGAGCTATAACACAGTCCCACCTTTTATGTTGATGATTAGTTTAGGTTTTTCAGAATGGCAAGTTTTTTGTGATTTATATGGCAATGAATACCTAGCCATTACTCACCATGAGCGATCAAATGCAGAAGAATAGCAAAAGTTAGAGGTATATATGGTTGATTGTTGGGAATCACCCGATAAAGATGAAGGTTCCATCGATCCTCTAGATTTGTGGGATTTTAAGAATGAGGAAGAAGTACAAAAAGTGACGTTAATCACTCAAAGTTGTAAAGTGGTACTAAAAATAGAAAGACCAGCAGATTCTTAGCCACTGTCCGTAGAAAAGGAGCATGAGGAGGATCAAATTCTTTAGTAGCTAAAGAAAACTTCAGCCCAGATCTCTGTATGGGATTTACTTAGTAGTCACCTTTCCACAAACAAAAGGTAGTGGAGACTTTATGTGAGTCCAGTATTGCCACAACTATTTTACCTTCAGAGTTGCTGGATTTTGTTTGAGGTAATGCTGGAGAAAATATTGTATATACTAATGGGGATCTACCCTTTAAAGGTCAGGAACACAACCATCCCTTGTATTTCAAAGCCCAAGTTAATGAGAATCACATGGCCTGTGTAATGGTGGATGATGTCTCTTCAATCAATGGGTGCCCTTTGGTGGCATTTTTTGCCTTCGAGTTGAATGATTCAATGTTAAAAAGGTATGACCTGGTAGTTACAACCTACGACAACTTTCATAGGCAAGAAATTGGTAGCTTTAAGGTTAATGTCAAGACTTGGGAGATCAGTGCTAAAATAGAATTTGTGGTGTTGCCAATTCCTGCAAAATTTTCCATCTTATTGGGGAGACCTTGGTTTCATAAGTTAAGGGGAGTTCCATATACTCTTCACAAAATTATCAAGATTCCCTATAAAGGTAAAGTGGTCATTATAAAAGCTCCTAGAGAGAATTAAGTCTCTATGTAGGGAATAGCCAATTAGCTCTTCAGGTTGAAGCTACCGTTAATGTTGACGATAAAGGTGAGCAGGATTCTGCTACCAAGTGATGAATATGATGAAAAGAATGAACTTTTTTTCGGGACCAAGCTTGGGTAAAAATTCTTGGGGTCCTTTTGAAGCTATCACTGCAATAGGACAAACCAATCGAAAGGGATTGGGTTATAAAATATTTGTTGAGAAGAGAAAGGTTCTGGTGAAACCAAAGGTTGTACCACACATCCTTGATAGCTTTGTGCCAACATCTGCCATACTCCAATATTGTGATGAGATTGAGCATGTGATAGTTAGAGAAAAAGTCATTCCTAGGTTTGAGATTTTTAATGATGTCTTTGATTGGATCAGTGGAACTATCAAGCCTATTAGAGGGTTCTGGGATAAGGAGATTATAATCAAGCCATCTAACTAGGATTATGCTCCTGAGGAGATTGTAACACTAGAGTTTTTTGTTTCCAGGTTCAAAGGTGAAGGAAAAGTTAAATTCGAAATTCCTATGCTTGAATTGAAGAATGATATTGAAAAGCCTATCACAAAAGCTTACCAAAAGGCCATGAAAGATACAAGAGACAGAGTGGGCTCATCTAAGGCATCAAAATCACCTAATGTAGATGAGGATGCTTTTATAGATACACTTTTTGGACCTGAACTTTAACGATGATGTATGCAACTCCTATTATATTAATAATATGAATAACTTTGCTTACTTGTGTGATGTTTTGTATAATTTCATTTTACATGATTATGATCATAAAGCATCCATATTCGACATTAATTTAATAAGAACTACTCCATTCAATCTTAGCACTCTTGAAAACCTAAGAGAAATCTAGATGGCATTTGATGTTACCCCTAAAGAGAGAAAAAAAATTTAAGAGAATATTAAAAAAATATAAAAGTCTTTAACTGGACCTATAAAGATATGCCAGGAATTGATCATGTAGTTACTGAGCATGCTATTCACACCTACCCTGGGTACAAGCCTGTCAAGCAGAAGCTCAGAAAACTTAGGCTAAAATAGGTAGAAAAAGTCAAAAAAGACATACAAAAGCAGATAAAGGCTAAGTTCCTAGGAGAGATCTAGTATCCTACTTGGTTAGCAAATGTAGTACCTATAGCTAAGAAAGATGGAAAAGTTTGAGTCTGCATAAATTATAGGGATCAAAACACGTCTTGTCTAGAGGATGACTTTTCGCTTCCTCACATAGACATCCAGGTAGATAGTGCAGCTGCTTTTGCAATGTACAGCTTCAAAGACCACTACAAGAAAATTCTCAAATACCGATGAAAAATTACTGACAAAAAATTTTTCGTAGGCAGTTACAGACAGTAAAATGTTTTTCATAGAGAAAATTATTTGAAAATATGTATTTTGTGATGGAATAATAAATTCGTTGTAAATAATGAAGGAAAAATTTGGCTCCCAAATTTACCGATGAAAATTAACAATGGATTTGAAAAAATTCGTCGTAAATTTGGTGCCAATATTTCGTGGCTAAAATTTCACATGAAATTTACAGACATAATTTTTTTTCGTAGGTAAATTACCAACGAAATCCTCATTTCGTAGGTAAATTACTGACGAAATCATATTTTCATAAGGAAATTCCCTACGAAATTATGGTTCCGTAGGTAATTTACCTATGAAATTATTATTCTATAGGGAATTACCTACGAAACCACAATTCTATAGGTAATTTACCTACAAAAATATGATTTCGTAGGTAAATTCCCTAGGAAATTATTTTTTCGTAGGTAAATTACTGACGAAAAATTTTTTCTTCGGTAATTTACCTACGGAACCATAATTCTATAGAAAAATTTTCTATGAAAATTTAATTCCGTAGGGAAATTGAAAAAATTAAAAACCCATTTTTATTCTCTGACTTCAATTGAAAACCATGAAATTATAAATTTTAGTTTAATTCATTTAATTAATAAAATTATTAGTTAATCTAAACTAAATTCATGTAAATTTTTATTTAGTGACTATATTAATAATAAATTTTTATCTGAATAATTTAACCTATAAATATGTAATTATTATGAAATTTTATTTTTTTTTCTAGAAATAAGTACATAAAGTCAGTTGAAAGTTTCTTTTTTTATATACTTTGATAATCAAATGACTGAACAGTTACCTAAATGAAAAGTTTAAAGATTCAAAATAATAAAAAATGACACATATAATAAAATAATTAAAAAAAGAACAAAAATGAGCCAAAACTTGAGTTGACTTAGAATATATTGTTTATATATGTGAGTAGTATTTTGGATACTTGGTTATAAGGATCAATTTATTTAGGATGCAACATGAGTGAATATTATTTTAAAATTTTTGAATTAATATTTTTAAATAAATTATGTTTTAGAAACCAATAAAATGAAATCTAAAATAAATAGGTGGTGTTGGGATAATAATAATAATAATAATAATAATAATAATAATAATAATAATAATAATAATAATAATAATAATAATAATAATAATAATAATAATAATAATATTATTATTATTATTATTATTAATTAATTAATTAAAGTGATGAATTAAGTATGTTAACATATTAATTTAAAAATATGTTAATTAGAATTAATATTTTTTAAAAAATATATTAATTAAAGTGACTAATGAAGTGATCACCTATAGTTTAAAGATAATGGTAATTAACAAATAGATTAAACAGTTAGGAATTCGTTAAATCACCGTTAATTTTATGATAATGGTAGATTAATTTCTAAGTCTACATACGTAGACATGCTTAATCACTAAGTTTGCTAATTTATTTAACACTTGTTTTGAAATCTCTTCAAGCAATTCTTATAATTTTTATCACTAACTAATTAATAATTAGGATGATAATATCTTAAATTAAGTTTATTTGCTAAAATTTTCTGAAATTAAATTTAATAATTTTGTGCTCTCATCCATGGTATAAAATTTCAAAGACAACACAAAATAAGATTTTCAAATATTAACAAGCTCTTTTTCTCTAATATATTCTCATTTCTTATTGATGTTCATGTTAACAATAAAATTTTGAATATACTATCTACAAAAATAAATCATTCACTTTAACAGAATTAGATACGGGTTTTATATTTTTCTAGTTGCTATTTCTATTATCATTATTGAAACTTTATGATTTTTTATTTGAGCACGGACCACTAATTCAATTTATTGTGATTTATTCAATAATTTAATTTTAAAATTAACAATAATAAGATATTTAAATTATTCTTTAAAAATAACATGTCTCTAGCGTATAAGACATCTAATTTTAATGTGCATGGTTACGGTTCAACTTTTTTTAAATAACTTATTAGGGGTCAAGATTTTGTTACTGCATGTTTTTGACCAATGCATATACTTTCTGACCATATTATATAATCTAATAACCATTAATTAATAAATTTACAAATGGGGGAAGATTCATTTTATTTTTTTATGACGAAATGAAAATAGTCGGATTGCTTCACCTCAAAACCCTAAGAACTACTTTATTTTTGTTCAGAAATTTTTTTTTCTCTCTCTCTCTCTTTGCTTCTCTTCCCTCACCATCGCTTCTCTCAATCTCCATTGACAGACTTATCTCAGACAAAGTCTCTGAATCATCGATCTCTTTGGCAATTTTATGAGGAGGAGTGTTGGATTTTATTTATGTAGGAGAGAAAAGTATAAAAATAGAGAAACTTGGCAGAGAACTTTAGAACTCAATAAACTTAGCCTTTTCACCATTTATTTAATTATAGAACTTACATATTTATACTAAAATGTGCAACAAACATAACAAAAATATTCCTAAAAATATGAATATAAAACAATAAAATCAAATTCAAATTTAAATATAACAAATCCTAACTTTTCTACTTCAATCTTTGACTTATTCTAATTGACTCATTCTCAACACTCCTCCTTGAGTCAATTGCTGCAAAAAAATGATTTAAAATGCATATGAATTTTATTTTTCATTGTTATGAGGCATAATATGGTTCATGATTATAGGAATATGAGCTTGACACATTTTTGTTATTGTAGGGCATAGGCATTTTTGTTGTTGTAGGCATAGGTATGGCATATGTTTTTGTTGTTGTAGGGTATAGGCATGGCATATTTTTTGTTGTTGGAAGGCATGGGCATGGGCATAGGCATAGGCATAAGCATGGTTTTCATTTTTTTAAAATAAGTAATCCTCCTCCCGTTTTTCATTCATTGCAAATTTGGCTTCATTTTCTTGTTTATTTTTGCATATTCTCTATATATGACCCATTTGGCCACATTTGTTGCATTTGATATTTGGTCTCCACCAACACTTGTATTGTGGATGATTTGTTTTCTTGATACTCCTTTTCAAGATATTTCCAAATTTCTGTAGCCGAATCGAGTTGTATAATTCAGGGAAGTATTGAGGGTGAAACGGCTGAGTATAGACATGCTTTTGCTCTAGCTCTCTTTGCCTTTTTTTCTTTGTGCGTTTTGATTTGAGCTACTGTTGGATTGGCTCCTAGTGGAGGAATTTCAAAATTTTCTTCTACAGCATCCCAAAGATCCAAAGCTTCAAGATGGACCGTCATTTGTATTGCCCAAGTTTGAAAGTTTGTTCCATCAAATTTTGGCGGTTGCATTTGTGGAAAATTTGTTTGACCCTCCATGTTTAGATTTTGTGTATGTGTATTTTTGATTCTCAAGAAAGAAGGCTCTGATACCAAATGTTGGATTTTATTTATGTAGGAGAGAAAAGTATAAAAATAGAGAAACTTGGCAAAGAACTTTAGAACTCAATAAACTTGGCCTTTTCACCATTTATTTAATTATAGAACTTACATATTTATACTAAAATGTGCAACAAACATAACAAAAATATTCCTAAAAATATGAATATAAAACAATAAAATCAAATTCAAATTTAAATATAACAAATCCTAACTTTTCTACTTCAATCTTTGACTTATTCTAATTGACTCATTCTCAACAAGGAGAGCTCTTACCGAGGGCATCGATATGGTTGGTGACGGGGACTGCAAGTGCCAATGGAATACTTATCTCATTTCCGGCAAGAGGAAATGCTCTGTTTTGCCGTTCTTGGTTGCCTATCAATAGTAGGTGTTACTATGTCACATTTCATCTGCTTTTCAATTTTTCTAAAGATTTCAATATTCTTTTTAACACTGACTTATTTAATGGAATCATTTTGATTTTAATTTTAATTTTTTTCCATTTTCTTTCCACTTATTTGACTTCTCTCTCACTTTTGGCTGCGAATTATCCTACTACTTCAACAAGTACGTAAATTTTTTTCTTCTTTATTTATTTTTTTAGTTTTCATCACTATTACTTTTTCTAATTTTTATTTGTGCAATTTTCTTCTTAGTCTTTCATGAAAGTCTGTTCTTTGTTCGTCGTTCCTCAAGTTATAAACTTGCATAAATTTTGATATGATAGGTACGTTTCTTGAGACTTTCTTCTTTCAATTTTGGTATTTTATCGAAATTCTAATGCACTATTGGATATTTTGCGATTCATTCTTCATTGCTTCATCTTATTTTTCAATTTTTGGGGTAAATTTTGTGTGAAATTATTCATTTTTCATTTCATAAAAATCCTGCCTGTGCTTTAGTAATTTTCTCTAAGAATTTTTTTGCATATACATTGCCAAAATTTTCTTTACGTTTAGGCATTTTTTTCATGAAAATTGGACTTGTAATTCTTGAATTTGATTTGTTTTTATTTTTAACAATTTCATGTACTTGAATTAATAATTTTTAAAATAAATGTTAGGGAGGTCCAGGAAACTTATGCAACTAAAAAATAAACTTATTCATTCATTATGAACTTATTCCTCTTGACAATCAATGAAGCATGAATAAATATTTCATCAGTGGGACAATTAAGGAAGCGTGAATAAATATTGAAGTAGTGTTAATGTGTTTGAATTTGTGAATATTATATTTATGAATATAATTTGGTTTTACTGTGTTTGACGTTTTTTTGAAAACAAAATTTGGCTGTTTACGTTACTTTTTTTATCTATTTCTAATGTTGTGCTTGCAATATTAATTCCAGGCTTAGTATCATGTTTGCTTAAAGATAATGTCCATTAATTATTCTCTAAATAAAGGCAATAGTCAGTTTATTCAATTTTTTGAAAGTGAGGCATTTGGATTTTTTTCCTTTACCTCTGAATGTCATTTTTTGCTTGCAAGATATCTTTTTCTTCTAGATTTTTTGAGTTGTGGTGGATTAGGGAATATGGTGAAAGCTTTTCTATATATATATATGTGTCCTTTACCTCTGAATGTCATTTTTTGCTTGCGAGATATCTCTTTCTTCTAGATTTTTTGAGTTGTGGTGGATTAGGGAATATGGTGAAAGCTTTTCTGTATATGTAGGTATGTCTGTATGTCTGTATGTATGTATGTATGTATGTATAAATACATATATATATGTGTGTGTATATATATATATATCTACATATATAGATATGTATGTATATAAGGAGAAATTTAAGGAGACCTGAGGATATTGATACTTAGAAGTATGTGAGTTCTATTTGTATTTTCTTTTAACCATTTAAAAGTGCTTGTGCTTTTGTGTCTTTCTGCAGAGGGTAACAACGTTGGCTTCCGTAGACCTTAGGAGAACTCCAATCCATATGCATACATATATGACAAAGTGTTGATGCTTCCTTATGGACACTCTGCATCTACTTGGTTCTAGATTAGGTCCACTTAAATTGGCTAAATTAGCCTTAGCTTGGTTAGATGAGGAAATACAAAATAAGAGTTGCACTAACTATGAAAAAAGAATCAATACTTTTGTTGTGAACTCATAATTTCCACTTTTTTGCTTTCATGTGAAGTGTTTTATAGAAAATGCTTCGTATTAAGAAGCAACAAGCAAAAAGATAAATCTAACAAAGCTTTAGTTTATACCAAATAGTATCAACTACATTCTTTTTTTTTCCAAAAATGCTGTTGTGTCATATCAGGAACCTAGTTATACCAAATAGTGTCTAGAATTTTAAGAGGATTTATCTTTTCTATGAGGGTGCTCCGATTAGAGAGGCAGTACTTTCCCTTGTAGTGCAACTATGGCTATTTTATTTATTAAAGATGATATTTTTATTATCTTCATGTTAATTTATTGGTGTCTAGTAGTTGATAGTCGGTTAGTTCTCAGCAGTGCTTATATTTTCTCCTCCCTAATTTTTGTTTTCCCTTTTTCTTATCTCTCTTTTCATTATCTTTTTCTGTTGATGATTGTGTTCTCAAATTTATGGTTGTGGCAGTATTAATGTAAAGAGCATGCAAGCAGAGAATTTAAAAAACATTGTTCACCAAGCTCTCGTTCAACAAATTATATTTCAGATACTGTGGTTTTCCTTCAGAAATTATGGTAAGATGATCAAGAAACAATTCTATCCTTTTTGAGTTTGAGGACTCTTCATTCTTGATGTTTCTTGCTCTTTTCATTTAAAGGTGTCATTTAATTTTGGTCTTAGAGCATGGGTTGATGCATTTTCCCTGATATGTTCCTACATTAATTATGGGTATATTAGTACAGTAAGAAATAATAATTTATATTTATTGATTACAAGGCATAATAAATAGAGATATATTAGACATTTAACAAGTTCACTATAATCTAAAAAAGGAAAATGGACTACACTATTTGGATAAATAGAAAATTCAAATAATACTATCTTTTTAGGATGGACGAAAGATCATGTTGTTTCAATCGATACTTCTTTTGAGCTAGTTACATTGAGTGTATCTAGCTATTGTATATTGGTAATGACAAGGCTTACCAAGGATATTGGGCATAGAGAAAATTATGCTAATAAGCACACTTCTTCCTCTCAACATTATTGCATTGTAATGTCATCTTAATAATGCCTGCTAGTTATGCAGGCCCTTAGAGTCCAAGATTATATCAACTGTCGATATATGGTCGTATTCCAATATGGATCTACTGTTCTCTTTAATATAGAGGATCCTGATGTTGAAAATTACTTGGAGATAATAAGAAGACATGCTTCTGGATTGCTGCCAAAGATGAGAAAAAATGGTAATTTCTTTCAAAAGATTTGGTGCTTTGTCCCTTAAGAAGTTGAAAAGTTAGTTCTTTTGTATGATGTGTGATGTGCTATATGTAATACAATTGTTCATTTCCTATTTATTTTTTCTATTGTTCAATGTATTCTAAAATGATTGTTCACTCTTACAAATTCTATCTTTATTCAAGAGTATATCAAATTTTCTGTTTGGCTATTGATCTTTCCTTGTATTAATTTATGCCATAAAAGAGAAACCACTTTTAGTTGAGGATATGCAAGGAGGTTTAGATTACATAGTTCTCAAAGCTTTAGATACTGACAACTTTCGCATTATGGGAAGTGTCCTTGGCCAAAGCATTACTTTGGACTATTTTGTTTCACATGTAATATTTCTGCTAAAGTTCCATACTTTGATAACAACAGTCTCCTACCTGTGCAGCAAGAAGTTATATAATAATACTATTTGTAACTCAATGATTTCCAATTCTAAACAAAACACTTTAAATTATTTAATGCTCCACCTATAAATGTTGGTTTAATCTACCATGGAAAAATATTTGTGGTATCTTCTATGAGGTAGTTTGGATAAGGGTTTTGAAACTTAAACTGTGTCTTTCTCATACACAAAATATAGGTTGATGGAATGGTTAAGAGTTTGCTGGCATAAATCATGAAATGGAGAAAAACTGGAACTTTCATAATGGATAGGAAAAAGCTCCTCCAACTTGTTGGAAAGGCTAATTCAAATCTAGCTAATGTAATTCTCAAAGTTGGCCTATTTGAGAGGTAATTTGATAATTGTTATTGCGTTTTCCTCACATTTTTGCATGCTATTTGTCTTATGGTTCTATCTTCATACCGTATGATCTATCTTCTCATTTGGGTGTAAGCTTTGCACCGTTGAGAAAATAATTTGGTGAATACATCATAGGTCTTGGTTACTATTATCCAATGTTTTTCCTTTGGTAAGTGAATCCAAGAGGCACATGCCAATATTTTCTAGGTGTAAAGGGTTGGAATCTCTCTCTTTTTCTTCTTTTTTAGGTTCCCCTCTCTTTCCTTTAATTGCTGTTGTTAATACTTTCTAAAGTCAAATTTCTATGGCCATTTTGGGTGAATGGTGGTTCACCAAGGTGCATTTTGTTTCCTTTCTCTCTTTCTCTTTCTCTCTTATTTCAAAATGAGAAAAAAAATAGACAAGAAAGGAGATACAAAGCAGATTTATTAAATAATTATTAGAAATTTAAATATTTTTACTAATGGAATAGTGACAGATAAATTCGTCGCAAATTTTTCAGTACAAGGTAAATTTACCGACAAAAATACAAGTACCGTTGCTAAATTTACCTACGAAATAAATCATTATGTTGGATATTTGCCTATGGATTTGTTATTTTTTTAGGAAAATTTAGCGACGGATCATAGAATTCCATCAATAAATATGGCAAATGACTAGATTTTTAGTCTGTCCTTCCTGACAAAATTACCAAAGGATTTTGTTTTTCGTCGATAAATTTACCAATGTAAAATTTTTCGTATGTAAAAGTGCCAACAACCGGTTCTCTAATACCACTTTTTATCGGCAATTTAATTTTCCTATGAAAATTCACTTAATTCCATCGGGAATTTTCGTCGACAAAATAAATTTTTCTTATAGTAGACAAATATGCTAGATATAACCCGATTCTAAATAAAATTATGGATAGGATCAAGATAACATTTATCACTGAATGGGGCATGTACACTGATCGAGTCATGTAATTTGGATTAAAGAATATAGGGGTTACTTATCAGAGAAAGGCTATGAAGATTCTAGATGATATGATCCATAAGGTGTCAGGACCCAATTTGGACCCTAGTATAAGTCATGATGATTATTGGTAATTTGGGGTCAAATGTGCTAGTTAGTTAATTAGAGTAATTAGATGACTAAAGTTTAGTGAAGGGTAAAATGGTAATTTTAGTAGTTACGATGTGCATAAGGGTAGTTTGGTTATTTGATTTAAGTGTGTGTGGGTAATTAGATTAAAAGTTTCATTTTGGGACTTAAGTATAAATAAAGGTTATAGTTGGGCTTTTATTTAGAGAAGAAGAGTAAGTAAGGATTGATATGGAATTTGTCTTGTGATGATGTCATCATCCACTTGAGTGGAGTCACATGATGTAGGCAAGGAGAATAAGGGTTTGGCTTTTTAAGAGGGGAGACAATCTCTTTGAAGAGAGATATTTTCTTATATTCTCTCTCTTTTTTACTCTCAGCTATGGAATGTTCTAGACCTCTATGGTTATGTTCAGATCGAGAGTGAAGAAAAAAGGTATTCTTGGTTAGAAAATAAAGATATTAGGAGTGAAGGAGCAGAAGTAGAAAGGAAGAGATATTGAAGAAAGATTTGGTTTACTACAGGTATGGGAATGAGGATTAGATTTGAAAATTTAATGTGTAGATTTTATACATGTTTAGTTAATCTTGTTATGAATGTAAGGGTAGTAGAGTATCCAATATTGCTTGTGAATTTCTATGGTTGGGTTGTATGTTGGTGAACCTAAGTTTGTAAAACTAGGGTTAAGGTTATCCTGATTGATGTTTAATCCTAGGAATGCATGAGATATTGTGATCATGAATTGGGAGTTCATCCTAGATTATTTTACTAATTGGGGAAATGTATAATGTAGCAGGAAGGTTCTCCCTCTTCTGATAGAGCTTGTTACTTTATCACAAAGGATCTTTGGGTTAAACCTCTTTTGGCTATGTGTATATATATGTATACTTTGGATAATGTAAACGGTTTTTGACGGAGTAATTATAAGTTTTGGGTGTTTGGTCTGTTGTTCAGCATAGATCTAGGTATAGAGGTTGGGGCTTTAGTTTGAGAGAAATATGAGTTTCTTTTATGCTATGGGTTCTATGGAGCAGCACACGGCTGAGTGGCTTGCCCACTCCATCGAGTGGCTTTCCACTCCATTGAGAGGCTTACCTACTCAACCGAGTAGCTTACCTACTCAACTGAGTGGCCTTTTTTTGTTCGCTCCTTACTTCATTTTGACATGATAAAGCCTCACTCAACCGAGTACCCTAATCACTCAATAAAATATTGAGACTTGGCATAATGTATTTAGCTCCTTTAATTATAGTAAATATACATGGGTCCTAAATCGAGTTCATGACCTTATCATAGCTCTAAAGATTTAAAAAACTTAATTATCCTACAGTTCATACAATATTGATATTGTAAAGGTTTTGATGCATGCTTACTAAAAGCAGTTTGGTTAATTGGTAGACTAAATAGTCTTGTTAATTACCTAATAAAAGTTTATCATTGTTATTGATTTGGTAAATGTCCATGTAAATCTTACCATGTATTGAGAGAGGAAAATTTTTTTTATTGTATTCTCTTGTTGAAAATCTCATACTTGACTTTCCTTTTGACTGAGGATTAATCGTTATTATATTAAATGAATTAAAGGTATAGAGAATTCGAGAATGTCTAATACTATTTTGCTAAGCTATGTTAAAACACAAATACTTTGTACACCCTATAGATGTGTAAAGAGATAAGTTTAAGACTTTAAGAGTAGGAGTTACAATCAGGGTGCACATAGTCAAGATTAAGGCATACTATCTTATTGAGGTGGGTTGCTTTACGTAAGTGCTACATCCTCTTAATTGTTTTGTATGATTTCAAGTAATTATTATTGTGACCTAATAGACTATAAAAGAGACCTAGAAGAGGACTAATGATTAAATACTATACACTTTCACATGTTTGTTTTGTTTAATAAATGTTTAAGGATTATGCCCTTATATACAAAATCGTGATATTGAACTTACATGCATAAATAGATGCTAAGACAGATTGAATGTCATGAAAATGAATATGCACTACCTAAGTTAAGCATAAAGGAACATGGGAGGTGGTCACGGTAAAGCACAAAGGTACATTTTACTGAAGTGATTACACGTTTTCATGTTGTACCATACACTGATTGTTTAAATGATTTCATTCACATGAACCATCTTGAATAGTGTGAGTGTTGTTAGCATATGGTTTTAAAATCATATTGTTTGCCTTATGACAACGTGTTTAATGGATGGGTATGCTTACACTAATCGGAATAAGAAATCAAAAGAACATATCAAATAAATCGTGTACAATGTGAGTGTGTGTGTGTATATTGCCCTTGAGTTGATTTTTTATACTTAAATAAGTATATTATATTGGGTTAATAAAATATGGATTATTGAGCAAGTGTTGCATGACACCCCAAATATTGTTATACAATGATAAACATATGATTAAATAACAAGTAAAATATGGATTGATAATGGAAAGAGGTTCTTGCCTGCTTCCGTGTCTAGGTTGTGGATAGATAGGCATTCCTATAAGGGTAATTTGCAGCTGCTATTTGATATTGATGGTCCTATTTGGATCATAACAACTCCATTTAGGTTTTAGCCAACCCTATTTGGGTTAGCCGACCGGTCTTTTATATTGTTTAGCCCTGACGGGTCTTCTACCTTTATATCCTCGGATATGTTCTAGTATAACTTTGGGTACGATTGTCATACCCTTTGGGTGTGTTCTGGTACCTTCGGGTACATATTGATTTCATATCTTCGAATATATTCTAGTGCCTTTAGTTACATATTAATTGGCCCGTTATCCACTTCGTTAGGATTATAGTATACAAGCTTAATTTAAAGTAACAGAAACCATCTTATTAAACTAAAGAATGAAGAAACTTGATGGTGTTTAAGACTGATATTATAGTATTATTACCGCATGGTTATAAACCTTGATGTGATTAAGAATGCATCCTATATTTTAAGATTGTATGACTTATGTGAAGAAATTATGCCTATTAGTATCTTCTTTGGTTATATTCATTGATAGATTTATTGCAAAATTATTCAGTATTACTTGTTTATGTGTTAATGGCATGTGTCCCTTTTTATGTTTGTGCTTAAATGTTAAATGCACCACTTTGTACTTAATATAGCTGAATGCATCGACTAGAGTTCACTACAAGAAAATTAGCAAATAGCAACGAAAATTAGCAACCGAATATGTTGAATTTTCGTTGATAATTTTTATTAGCAATGGGAAATAACAACGGAACATTCGGTTTCAAATTTGAAAATTGGCATTTTTAGCAAAGGAAATTATTTTCCGTTGCTATTTTTACCAACGGAATTAGAATTTTTGTTGCTATATTTAGCAATCGAAATAAATTTGTGTTGCTATATTTAGCAACCGAAATCAGTTTCCGTTGCTATTTCTAGCAACCGAATTGAAGTTTCAGTTGCTAAATTTTGTCAAAATTATAAAAAAAATGCAACGAAATTTTCGTCACTATTCCATCACTAAATTATTGTTGATTTTGATGAGAGGTTAGAGGGACTCTTCATGCTTTGCAAATTCCAAAATTTCCATCAGAAAACAGCCACAGCTGAAAGAAATTTGAATAATGTTTCACAGTTAGCTCAATATTGCAATCAGAAAATAGCCATAACTGAAAAAAGTTGAATGATATTCCAATTCAAACCAATAAATGAATGCACGACATCAATAAAATACTAAAGCAGAGCAATATGGAGAAAAAATGAGCAACAGTAGTAAGGGTTATCCATCCAAAAAATTTGACAGATATAAAAATGCAATTAATCATTTCATTAATTTTACATCTAATCGAAAACTGATAAGGAAATAAAAATTTATTACCAATTCTTCTTTTCTATAAAGCAATGTTTACTACCAATTCATTAATAAAAATTAATTTCAGGTCACTTTTCAGGATAGGCATAAAGCAGCTTATAAGTTAGCAGAATTTGAACAGTCTATATTATCAATCCATCGATTAGCTTATCATGCTTATGACTTCTACTAATATCTCAAACATTAAATCAGAACAGTGAAGAAATGCACAAATTTAAAGCAATCAATCATGCTATAACTTACGACAAAGATCATACAACAAACTATTTTTTTAATAGGGACACTTTAAATCCAACTACAAGAAAACACAAATTTCATACTCGCATTTCAATAATCGCTTTTGTTCATGGTAATGCTGTTATTTCCTTGGCACAGTCCTATAAAAGAAAAAATAAATTGGAGATCTAAGAATTACATAAAAGGAAACAAATGCAATCAATTGAGAATTTTGTGCAAGTAAAACAATGAAAAACCATTAAGCAAGGTCTTGTTGAAGCAAAACAGAGGATATTCAAAATAGAAAACAAGTGGATTTAAAGGTAAACCAACAAAGAAAAACAACTACAACCAATTGACAAATGATTTCTTATGGTAACCTAATTTGGTATTCTCTGCCCAGTAAATTTAGAATCAAGAGTTTTCTTAACACTCAAATGTTATGCATTTTGGGACCTATGAGAAAGTATATAGTGAAAACACAACCTTTACTCCATCAAATTTGCACAATATTCATTAAATATCATAGCTTTAATAAATTCTACCGTAAAAAAATGAATTTGGGACTTTTTTTTATGAATAATGTGAATTGAAAAGTTATTTATAAAAATTTGTGAGTACAGAAGTGTTGTTCTGAAAAAGAACCAAGCATATGGATCTTGGTTAAAAGTGGTAATTACCCAAAGAAGTGGGACTCTCATTTGAATTGGCCTTTATATGTGCCTTGCTGCTTCCTATTCTCCAATTCAGTTTCAACCATTTGAATAAGCATTTTTTCAGTCTCTATTTTGGCAACCTACAATGACGAAGTTAAAAGATATTATAAGCATTAAGCTTTCGTTATTTTTTTTGAGGAACAAACAACCAAAAAAGGAAGCACATAGCTAATTTCTACTGCCTATAACAAGAAAATATTATATATATGTATCACCACTACAATAAACTACAATAACCTGAGGAAAAAAACCATACGAAATTGATTTGATGTTTACCAATTTAAATTTAAACATTATTCATTGCTTCTAAGGTGAAACACAGGTTTATCTCTTCGTATTCCACGTCAAGCTCCCTGTCTCCACCTCATCAAATTAGATAATACTTGTTTAACACGAATGCCACAATACACTTACATATTTCTTACCACCTGATAGTGCCTTTCTTTTCTTTCTTTTCTTTATAATAATATTCCATGCTTTCAACATTAAGAATTAAAAAATTAATTCAGATATATTAAAAAAATGATTTAAAAAAATTAATCAATTACTTTCACCACAGCAATTTCGATTGAGAAGGGTGAATTTGTACTTAACAATTTAACATTTCTAAAATTCAAATACAAGTGTTCAATTTGAAATTTACATGTTTTAATTGAATTATAAAAAGCTTATATGTATCAAGGCAAAATAAATACATAACAAATCGGCCACATACCCAAAATCAAACATAAATGATTTCGTGCTTCAGTATTAAAATAGTAATAAAAAAGTTTAGAGATAACCAAAAATTAGCCTATATCCAATGAAAATAGGAAGAAAGTGTCAATAACCAAAAATTACTGCATGTATTAAAATATATCATTAAAATCTTCACAAAAATCATGAAACCAATTTCATTGAAAAAGAAAAAATCAACAGAGAACACAGAAATCGAAAAATAAATAATCAACAGAGAACCAATTTCATTGAACTTCAAATTAAACCCACTTAATTATTTCAAACCTCTTTATCATCTAAACTAAATAAATTCTCCTTTTTTTTGTATTGCGATACAACATAATACTAAATTCCCATTTTTTTCTATTTAATTTCTTTATCATGTGCACTTTCTAATTCAGTTCACATAATATGATTAATTATTCTTAACTAGAAAAAAATAAAAATTAACAAAAGAAAATAAATTCCAATTCAAAATAATTGGCCAAATTATATTGCTCTGAAAAAAAAGAAAGAGATAAATTTTACCGGAAGAAGAACCTAATATGGACAAAAATGAGATACATAAGAAAATAAATTCCAATTCAAAATAATTGGCCAAATTATATTGCTCTGAGGGAAAAAGAAAAATAGAGCTAAGCATTTAACAGGAAGTAGTAGCTAATGTGGGAAAAAATGAGATGTATGAAACCATCAGATGACGTGATGTAATGCATGTTTCCTTTGCTTGCAATCTAAAGCAATTATTAAATATTCCATTAGAACTGCCATGTGCAAATGTAATACTAGATCACCAATGAAACTCATAAACAAAATTTAAATAGAGTAGTGTTATGTATGTCTACGTGTTAAAATAAACTTTTAACTAATCAATTAAAAATGGCATAGGCATGAAGAAGTCAAATAAGTTCATTTATGCGCCTATAAAAAAAATTAATGATAATTGGTTGCAAAACTAAAAGCATATAAATTATCCGGTAAAGTTAAGAAAAGCATCAGACCTGTACCAATTCCCGACCCATGAAAACTATATTCTAATAAATGAAAGGAAAGAGAGTGAACCATACCTTCCTAGCCTGCACAATTAATAAAAAGGATGCTATTAACACAATAGGAAACCAAGTCTTAGTTTGTTCAATAGTTACCTAAAAACAATACGGGAACATACTTTAGCCAAACAAGAAATCAACCAATCCCGAACAAAAAAAGCCAATTATAAAGATTGAGGCGTTAAAGAGTTGTTGGCAGAGAACTCACCAGATAATGAAAGACGTAACTAAAAAGTGAAAAGCAAAAGCAGAACATGAAGAGAAAGCAGCTTCCTAGCCATGACTAAAATCAATTGATGATTCCTTTGGTTGAGAAACAACACAGAAAATTAAAAATGCAAGAACCAGTATATAAAACAGAAAAATGAGATGATTAAGAGAGAAATTGTACCTTAAAATAGATGAGATGAGCAATACGGAGCAAGAAAATTAGGAATCATGCAATTAAGAAGAAAAAGATAGATACGATGGCTGGAAGCATGGTAAGACACTGAGCGAAGAGCTACCTTAGATGATTTTGAGGGAGAGAGTGAGGCAGACGGCGAGGGCAAGGGAGAGACAAAATTAAGATAGATAAATAAGAGGCCTTTTATACCTAGGGCAAATAGCAAATTACCATCGGAAATTTAATTCGGTTGCAATTTTAGCAACGGAAATATAATTCCGTTGCTATTTTTGAACCCAAGTTTTTCTCTTTTTTAGACCAAAAAATACCAACAGGATTCAAATTCCGTTGCCAAAATTGCAACCAAATTGTTTTCAGTTGCAATTTTAGCAACGGAAATTAAATTCCGTTGCTATTTTTGGACCCAAATTTTTTCACCTCTTTGGGACCAAAATAGTAATGAAATTTAATTTCGGTTGCTAAATAGCAACATAATTTAATTTCGATTGCTAAATAGCAATGGAATATATTTTCCATTGCTATTTTTGGACCCTAATTTTTTCACCTCTTTGTGACCACAATAGCAACGGAATATTAATTTTGTTGCTAAATAGCAATGAAATTTGATTTCGGTTGCTAAATAGCAATAAAATTTGATTTCAGTTGCTAAATAGCAACGAAATTTAAGTTCGGTTACTAAATAGCATCGGAATACATTTTTCGTTGCTATTTTTGGACCCTAATTTTTTCACCTCTTTGGGACCAAAATACCAACGGAATATTAATTCGGTTGCTAAATAGCAACGGAATGTATATTCCATTGCTATTTTAGCAACAAAAATAATTTTTCGTTGCTAAAATAGCAACGAAATCAAGTTTCCATTGCTAAATTTCGTTCCAAAATTTTTTCGCCATCTAATGCCGCCATATTTAGCAACGGTCATAGATTTTCGTTGCTATTTTTCGTAGCTATATTTTGGCGCTAAAATTTTCCTCTTTTTTTAGCAACGGAATACCACCATTTTTATTCCATTGCTAAAAATAAAAAATTGAACCAAATTTAGCAACAAAATTTAATTTCCGTTGCTAATTAGCAACGTAGATCAAATTCCGTTGCTAAATTAGCAACGTAATCAATTCCGTTGCTATTACCAGATTTTCTTGTAGTGGTTTTATGCTAATGATATTCATGATATATAAATTCATAGTTCATGGAATATGAAAGCTATAAACTAATGGGCAATCAAGAGAGATGAAAAACTTGTTAACATCAATGATCAGTAAAGTATTATAGAAAGTAGATGAGTTCACTTGAAGTTTTAATTTATTATGGACATTGTATTTATTATCAGTGTGGGAAACCTATATGTTTAGCATTCAATTCTGTGCTCGCGATAATTGATGTTTCTTGTTATATATTGCCTTTAGAACATGTTGTTCCCCACTAAGCTTTATAGCTTAGCACGGGTTTTGTTCTCCATGTAGGCAACAAGATGGGTTGAATTTCTAGAGTGTTAGCTATGGTAGTTTGACCAACATAGCAGGGACAGTATTGAAGTGTGCGATCCTTATTTTGGGGTTTCATAGTTGTGATAAGAAGGTTTATATGTAAATGTTTAATTATATTATTTTGGAGTATTGCAATGGCTAAAAATTCTTATATGTAATTATGGCCTTAGACATTCATGTTTATTTAATTATCTTAGGATTGATATCTGTATGGCCGGTTCCATCTATCTTAGGGATTAGGGTGTTACAATTAGTGGTATCAGAGCACCTAGGTTTAGTCATTTTTGGCCAATAGGAGTTATAAGTTTTCATCATAGATAGTGTTGGGTGTTGGTCTAATTCAGCTATTCTGGTTTTTTTTTTGTTATAGAAATTGAAGATGGATGAGTTAGGAGATTCGGGTAAAGATCTTGGTGAAGTTAGTAATTCTAGAGCTTTGAACTCTTCTACCCTTGATTCTATGAAAGTAACTCGTAATGAAATATAGGCTTCTTTACTACATGGACTAAAGGAAATGAATTGCAAACTAAATTAGATGCTATAAGAGTTAACTGAGCATAGGATATCAGGAATAGTTGAAGGAAAAAGGGAGATTATAGGAAATAGAATTAAAAATTTCGAAGAAGTAAGAGCCAGAAAAAGGAAGAAGATGATGGAAGATAGCTATGTTAGTGAAGCATGTCAATCTGCACCTGGCTTACAAAGGAATTCAAGCTCCTAAATGCTCATATTGCTCTAGAAATCATTGGAGTGTGTGCAGATTTCAGGAAAGGCTTGTTTTAACTGTGTTAGTACAAACCATTTTGTTGCAACATGCCTAAAGCCACAAAAGAAAAGCAAGACTAAGCTTTCAAAATAAGGAAGACAACCATTAAAGGAACTTTTTGGTAATTATTTTCTTCTCTTTGGATTATAATTTATATGTTTTGATAAATTTTGATAAAGGAATTGCTTAAATGTGCTTGAGGAATGTAAGATTGATCAGAGTTTTATAGGTAATTCTAATGTATGATAGTATTTTAGCGAAAATTTAAATTTCAAATTGAACAGTAAATTATAAGGTAAGGTTGATTAAGATGTTCTATATATATATCTATCGGAGTTTTCCTAATTAGCATGGGCAATTGAACGTATTTCATTGTATTGGGATGGGATAGAATATGTACAGTGTATGAGTATACACATTTGTATTCTATTGCATACATTAAATCATCCATGCATTGCATAACATCCCACATCATCTGATAGGATATGAATAACATCATCTGACAAGAAATAAAATGAGCATAACCATCAATTGGAGTTCAAGCATTGATCCAAAGGTTTTGGTTGGAATTGGTTAAGGTTAAAGTATAATTATGGAAAGTTGGTTGTAATAAAGTTATAGATTTCAGGTTTAAAATTCGAGGATGAAATTCCTTAAAGGGGAGAGAAATATCAGGACCCAATATGGACCCTAGTAGAAGTTATGATGATTATTGGTAATTTAGGGTCAAATGTGCTAGTTAGTTAATTGGAGTAGTTAAAGGACTAAAGTTTAGTGAAGGGTAAAATTGTAATTTCAATAGTTACGATGTGCATAAGGGTAGTTTCGATATTTGATTTGAGTGTGTGAGTAATTAGATTAAAAGTTTCATTTTGGGACTTAAGTATAAATAAAGGTTATAGTTGTGTAATACCCCCAAATTTGCATTTGTCATATATGGTATAATGTAGAGTGTAAATAATTACTCTAAGATAGAATTAGGACTAATCAGAATTGAGTAGGATAGAGAAATTGAAAAGGGTGTAAGGGGTTAAACATACCCGGGGCCTGAAAAATTCGAGATAGGGGATCCAACAGGTAGTGTAACCTAGGGGTAGATTATGAAAGTGCAGGTTAAACAGAGTCTGGTGGTATAATTTGAGAAGAAATTAAGGCCAAATAGACTTTCAAAAAGGCAAATGTAGAAAAATTTCACGGGTCGATGTAAGTTTGACCATAACTTTGACCACTCATTTGGGGATCCTAGAGATCTCCAATTGAACTCGTATTTCACACACATATTATAAATAATGTAAATACATAAGGGGAAATGAAAAACAACAATTTTGGCAGTTTTGAAATTTTAAATTTCGGACCGGCTGCACAGATGGCCGAAACTAGAAGTATACTGAAATGATGTTGGAATAAGCTAAAATTTATAGCATGTATTCTTGAATATATTAGGACACTTGGGGAAAAAGTTCAGTGTATTCTGACATGGAAAACAAAAATTCATATTTCAGGATACAAAATCGAGATCGGATTAATTGGAGGGGTAAATTCGGGAATTTGGCCATAAGGGGACACAAGGGTCATTAAAATAAAGCCATGATTATGTACAAGTGAGTTTAGGATAGTAGGGTGTGCACAAGTAGGTGTATGAGTGATAGTAGCCTAATTTAAAGCCTTTAGATTCAATAGTTAATGATTGAATCTTGACCATTCCTTTTGCATATATACGGGCCATTAGATATGGGTTAGAAATGTGTGGAAACCTCCTCAAGTTACAGTATCTTCATCCCTTTTACTCTCCAAATCCAAACCACCCCTTTTCTTGCTCTTTTCTCCATTTTTCTTCATTTCAAGCTTTCTCTCTCCAAATCATTAGCCCTAATTGTAAACTAATACTCAAAATTTCATTCTCTTTAACTTAGAAAAGGATTTCCGTCAAAGGAAAGTCAAGAATTTGATGATTTAAGGTAAGAACAATTTGATGTAATTTTCTAGTTTTATGAGTTTTAGGTGGAATTTTAAGGGAAAATTGCATGAGCATGTAGGAAAGGGCTAGAAAATAATAGTAGTAGCTTTAATTTGCTTAAAATCACACGTTAATCTCATGAAATTCTCTTCCTTCATTTCGGCCAAAATAGGAGAAATAGGAAAAAGAAAAAAACAAGGAAGGAAATTGAAAGGAGAAGGAAGAATAAGGAGAATTCAAGCAAAATTGAGGTTAGCGGATGTGTATTACATTAAATTTCATCATTTTTAGTTGAATTTCCCTAATTTTCTTATTATGTAACTATGTTAAATTACATGTAATAGTGAAATAACTTAATATGGTATGATAAAATGTTGAATTGAATCTTTAGGAACTTAATTGAGGAAAGAAAATAATTTGAAATAGAGAGGAATCAAGGTGGCCGAATAGGATACCTTAGTGAAAATTGGCCTTAAATTAGGTATTTAGCAATAATTAGCTAAATTAATGCGTGGGGAATTAAATTATGTTGATTAAGTTGAAATATGAAGATTTATATTAAATATGTAATGGTTACATAATGATGGAAAGTATGGTAACTTAAAGATTTCATGTGAATTTGATGTAATTCATTATGTTATGTCATGAAATGAATATAAAAGTATGTAAAGCATAAATTTGAGGACGAAAGAATTTAGAAGTGAATATTTTCCTTATGGTCGAATGGTATACACTTAGTAAATTAAATGGTTAATTTAATTACATATTATAGCAATATATACATATATGTGAAGAATTATTGAACATTAAGCTTATATGAGAACGATGTATGGTTTAATGTAATTAATATAGCGTGATTGGAATTATTAGCGGTGTAAAAATATAATGATATAGAGAAAATTTATGTTGCTCTTAGTGTTCAGTGGGTAACCCAAAACTTTAGGATAGTATGGCTAGCCATAGGGACACTTAAGTCGCTGTATTACTGCATTATGACAGTTATTATAGTGAAAATATTATTTAGCCGGCTTATTATATGACTGCATAGGAGAACGGTATCGTACCCAACTATACGATCCCTCTGCTATACTGAATTTACTATTTCGCTTATCTAGTTTATGATTTTTCACTATTGTCAATTAAGGGAAAATTCATAAATTTTATGTGAATTGTGTAAAAAGGGTAACTATAGTAGTATAAAGGTGAATAGAAATAAAATAAGATGCACAATAAGATTTAAATGAACAAAAAGGGTAAAAACATAATTACGCAATTAACTAAGGGTAAAATGGTAATTTAATAATGATGACATATTTAAAAGGGGTAAAATAGTCAATTTAACAAAAAGGGTAAAATAGTAATTAAAATAAAATGTAATTTATGCAATTAAATTAAAATAAAAGTCAAAGATAGTCAAATGGATCAAATTGAGGTTAAATTAGTCGAATTGAGAAAAAGTTAACCTTAAATTTCAAAAATTGTCAAAATTAGAAAAAGTCAAACTTTAGGGGTTAAATTGAAAATTTTACTCAAATTTGAGAAATTTTTGAAATTAAATAAGAAAGATAATTTTCAAGGTAATTAGAAGACAATTTAAATGCAAGGAGAATAAATTTAGAATTTATTTATTCATAGAAATCTAAATGATTTAATAATAATTTAACTATTTTCAATGAATAAAACCATTAGGTAAAATTTTATATAAGTGCATCCACCACTAAGCGACTATTTTGCTTAACGTGTAGTTTATTGTGACTACAGGTAGGGACATGTATAACATGACCAGCACAGGGAGAACAAGATTTGGCATGTACATGAGAGAAAATCATTTTGATTTTTGTTATGTAAATATATGTATAAACCATGGGATATATTATGAAAATTTGTTGCAAATGGACATGTAAAGTAAATATTATATGAATTTAGTGAGTTGCGTGAATGAGCTTTATATGTACTGTGCTTGAGTGGTTGTGATTGTGTTGAGATGAAATTATAGAAGTGCTATGTTGTGGATTGGTGTTCTGAAGTTGAAGGAATTATATTGGGAGTGTAAAATTGATCTTTTGTAGGTTTGGGTAGCATGAATTTTAAGCTGTCATATTGCCAAAATTCATTTAATTAAATAGTAAATTAATAGTATTAGAAATTGTATTAATATAATATGAACTTAGTATATATATAAAGGATGCTACAAGTTGGGTTTTTATTTGGAGAAGAAGAGTAAGTAAGGATTGATATGGAATTTGTCTTATGATGATGTCATATCCACTTACTTGAGTGTAGTCACGTGATGTAGGCAAGGAGAATGAGGGGTCTTTTAAGAGTGGAGTCGATCTCTTTGAAGGGCGATATTTTCTTATATTTTCTCTCTCTCTCTTTTCCTTTTAGCTATGGAATGTTCTAGACCTTCATGGTTATATACAGATCGAGAGTGAAGAAAAGAGGTATTCTTAGGTAGAAAAGCTAGCTATTAGGAGTGAAGAAGAAGAAGTAGAAAGGAAGAGATCTTGAAGAAAGATTTGTTTTACTATAGGTATGGGAACAAGGATTAGACTTTAAAATTTAATGTGTAGATTTTATACATGTTTAGGTTAATCTAGTTAAGAATGTAAGGGTAGTATAGTTTCCAACATTGCTTGTGAATTTCTATGGTTAGGTTGTATATTAGTGAACCTAAGTTCGTAAAACTAGGGTTAAGGTTATCCTGATTGATGTTTAATCCTAGGAATGCATGGGGTATTGTGACCATGAATTAGGAGTTCATCCTACTTTGTTTCACTGATTGGGGAAATGTATAGAGTAGCAAGAAGGTTCTCCCTCTTTTGATAGAGCTTTTTACTCTATCATAAAGGATCTTTGGGTTAAACCCCTTTTTTGCTATGTGTATATATATGTATACTTTGGATGGTTTAAATAATTTTTGAGGGAGGAACTATAAGTTTTGGGTATTTGGTCTGTTGTTCAGTATAGATCTGGGTATAGAGGTTATGACTTTAGTTTGAGAGAAGTCTAAGTTTCTTAGTTGCTGTGGGTCAGCACTTGGCCGAGTGGCTTGCCACTCCACCTAGTGGCTTGTCCCCATTTCACCGGATGGCACCTCTCTACTCCCTCCTTACTTCATTTTGACATGGTAAAGCCTCACTCAACCGAGTACCCTCATCACTCACCAAACACTGAGACTTGGTATAATGTATTTAGCTCCTTTAATTATAGTAAATTTACTTGGGTCCTAAATTGAGTTCATGACCCTATAATAGCTCTAAAGATATAATAAAATTCATAATCCTATAGTTCATACACAATTGATATTGCCAAGTTTTTGATGCTTGCTTACTAAAAGTTGTTTGGTTAATTGGTACCCTAAATAGTCTAGTTAATTACCTAGTAAAGTTTATCCTTGTTATTGATTTTGTAAATGGCCATGTAAACCTTACCATGTATTGAGAGAGGATAAATTGTTTTATTCCATTCTCTTATTTAAAATCTCATACTTGGTTTCCCCTTTGACTAAGGATTAAATACTATTATATTAAATGAATTAAATGTATAAAGACTTGAATTCGAGAATGTCTAATACTATTTTGCTAAGCTATGTTAGAACACAAATAATTTGTACACCCTATAGATGTGTAAAGAGACAATTTTAAGACTTTAAGAGTAGGAGTTACAATCAGGGCGCACATAGTTAAGATTAAAAATTACTGTCTTATTGAGGTGGGTTGCTTTACATAAGTGCTACATGTGATATCCAATATCAGTTGGAGAGGAGAATTAAGCACTCTTTATAAGGGTGTGGATACCTCTACCAAGCACGATGTGTTTTGGGGGTAACCTTAAAAGCAAAATCATGAGGGGTTAAGGTTCTCGTGTGAGTTCTGATGTGAGTTGGTTCCACCGATGGGTTCCACAATGAATAGATGGGCCCCAAAGCGCTGTTTGGGCTGTTACAGTTTGGTATTAGAGCCGAGTGTTAGATCAGTGTGCCAGCGAGGATGCTGGTTCCCCTAAGAGGGGTGGATTGTGATATCCCACATCGATTGGAGAGGAGAACGAAGCACTCCTTATAAGGGTGTGGATACCTTTCCCTAGCACGACGCGTTTTGGGGGTAACCTCAATAGCAAAACCGTGAGGGGTTAAGGTTTCTATGTGAGTTTCGATGTGAGATGGTTCCATGATGGGTTCCATGGTGAATAAATGGGCCCAAAGTAGACAATATCGTGCTAGTGACTATTCGAGCTATTACACTACATCCTTCTAATTGTTCTGTAAGATTTCAAGTGATTATTATTGTGACCTAATAGACTATAAAAGAGACCTAGCAGAGGACAAATGATTAAATACTATACACTTTAACATGTTTGTTTTGTTTTATAAATGTTTAAGGATTACGCCCTTATATACGAAATCACAATATTGAATTTACATGCATAAATAGATGCTAAAACATATGAAATGTCATGAAAATGATTATGCAATATTTAAGTTAAGTACAGAGGAACATAGGAGGTGGCCACGATGAACCATTAAGGTACGTTTTGTTGAAGTGATTATGCATTTGCATGTTGTATCATACATTGATTATTTAAATAATTTCATTCACATAAACCATCTTGAATGGTGTGAGTGTTGTTAGCATGTGGTTTTAAAATCATATTGTTTGCCTTATGACAACATGTTTAATGGATAGGTGTGCTTACACTAACTAGAATAAGAAATCCAAAGAACATATCAAGTAAGTCTTCTACAATATGAATGTGTGTGTGTATATATATATATATGCCCTTGAATTGATTGTTTATGCTTAATTAATTATATTACATTAGGTTAATAAAATATGGATTATTGAGCAAGTGTTGCATGACACCCTAAATATTGTTATACAATGATAAACATGTGATTAAATAATAAGTAAAGTATGGACTGATAATGGAAAGAGGTTCTTGCTAGTGTCTGTGTCTAGGTTGTGGATAGATAGGCATGCTTATAAGTGTAATTTATAGCTGCTATCGGATATTGATGGTCTTATTTGGATCATAACAACCCCATTTGGGTTGTAGCCAACCCCATTTGGGTTAGTCGATCGGTCAATTATATTGTTTGGTCCTGATGGGTCTTCTACCTTCATATCCTCGAATATGTTCTGGTACCTTCGGGTATGATTGTCATACCTTCGGGTGTGCTTTGGTACCTTCGGGTACATATTGATTTCATATCTTTGGATATATTTTATTACCTTTAGGTACATATTGATTGGCCCATTATCCATTTTGTTAGGATTATAATATGCAAGCTTAATTTAAAGTAACAAAAACCATCTTATTCAATTGATGTGATTATAATAATGCATCCTATATTTTAAGATTGTATGACTTATGTGAAGAAAATATGCCTATCAATATATTCTTTGGTTATATTCACTGATGGATTTATTGCAAAATTATCCAATCTTGCTTGTGTGTGTGTTAATGGCATGTTGTCCCTTTTTACGTTTGTGATTAAATGTTAAATGCATCGGTTTGTACTTAATGTAGCTGAATACATCAACTAGAGTTTTATACTAATGATATTCATGATATATAAATTCATAGTTCATGGATTATGAAAGCTATAAACTGATGGGCAATAAAGAGAGATGACAAGCTTGTTAACATAAATGATCAGTAAAGCATTATAGAAACTAGATGAGTTCACTTGAACTTTTGATTTATTGTGAATGTTGTATCCATTATCAATATGGGAAATCTATATGTTTATTGTTCAATTTTGGGCTTGTGATAATTGATGCTTTTTGTTATATATTGCCTTTAGAACATGTTGTTCCCCACCAAGCTGTATAGCTTAGCATGGGTTTTATTCTCCGTGTAGGCAATAGGATAGGTTGCATTTATAGAGTGTTAGCTGCGGTGGTTTGACCAACACAGGAGGGAAGGTATTGAAGTGTGTGATCCTTATTTTGGGGTTTCATAGTTGTGATCAGAACGATTATATGTAAATGTTTAATTATATTATTTTGGAGTATTGCAATGGCTAAAAATTCTTATATGCAATTATGGCCTTAAATATTAATGTTTATTTAATTATCTTAGGATTTATATCCGTATAGGCAGTTCCATCTATCTTGTGGATTAGGGTGTTACATAAGGAGGTAGAGGTAAATGTAGATGATATGATGATCAAATTAGTTACCCGTGAAGGTCACTTTGCAGCTTTAGAGAAATTATTCCAAAGGATTGATAGCTACAACCTTTGTTAAATCCAAAGAATGTGTGTTCGGGGTCACCTTAGGGAAATTTTTAGGATATGTTGTAAGTTAGAAAGGGATAGAAGCAGATCCTAACCAAGTGAAGGCCATTAGGGAAATGCTTGTACCATGAAAAGAAAAAAAAAGTCCAAGGGTTCCTAGGTAGGCTATAGTACCTTAGTCAATTTATCACTATGTTAACTTTAATCTGTGAGCCTATCTTCAAACTATTTCGAAAAGATCAACTGGTGACATGGAATGAAGATTATCAAGCAACTTTTGACACCATAAGAGAGTACCTCTTGCATCCTTCAGTGTTAAGACTACCATAAGTAAGAAAGCCTCTAATTTTATATCTAGCAATAAAGGATTGATTATTAGGAATCATGATGGTTAGGAGGATGATTTTGAGGTTGAATATGCTATGAATTACCTCAGCAAGAAGTTTTTGCCATACGAGACCAAGTACATAGAGTTAGAAAAGTTTTACTTATCAGTTATTTGGGTCTCTAAGAAGCTAAGGCATTACTTCCATTCATACATGGTGCAAGCAGTAGCCAAATAAAATCCTCTTAAGTGTTTTCTAGAAGCACCCTCATTGTTAGGAAAAATAAAGAGATGGCTAATCCTTTTATAAGAGTTTGATGTTGAGAACATTACCTGAAAAACCATCAAGGGAAAGGTTATAGCAAAGTTCTTAGCAGTTTATCCTTTAGAAGGAGAAGAAATATCCTATGAGTTTCCTAATGAAAATATTACATTCTTAGTAGCTCAAAGATGGTAGATGTTCTTTGATGAAATTGTGAACATTAATGGCATAAGGATAAGAGTAATTTTGGTAGCCCTTGGGGGAGAAAAGCTACCCCTAGCCAAAAAGTTCAGATACAAAGCCACTAATAATAAAGTTGAGTATGAGGCATGCATCTTTAGGTTGGAAGCCTTCTTTGACTTGGAGGTAAAAAGTGCTAAGATCTGTGGTGACTCATCTTTGGTGGTTTACCAAGTGAAAGATGAATGGATAGTAAAGGAAGAATAGTTGATACCTTATGTAAGGAATTTTAAATTGTTGAGTGATTAGTTGGAGGTTTATACCTTTAAGTATGTTTCCCAGGATGAAAACCAATTAGCTGATGCCTTGCCAACATTGGCGTCGATGTGGGATAATAAAAAAGGAGTAAGCATGAAGCCTATACTTATCTTTAGCTCTGATGTGCCATGTTTTTAAGCACAAAAGGTGATGGATATCGATGTAGATGATGAAAATTCTTGGCACTTTGATATTCAAAATTACCTTGAGAAGTATGTATTTCTAGAAGAGTCAATGGAAAAAGATCAAAAAATGCTAGATAAGTTATTCGCTCAATTCATCACCATCGATGGGGTACTCTATAATAGACAATATGATGGGATTTAACTGAGGTGTATAGATGAGAAGAAAGCTAAGAAAGTTATGGAAGAGGTTCATATTAGAGTTTGTGATGCTCATATGAATAGACTGGCCTTGGCAAAAAAGATAATGCATTAGGGATTTTATTGACTTATTATGGATACATATTGCTCTAAGTATAAGAAAAAATGTCAATTGTGTTAACAATATGCTGATATCAGACACATGCCTATATTAGAATAGTGCAACCTTACTTCATCTTGGCCTTTTGCTGCTTAAGATATAAACATTATGGGGATGATAAATCCACCGTTATCGAATGGACATAGGTTTATTATGGTGGGTATCCAATATTTCTCAAAGTGGATAGAGGCAGAATCATACAAGAATTTGGGAGCAAAGGAAATGGAAAAATTTATTGAAAAGAGTTTGATATAAAGATATAGGCTTTTCTCATCATATCATGTTTGCTAATAGGCCCCATTTTCGAGGTGAAACTAAATGGATGCTCCGAAAGTATGGAGTTCGGCACCATAAATCCTCCTCGTACTATCCTCAAATGAATAGAATTGTGGAACAAACTAATAAGAATGTAGAGATGATTTTAGCTAAAATAATTAGAACTTATAAAGATTGGGATGAGAAGTTACCTTTTTACTATGGGTTTATAGAACTACAGCCAGGACTTCAATAAGAGCTAGTCTTTCTCACTTATTTATGGAATAGAAGCTATATTACCAATAAATATTAAGCATCAGTCACTGTAAGTAGTTATAGAAGTTAAGTTACCTTAGATGGAATTGGCCAAACATAGGTTGCTGTAGCTTAATCTGTTAGATAAAGAAAGAATGCATGCTTATTATCACAATTAGATTTATCAAAAAAGATTGGCAAGAAATTCAGGAAGCATCTCCTAAATGAGGGAGATCTAGTTTTTAAGCCAATAAGGCCAGGCCTCCTTGATATCAGTGGCTAATTCAGACCAACATAAGAAGGTCCATTTGTGCTGAAGAAGCTACTGCCCAATGGAGCTACAATACTAAGTGACAATGATGGAAATGAATTTAAGGAGCCACTTAACATCGATAGGATAAAAAGGTTTTATGGTTTGGCTCATAAAAAATATAATAAAATATAAAAAAGAAAAAGAAGAGAATATGTGCCATGCAGGTAAAAAATTGATAAATGGAAGCCTTACTAAAATTGGGTGCATTGTTAAGGTGAAAAAAGGCAAAAAATTAGAGGTAGAGTGAAAATGTTCAATCAAGAAAACCTGATAGGGCTGATTGATAACAAAGGAAAAATATTTTTAAGGTTTAATCCCATGAATGAGTGGGGTTTTGTACTTTTGAACTTTGTGTTAGAATAATGATCATGTATAATGAAGATATATGGAAATATTATCATATGTAATGCAAGCTTATGCATAAATATGACTAAAAGCAATTTATTATGCATACTCTGAGTTATCTTGTTCGATATAAAAAGTAGTACATATATTTTACAATACATGTTTAGATCTAAAGATCACCCTTTACTACTCCCACTTAATCTTTATCTTAACTAGTGTTCTCTATTGTCAACTATTGGGTTGCACACCCATCTCTTACATGTAGTAGAATTAGAGAAGTTATTGTTGGTTGGGTTCTGAATATTAGCTTTGGCATACAATTGAGTCCAAAGATTATGATAACTAGAGATAAAGGTGACAGATAAAGTACATTATTAAAAAGACAACAGGCATCTTTTGATGTCTTATCATTCTCCAAATTGGCAAACACAATGAGAGACTGCATAAAAAGTGGCTATTTGTAAGTCATATAATGGAATTCAACCAGAGGGGCCATCTTGAGTTACATAGTCAAGTACTAGCCATGAGCACATAAAGTTAATATCGCTATCAGCTACTGTCGCCAGCCATATAAAGCCTTCATATGATGAGATAAAGTTGTAAAGTCATTTTCTAGGGAGAAAATGCCTTAAGGAATATGTGTTGATTACTCTTGAATGAGATTCTTTAAGTAAGCTCAGTTTCTCCTGTAGCCATACCTAAAAATTGGAAAAAAATGAAAAAAAGAAGAAAAATGAAAAAATAATAACAAAAAATGATGAACAAATGATAAAAAAGAAGCTGGGGTTGAGTTGGATTCTTTCAGAATAGAAGAAAAAAGAACAACCATAGGAATGAGGAAACTCGTAGAGGGATGTTGATTCAAGCAGGCAGCAATACAACATCGATTCATACATCCTAAGCAAAAATAACGTCCTATGTGAAAATCCAAAAGGAAGCATTTCCCTCTAAGGAAATCTAATGTGAATATCCACAAGGGGTGCACTACCTTTAAAATAATGATCATACCTAGAGTAACAAAGGACTCCTAGAAAAAGCTATAATAGGATTAACACATACAGTGTCCAAGCCGAGGATGGTTTCTGCCAAGATGATAGGAAAGGCAGTCAAGTAACTTCGTATGCCCTCGATGACATTGAGTAATTGTAATCGATGGATGGTTCCTCTAAGTTCACTATTAAATACAAAGTAAGATAGATCAATAGAATAATGCCAATATAAAAAGTTGGTATGTCAGAGAATTCATCTAGTGCATCAAGCAACAGTTCCAAAGGAATAGGTCCCTCTCGAGGTAATAATCTGATGACCATATAAGGCAAGATTCCCAGGATCTGGCCTATATCTCTCAGATATCTGGCATCTAGTTCGGAATGCAATATAGATTTTTCAGATGGAAGTGTGTGCCAATGGTTTTAGCAAATTTCGTAGCCAAAGTGTATAATTCTTGATAGGTAAATCTAAAAATATGGAATCTGGGATCCTAACATCGGGTAGTCTCTAACAAATTTTTGGTGTCAATTCGGATTCTTTGTAGGAATTTTAGGTTAGAATACGGGGCTAAAGTTTAGTTTTCCTATGTTTTGGGGGCATTGAGTAGTCTATGCGCTTTGATGAAGAAAACTATAGTCATAGATCTGTAAATTATGTATAGATAAATTTATGATGAATAAATAACACGGGTAAGCAATAGTAAATATAGGTAAGGATAGTACTTAATAATAATAATAATAATAATAATAATAAAATTATTATTAAAATTAATTTTAATGTAAAATTAAAAAATAAATTAATCATATAATAAATAATAAAAGTTATGGAATAAAGCACTTACCCGGAGTAAAAGACCGCAAGGAGATTACTGAAGGCTAAATGAAGATATTCAGGAGTATTTATAGGCCAAGAGTGAGTCACTCCTTTGACTCATTTAACTCACTCCCTTGGACCATGCGTCATTCTTAAATCACGTTGATGATGCATCTTTGCATGAAGCATATATTTTGACAATTGATTTTGTTAGGCTTCTTTGGTCTTGCAGGAAAAAGTTGGTGGCCACTATAAGAGTTTGGGATTTATTCAGGGAGTATATAATACTGTTAAATATAACATGCATGTAAAAAATGTAAATTAGTTATTCAAAAAAAAAATTGTTAGGGGTGTACTATGATAAATAATGTAATTTAAGAGACAAATAAAGAAACGAAAAAGGGAAAAATAAATTTAAGATTACATTAATTAGTATTAATAGCCCATTAATATCATTTCCTCTATTCTCATAGTGGTTAGTGGATGATTGATTGCCTCTCGATAACTCATGGTCAAGCTAGTGAGTCATTTATTGAGTCATGCCCCCATAGTCTATGACTCGCTTTCTTTTAATGGAATTGCATCATTTTGTTTGTGAGTCACACCCTAGGTTCGTGACTCACCGGGTGACTCATGGCCTTGAGCCGTGACTCACCAAAAATTGGGTTTTTAAATAGCTTTCTTATTCTTCATCATCTTCCTTTTTTCTTCTTTTCCTGAAAATCAAGTCACACTCCCAAGAACAATTTTTCAGTACAAAAAAATTTTGAAGTAGCAGCAAAAAATTAGCAATAAAATTTATTTTCGTTGCTAATTAGCAATGGAAAAAAAATTATGTTGCTAAAATTGATGGAATTTTTTAGCTTTAGTAATGGAAATGGAAAATGGTTGTCTTTCATTGCTAAAAATGGAGGGAACCTTTTGCACCAAAATTTTATGAAGGAATTTAGTAATGGAATTGTATTTTTGTTGTTAAATAAGGTGCCAATAAAAATTTGTAATGAAAATACCAACGAAAGCAAATTGTGTTGCTAAAGTAGCAACAAAATATTTTTTTTGTTCTAATATAACAATGGAATGTGTTTTGGGTTGCTATTTTAGTAATAGAAAAAATTCATTAATATTTTCATTTTTGTGCTAGGTATAAATTGTTTCCTTTGCCTCATTCTCTCTTTACCTCACTGTCCTGCTTCTTCCTCTCTTGTCCTTGCCCTCACCCTCGCTTTTGCCCTCTCCCTCTTCCTCTGTCTCTCGCTCACCTTCGCTCTCACCCTCTCCCTCTCTCTCACCCTCTCCTTTGCCCTTGCCTTCTCTCTAATCATTTTCTCTTTGGTGTTAGCACCTCCCCTCTCCCATACATATGCCTCTGATTTTCCTCGATCTAGATCACTTCCATTTTTCCCATGCCATAAAGCCACTAGTAAATTTCTCTCTCTTTTAATTTGCTATCTAAGATGTAATTTCCTCTTTTATGCCTCTGCCCTCGATCAGCCTCAATCTTTTGGCGCTAAAGAGGTGATGCCCTCACTAGCTTGGTAAATGTCTGGCTTTGACTAGCTTTACTAGTAACATGGTTATTTGACTTATGTTTTATTTCCAGGATTTGACATGCATTATATGCAAGCAGTATTTTTTATCTTTATATTATTTTTCTTCTCTCTCTATATATTTTTAAGGGGGTTGCTGGGGTAGATTAAGGAAATTAAAGTTTGATTATAAGTGCATGGACTTTTATTTTTTTTTATTATTTCTAAGATTTGTTTAACCTTTAGTTCTCTAAGGATTCTGTAATTTCAATTTAGGTTTTATGAAATTTGAATTTTCATGTTTAATTCATAATTAAAGCTTAATCTGATTGGATTTGGTTATGTCTCGACATTCTTCATTTTAATTTACTCACTATGTTTCTAATCTTATTTTTTCTTAGAGTTTCCTATTTGGGTTCTTTGACTTTTTATGCAAAGTTTCTATTTTTTAAGAAGTGATTTTAACTAGGGCTAAAATAATGTTTTAAGGAGTTGATTGTGTGGTAGGGCCATGGGATCGTGTGATCAAATCCCTAGTCCCTCAAATTTACTAACTTTCATTTCTTAGGCACTCTTCACTCTTTATCCTTCTCATTTTCCCTCTCTGTCCCTCTTATTTTCCATCTCAGCTGCTGCTACTAGCATATCACCTATTATTGATGGTGGGATAGGAACAAGAAAGATAGAGATGATAACATACCGAATTTGATGAAAATCGCAAGTCTGATTGTTTTTGGTTTCATTTTCATTAAATACTTATTATTTTGTCTCAGTCCTAGCTCATGTTTTGTTTTTGAAATAGTGAAGTTGAGAGGAAGCTTGGTTTATTATTTTTCAAAGGGGGAAAATAAAGGTTTGGAATTAGAAATCAGGAAAAATAATCCAGAATAAGGACAAAGTTTTGGATGCTTGTGGAGGATATAAGGGAGGGCGTGCTTGTAAGTCTTCATGTCTATTAGTTGCTATTATAGATGGATTTTCATGTTAAAATTATGTTAAGACAAGGTTGAATGAATGAATAAATCCAAATTTGCAAATTGTATGATTATGTATTACAAAGGAATAGAATTAACAAAATGTTGAGAACTTGTATGGCCTATTGTAGTTGCTATTGGAAGCATTTCTTAATCTTTAATATAGTTTAATATGAACAATCAAAAGATGTGATGTGATTAACATTGAAATGGTAGTGTAATATAGTTTTTTAATTACAAGATTATGTTTCATTTGATTTGTAATGTTGATTTGTTTTTTGTTATATCCTGCTCTAAATCTAGCATTCTTCTTCCTTTCTCATGGACCTCCACCATTTTTTTATTTTTTATTTACTTTTAGTGCTGTTGCCATGAAATTCACTAGCATTTTTTATTTCTTTAATTCTTGTACCTTCTTTTTTGGCCTTCACCATTAACTACACATGAAACTCGCACTACCATCTGTTAGAGTGAAATCGACAATACATTGACTTTTTGTTGTTGTCAAGACTATACATTCTCACATATATATAGTAGTATTGTAAATGATCAATTCAATTTGAATTTAATTATAAAATAGGAAGGTAACAATTGAGATTTGGGGAATGGAAGAGTAATTATAATAGTGTTAAATAAGGTGAGATTTTGTTATTGAATTTTCAACCATCCAAGAAGCCATTTTTTCCAAATTCTCACCATATACATTTTGTCCAGCACTACCCTATTATTAATATGCATTTTTTAATTAGAAAAAATGTATAAATATGGCATAAATTTTGATTAGATTCTTTTATAAAAATTTACTACTGTAGACTTGATTTATTTGCTGTAAATGTAAATATATTTGTATTTTGTTCAAAAATTAAAATTTAGCATACTTTACATGATTTTGTTTAAAAATTAAAATTTACAATATTTTTTGAAAATATAAGTTATATTTGTTTTGATAAATGAAAATATTATACTTTCTCTTTTTTTTTCTTGCTATTAATTGCTGCATCAATGATAGGATTAACATTCATTATTGTTCTATTTTCAATGATAAGATTAACCTTTCAATTATACGCGTACCCTTTTCGAATTTTTCATCATCTTTATTTACAAGGCAGTTAATATCATCAATGGCTTTATTTTATTACTCTTTTCCCTATGAGGCAATTCAAATTTTTAAATTGCTGATGGGAAGCCTTAAGTTTTTACCACATAAGAATTCAGATGTTAGTATACATTGCTCTTTTGATGTAACATGCTATCTTAATTTGTTTTAAATTTATAATGGTTAACTTCTAAGCAATTTGCAGATATTGGGTTCTCACTTCTTTATAATACGCAGAAGCTTAGGGACTTATATTATTCTTTAGAATGTGTAGTTGATGCATATACAATGCTTTCAAGGCACTTGGTTCAAAGTGGATTGATATATTTTTATAGCTTTAGATTAGTATAGTTCTCATGTCATTAACGTCAGTTACTTGGCATGATAATTTGTTATGGAACCATCATTATTAGTTTAAAATGTTACTCATATGTTATTTTTTTTAATTTTTCTCATAACAACAGCAACTTCGTGAGGCTTAACTGCTAGGTGCATAATTGTCTATGTTTATTCTTTCACTATTAATATCTATTTATTGGCATTCTGGTGGTAATGAACAAATCATTAAAGTGGAAAAGCTAAAATGGTGTGTTCATTCAATCTCATCTTTATTTTAGTATGAAGTTAAGAATGTCAATGTAATGATGAATGTGAGTTTGATTTCTTATTTGTTCAGTTGCACAATCCTTTAATATGTCTTGTAAGCATATATATGTTCTTTTATTATTAGCCTTTGTGATATCTTAGTTGAGCATGCATTTATTTTCTTTATGGCCTTACTACTATTTTCACTATTATTTATATATCTTTCACCATAATAAGGTGCTCACTGAGTGTGCATCACACAAGTGTGTTTATGAGGTGTGTTACTTTGTTTTTCTCTATCTTGCAAAAGCGAAAAATATAATGGAAATTCATTAAATTTAATGCTAATATGGGTAATTCATAAATCGACTTGTCAAATATTGTAGGTGCATGTGAAGAGGTTTGTTAAGGGAAGAGATTATGCTCTTTCAAGTGAAAATGGTAACAACTCTCACATGGTTAAAAGCTTGAAGCCTCATGTTGTTCAGAAAGACAAGCTTGTTGTGGTAGATCTTGTTGGTTTAGAGCGCATTGATAAGTCAGGTATGTTGGATGTAAGATATATAGATGGGAGATGTTTACTTTCCACCTTTTTTCTTCATATGGTCTCATGGTTGTTTTGTCTTCTATATTTTGTGTTTAAAATTTTCAATTCATATGGGAAACATTATTTATTTATTTATTTATTTTTAGAATGTTTATAAATTACGAGCCTATAGTTTGCTTCTTTTTATGTGCTGTTGACCATTATAAAAACTATCCTATCAAAGTGCGAAATGCAAAAGAACCTAATTTTGATTGATAACATTCTTGTTTTAACATACTTAATGTATATTCCAGCTCGAATATTGTCTTACTATATCTATAATCAAGTTATAACAAGTGTACTTACATTTAGAGAATATCAAATTTTGAAAAATTAAACCATAATTTGTGGTGTTTTAGTAACACCTCCCTAGTCCATTTTTTTAATAAAAATAAAAAAATGTGTTTTCCCTTCCTCTGGCAGCTCGTGTAGGGCCACTCAGGTTGAAGCATGTAAAGCCGATCTTTGCTTTGGTTCTTTTATTTTCATCATGGCCATTCTCTTTATGAAGCTCATTAATGTCTTTTTGACATTTATTTGGTTATTCATTATTGGGCAGGAAGTAAGGGGCACACATTGGAGGAAGCCAAATCTATCATTTCTCCTTGAATGCATTAGGGAAGTGTATTAATGCATTTGCAGAAAATAGTCCACATGTACCAGTTCATAATTCAAAGCTTACTAGGTTGCTTCGAGATTCATTTAGAGGTAATATGGCTGGACACATGAATCATATAACTATTTTATCTTTTTGTTTAATGTATAACTCAATGTAGTTAAGAATGCTTGACCACTGCTTATTTTTACTGATTTAGATTAGCACATACTTAGTGACTTAAGGGTTAAACTAGGAAATATATGATTATCATTTTTAGGATCCTGTCCGTGGTTTAGAGTTTCAAGTACTAGTAAATTTGGAGATAAAATTTCATTCTACTAATGTACTCTTCATTTTTAAGAGTTTTATGCTAACCAACTTTTATTGGCCCTTCAATGATATAAATTTCTAATATTTAGTTGCCAATCCTATATAGTAACATTTAAGCAATTGGATTTTCAAATTTCGTAATGTTTTAAAATTGTTATCATGAGGTGTTTAACTTTAATTTGTTAATTTATCATAAATAAGTATCAATTTATGTGTTGATGAAGTTGCATGAGAGAAAAAAAGAGAGATATATGCTCATATTCTATAATATAGTTCTTGGTTAGTTATATAAACTATGTACTATATTGATATAATATGCAATATAAACAATAATAGAACATTTCATAATCATTTATGTAACATCCTAATCCACTAACCATGGATAATCATCAATCATCAACATAAGCCTAGTAAAGACCAGGTAAAAGATATTAATAAGATAGGCCATAATTTCATGCCACAATAAAATAATCAAGCTTATAAATAAGAGGGCCTAACATAATTGGCCAACAATACATAATTGAATCCTCAACCCAACTGCAACTGGCCCGATCCTCTCTTTGATGATGGTCAAGCTGCGGTAGCTATCAAACCAAAATGGGGCTTATCCAAAAAGCTACATGGATAAATAAACCCGTTCTAAGCTATAAAGCTTAACAGAGAACAAAACTCTATGGATAATATCTTACCAAATTATCATTAATACACTACAATCTTCATAAATAAATTAAATATATGTCTGCAGTGTAAGGACCCAATCATGACCCTAAACGCATTATTGTTAATTAATGAGGACTATCATTAATTAAGGCAAAATTTGGATTACTTTGCAATTATCAAGGTTAAGTCTCAAGAGGGGTATTTTGGTAATTTTAGCATGTAAGTATGTGAGTTAAGTTAAATTATAATTAAAGACAAGGATATAATTGAAGTGAATTAGAAAGTCTTGGGGTTAAGTTGAAAGAAATTGAAATAATGGAGGTTTAATTGTGTATAAGGGTATAATGGGAATTTCCCTTAGTAAGATATTTATCCCACTATAAACTAGGGTTTTGAGGGAGATGGAGATCAGCATTTGAAGGATCTCTCTCTCTCTATCTCGCTCTCTCTATGGTCACGATTTGGAGAAGGATGCTAGGGTTTGGGAGTTAACATGAAAGGTAATGTTTTTCCTTTAAGATACCTTCTTTCTTTTCTTTTAATTTGTGATTTATTTGGTGATGAGAGATTACAAGATCTTGTTGTCATCATGTGTAAGGAAATGAGAGAGAAGCATGTAAATCAAGTGAAAGAGAAGAAAGGAATCATGTGTAAAGGAGGTGAAGCTTGATTTTGAGGTACGGTATTTATTTGGAAAAGTTACTGTATACATTTCCCATCTCTTGTTGCATGTGTTTTCTTTGAGAAATTAAAGGTAAATATAGTACTTGTAGATGATTATAACATGATTAGTAACTTAAATGATAGTATAAGTATGTAGGGAGGTGAGATTTAGGGTTTAATTTATGTTTGCATAATCGGGATTCTGGGCTTTTCTTCTTTTCTTCCCATGCATGGCCACACATGTGTTTTCTTTTGGGAACACATGGCCACACGTTGATTTGTCTTTGAGGATGCATGGCCACGTGATGATGTTCTTCTTCTCACACACAGCCACGCATGTGTTTCTCTTTGGAAACACACGGCCACTCACCTTGTTTCTCCTTGATGTGCATGGCCATGTGTGTGTTTTCTCTTGGAGACACACGACCATGCATGAGTTTTCTCTTTGGAAACTCGTGGCCATGTGATGCTTTCCTTCCTCTCACCCACGGCCACGTGAAGTCTATCTTCCCCTTGCACGTGACCAATTATGCTTTTATCTCCAAAAATACATGGCCAACCTTCCTTTCTCTGTATGAAATGCTTGACCAACCATGCTTTATATATACTCTTTCATTCATTCGAGTATATTCTCACCCCAAGATTTAAGCCATGTAATTAGATATTTAACACAGTATTATGTGGTCCATAAGATCCCGACAAGCTCAAGAATTGAGATAATTGGATTAGTAATCAATATGAGTAATGGTAAATAGTTATTAAATGGAGATGGATATGTTACTTGATTACTAAGGGAGTAATAGATTATGAAAGTTTGTTCTAATGCTAAAGTCTATAGAGATATGATTTAGAAAGACATGAATATAGCATGAATTATTATATAAATTAAAAGACATAAAAAGTTATTATAATAGGATGAAGATTGATTTAAGCTGTAATTCATCCGAAGTCACCTACAAATGAATAAAGCATGATCATTTAATATGAAAGTACACACACTCACACACACACACACACACACATATAAATATATATACCTTGTTATACACAGATTAGATTGAAAGGCTTTAAAACAATAATCCTATAAAGATATGAATTAGAGTCCACTTGAACTCTAATCAGAAGAAGTTACAGTTAATGATGCTAAAATAATTAGGTTTCCAAAATATGTTTTAGTGCCTAATAGCTAGAAACTAAGAAGAGTGAAGAAGAAATACAGTAATCACATGAGTTTATGCTATTTGATTAGTCCTTTATAGTATGGTATAAAGTATGTACTAGGACAAAGCAATTGGTTCTACCCAAATACTATTTTGATAATCCTTTGCAGCGACACGAGAGTATTATGATTTAACCTTGTAATGAGAATAATATAGTTGCCATGTTACAGGTAACCAAGTAACTTTAAATGTACATGCTAATTAATGTATTTTACATATAGGTATAAGGTATGTAATATGCCTAAGTTAAAAAGAGAAGGAATGTTTTAAGGGATATTAAAAAACTATAGAAGCTTGATTATACTTCAAGTCTTCAAGGGAATTGATGGTGAACCTTGATGTAAAGGATCATACTTGTCTGTTATTCATGCCCTATGATGTAAAATGAAAGTTACAAGTTTTCAAGTACTGTTCTATTGTTTAAGATGAGATAATCTTCTACAAATCACCTAAGAAAATAATGTTATAAAATAGAAAGTAAAAATAAGATGATCATGATATATGTGATAATGTTAAGGTAGATAATCTACTACCTATGATATAATAGACTATAAAAGTGAGCTAAAGGGGCTAAAGATGAATAAGTGTTAACCTTAAGCTATATGAAAACATAGTTACTCTATTATATGTATCATGAATGCTTGAGTGCTGCAATTTATGATTATGTTATCATATGGTTAATTATGAGAATAGGAAAACTATCCATGGCAAGCAGTAACAAGGTACGTCATCGAGAACTATTCACGAGTTATGTAAGTGAATGTGGTAAAATTAATTCGAGCATGCTACGATGAGTAGCATGATTTACTATGTGAACAAGTATGAGCAATGAAATTATGTATTACCATGGTTAAACTGCACACATATGTATGAGTGCATGTGGGTACGCGCAATGCTACTCATGAAAGCTGATGTGTTGTTATTGTTACAGAAACATGTAACTATTATGATATGAATGAAAGAAAATTGATGCATGCATAAGATTTTACGGTATCATCTATATGTAATAGAGCCTAAAGCTCAACAATGATGCTTGATAAGAATAATATGAATTCTTTATGAATTGTGGCTTAAAGCCAAATAATATATTAAGTACCGAAGAATATGATGACTCAAAGATGATTATAATGGGATAAGCCTGCAGGTCTTTGTTCAGTTGTGGATTAGATAGGCATGCCTAGAGGGATACAGTTGCAACTATCATAGTTAACCCTGTTTGGGTCTTGTTCCTTAATGGAACCATCGTTTGACCCCATTTGGGTCCATAGTTTGTTCCTTATTGGAACCATTACTTGACCCTATTTGGGTCCATTGTTTGATATCTTTGGATATCTATAGTTTGATACCTTTGGGTATCCATTGCTCCCATTATCCACCCTTCGAACTAGTACCTAGGCAGGCTATTAAAGATGTAAATGGTGCAAGAAATAAAGTACGTATGTATCGATCGTCTCACTTATATGTATTGGAATCATGATAGTGATTTATTTTATTGCTTTATTCTAAATTTCAGTTAGCTATAAACTACTTTTATGAAATGAAATGCGATGTTATGTAGTACTTGATTGTGATGTCTTATATCAACTATGAGAAAGGTCACCATGTGAATACCAGTGTGAGTCGGTTCCACGGTGAATAGTTGGGCCACATGGGCCATAAGCTTACAATATTGTATTAAACATTACATGAACTATGACATACATAACAATATTCATGTAGTGGAAAAATTAGAAAATGTTTGCATGTGGTATGAAGACCTTGTTAGTTAATAATGAGGGGTAATACCTATTCCTTGGAATGGCATGCAAATTCACGAGTATGTATATGAACATTTATGTATGTATGTGTTTATGTATAAGTCTAACATAAATCAAAGTGCAAAGCATGATATGATATGAATCTGTATGATGTTTAAAGTGTAATGATAACATAGCATTAAGGAAGACATGTGCAGAAAACCTGAACTAAATGATAAGTTTGCAATATATGTAATGAAAGCATGCCTAGCAATATCTATTGCAATGTTATATAACATGACCACTTTCTTTTGGATATGAATAAGCAATAAATGAACATGTTAGGTAACCAAATTGGTTAATGGTATTGAGTTGAAGGTTATAAGAATATAATGATAATATCAGTATTCTTGAATAGAAGAATTATAAGGTGCATGAATTGTTTTAAGAAATAAGATAGTATTAAAAATGATCATTAATTAACAAGTTTCTGGGATAAGATAAAATTATATAATTCTTTCGGTTTTATCAATGATGGCATTAATGGTTAAGGTTGAAAGCTCTTCAGAATGCTCAGTATTGCATGATAAATAATGTAACCTTATATGTTATTTTATGTTGTTATGATAATTGTATTTGGTTTGATGAAGAATATTGTATGAGCTTGTCCATAGATTTTGTTCCCCACTAAGCTTTATAGCTCAGCATGGGTTTGTTTATCCATGTAGGTTTTAAGAGAACTTTAGAGGATCGGGCAAGATGCAGTTGGCTTGAGGTTTTCAGGATGCTTGAAGGCCCTTTTATGTTATAATTATTTATCCATAAGTTTATTTATTTATGGCATGTAATCAGGGCCTGTGTTATTATTATTACTATTAGTATTTATGCCTAATCTTGATTAGGTATGATTGATGATGATTGATGATTATCCATGGTAAAGGAATTAGGGTGTTACATGCAGTATTACTTATTTCATAATGATTATTTCGAAGGAATCTTCAACTTAACAATACTAATATACTTACATACATGTAAAGCATGGCATGAACTTGGCTAGTTCCTAAAGGATTTTTAATTTACTTTTATAATTAAAACTCTTTCTTGATAAACTAGCATAATCTATAGACCTCTTAATCCTTTCATTCTTGAATTCTGATCTCGTTATTACTGATGGTACAACCTCAAATCATATGGATTTAATCTCATTAGTTTTATAACATATGCATTTAATGTTCATTCAAAGCATAAGAAGTGCATGTATCATGTAACTTCTATAAAGATATTACTAGGCATGATTACTTCATATATATTTATCATAAAATCATAATTATAGAATACAATTATAACTCACAACAATTGTTTCCAACCATGTATTCCTTGATAATATCTTATTATGACAACTAAATGTCAATCAACATCATATTATGTGATACACCATCCTTTGGCTTATGTAAGAGTTATTGGAGTGTACATACAGGTGTAAACATTTATAAGTATTAACTAATCAGCTTTGTATGAAATCATAGAGAACATCCTTACGTATCATGATTACCAGTGAAGGTCCAATTATTACATACATATGTTTCCTAATTTCTAAAGTATATGAAAATCATTGTGTATGCTATAGCCCAAATAGTTCTTATTATAACATTGTACACATTCTATCAAAGCAAGGCAATTTAAATCTCATATATATACATTCCAATAGCTTCATTTCATTGAAATGGTTTATTGCCAAAAGAAATCATGATAAGCAATATAATAGGCCATTCATCATGCTTACATTATGTAAGTGAAGCAATTAATATATTTTTTGCTTTATCTTGTGTACATTTTTATCATCTTTAATAGCCTACCTAAGCACTAGTTCCAATGGTGGATAACGGGAGCAATGGATACCCGAAGGTATCAAACTATGGATATCTGAAGATATCAAACAATGGACCCAAATGGGGTCAAACAGTGGTTCTAGCAAGGAACAAATTACAGACCCAAAAGGGCCGAATGATGGTTCCATTAAGGAATAAGACCCAAATGGAGTTAACTATGGCAGCTATGAATGTATCCCTTTAGGCATGCCTATCTAATCCACAACTGAACTAAGACCCGTAGGCTTAACCACTTTAAGAGCATCTTGGACTCATCATATTTTTCGTTACTTAATACATCATTTGGCTTTAAGCCACAATTCATAAAGAATGCATATCATTCTTATCATACATCAATGTTGAGCTTTAGGCTCCATTACACATGGATGCAATCTATGTCATCACATAGTTGCATAAACATCATTCATACATATCGTAGTAGATTACATAATATTGCAAACACAATAGAATATTACTTTCATCGATCCATCTCATCATACTTGATATTATACATGAGGCCAATGAGGCGATTATGGAAGTATAGCTCTTGCAACTAAAAATCTTCATAGTATTATATACATGTCCAGATATATGTGTGTGCATATAAAGGAAACTTGAATCATAGAAATACATACCCTATAGGTACTCATATCTGATCATATAATGAGTCAAACTACTCATCATAGCATGGTAGCATCAATTGTAAACATTGAGTTACATAACTCATTGGTAATCTTAATGACGTACCTTGTTACAATTTTCCACGAGCAGCCTTCCCATATTATCATAACACACATCAAAACATAATTATTTAAAGCAATACTCATGTATTTATGATCCATATAGTAGTAATATGCATAGGTTCTCTTATAATTTAAAGGTTAACACTTGTTCATATTATTCCCTAGATTCACTTCAATGTTCTATACTCAGGTTATATACTTTAACATAATCATATATATTTCAATCTTCTTACTGGTCTTTTATACTCAGGTAAGTTATTTGAGATTATTTCATCTTAGTCGTTAGCACACTACGGGGCGCTCTTGTGCTTATCATAATGTATTACAGGCATGAGAAAATAGGTAAGCAGGTTATTACACATTACTGCTAATCATTAATTCTTCTTGTGACCTTGAGCGTAAACAAACTCCTACGATTTCATAATTTAACATAAAATATGATGTCTTATTTCTTTTGACTTGGAAATGTAACCTTGCAACTGTTCTCTTATTACCACTAGGTTATGTCATAGTATTCTCATGTCATTGTAGAGGAATATCAATATGCAATATTTTTGGCAAAGCCAAATCATGTGCCTACAATCATTATGTACCATCAAATACAAATAAACATTTTCATGTAGTCTAATGTTAGTGTTCATTTGCTAACTTAATTCTCATATATCATTTCATTTAATCATGTTTAGTGTCACAACTTATCTTTATTTTATGGTTAAAATGCTTGTAAGTTACGTAAAAAGGTTTAAACCAGCTTTGGTAACACCAAAAGGCTTAAAAATAATGTTTGAGTGAAGTAGGGAAGTGTCACAAATCATGAGGGATGTCACTACTCGTGAAAGGGAGCAAAATTCATGACTCGTGCACTTGTTCACGAGTAGCACATGTCACGAGTCATGATAGGAGTCACGAGTCATGAACAGTTATAGGGAGTTTTCTGATTTCGACTTGCAAGCAAATTTTGACCTAGAACAAGGCCTTTTTAGCAAATATGATCTTCTACAAACTTGTTCCATTATATTTCTATTCTCTAAAACATTAAAAATAATCTTGATATCATTCCTATATGTTTAGATATTACAAAACACTGAGGTCTGCTCCTAGTGACTGGGCAGCAAACTATTCTAGAATTCAAACTGAAATATGGCCAAGGTAGGGACATATTTTAAACTTGGTTTCTTCATATGAAATATAGGTATAGAAGTTTATTTTCAAATGCAATAAGAATCATTCAATTTGGTGTGTTCTCTATCTCAAATTATAAGCAAAACAGTCTAGATAGGTCTATTAGTTGTGAAGGAATGTTTGACTCGTGAAGAGACTCACAAGTGAAGCAAGAAGGCTAAACATCATGACTCATGAATGGGTTTATAAGTGAAGCAAGAAGACTCATTTTCACGACTCATGAAAGGGCTCACGAGTGAAATAAGAGGTCTAACTTTCATGACTCGTGAAAGGGCTCACGAGTGAAGCAAGAAGGTTGAATTTCATGACTCATGAAGTGATTCACGAGTCGGATAAGAATTTATGACTCGTGAAAGGATTCACGAGTTAGTAACCAAAGGAGAAGAACACATTCACGAGTAACCCAGGGCAAATGGTACACGACTCGTGAAGAAGTTCATGACTTGGCACCCTAAGCAAACCATCTTCCATTCTCATCTTAAAATTTTGATTTACGTATCCAAATACATAACCTTAATTTCTTTAGTTTCATCTATAGAAAACAATAATCAATAACACTCCTATTTACATAATAATCATAATAGTCCCATACCTTAATGAAGCTTTAAATCCAACTCCTTTACTCATGATTCCTTTCTTTTCTTTCGCTTGATTTGTCTGTTTTTTCTCTTCTCCTTTCCTTACACATGGTGACAACATGGGATCTTGTAATCTCTCATCACCATAAATCATAAATAAAAAGAAGAGATCTTCAAGGGAAAACATTACCTTTGATGCTAACTCATAAACCCTAGCTCCCTTCTCCAAATTGTAACCAAGAGAGAGAGAGTGCCGATCCAACTTCTCCCATCCCCGTGAGTTCCTTCATCAAGAAGCTAAATAGGAGTTAGTGGGGTAAATATCTCCTTAGGTGAATTTCAAAAATTACATCAACTTATATTTCTTAACATTTAACCCCTAAACTTCTAATTTACTTCAATTATATCCCTCTTTTATCTTAATTTTAACCGTACTCAATATACATCTTAATTTTAACCGTACTCAATATACATACATGCTGAAATCACCAAAATACCCTTATGGGACTTAACTTTAAAATGCAAAATAATTCAATATTTGCCTTAATTAACCATAATCCTTGTCACTTTACTATAATCCGGTTAGGGTCATGATTGGGTCCTCATAATTTAAACATTGACACCACTTAACTTTGTGATGATATTTGCTCACTATCGCTTTTTGCTTACATGATGAATAATTAGATGGTTAGTCATATGTTATTTCTTCATCTCAATATAGGCAAGTTGTATGCTTACTATATCAAGGAAATAAGCTTATTTGATTGTTCATTCATGAACTTGCTTTTATTTGTCATGCTTGATTTGGTAATTTCTGTAATAGATAATTTTCAATGCATCTGATTTTCTTATCCTCTTTTTTGTAGAAATATAGACTAAAATATCAAAACAAGTATATGGACTCAATAAAAAAACTAGAAGAGAAATGGATGGCGATCCAACAAAAGCATGTTAGCAATGAAAACATGGTCTGAGTAAAAGATGATGGCTCCTATATGGCTTCTAAAGGAGAGGTAATTCTATCATACTACGTAACTTGTTAAATTATGTGCCAATAATATAAAATAGTGTTATAGTTTTTGTGTTACCTTCCTTTTGAATATCTCAATAGTTCTTTGCTTTTGAGCTTCCGATAAGTGTATTAGAATACACTAAAAACAAGTAAGTTAAATTTTATATATCTTTTAGCTATAAACCCCCATTCTTTCTATCATAAGGTTCTTTTCAAAGACTTCCTCTAAGTACCATATAAAATAGTGTAAAGTATAAAATTTGCGAAAGTATTAAAAATTGTACACATTTGCCTTTTAAGTATGTTTTGGGTCAATATCGCATTTGAAGTATTAAATATGGTACATATTTACTCACACTATTATGTAATTGGTTTAAATTTACCATTTAAATATCAAAACTCTAGGCAAGTAAATGGAAGCATACATGGAAAATTGATTGAAGTCATGTAAACTTGCACATGTATGTTGTAAATTGATATCCTATTTTAACTCTCATAAAATAATTAAAATTTCCTACCATTAGATTTTGTTGTTTACTTACCTAATTTTATAATCTTATCATTAAAATTTTGTACATATATGATGGCAGAAAAACAAACATTATGAATACATTTTCTTTACAAACTTTTAAAATGTTTCTTTTTTTTAGCCTTCGTACTCGCTACTTTGTGACACCTAAGTCTGAAACAATTCTCTAAAAAGTAGATACTACATGTTTTAATCATTTTCATTATTAAATAACAATGTTTTCACCCTCTCATTTGTGGTGCATAGGACTCCAAGGTGGCTATTGTAGAGGAAGATGCTGAGATAAGAAAATTGCTTAAAAAACAAACACTATTGAGGAGGGCTATCGAAGAGGAAGTCAATCATCTTAAAAGTCAGTTAGCTCAGTCAAAAAAGTCAAAGGTATGACTTATTTCTCTCTCAATAGTTCATGTTATTCCTTTATACTTTTTGTAGCTTTATCTTGGTTAGTATCTTATAGATACTTTGATACAACAGGCATCAGGAAATTATTAGATTTTAAAGCTTTACAAGATGCTTGAAGAAGAAGCAAGCTAGAAAGAAAAGCTTGAAGGGGAAACAACAATGTAGCAAAGTCAATTATTACAGATAAGTTTTGAGACTGATGAGGTATGCTACTCATGAGAATTATTAATGTGGTGTGACTAGGAAAAAAACTTTTTGTATTTCATAAGAGAGATCTTCACATGTTAATCTATATAACAAGGGACTTAAAACTCTGTCGGACTCAAACTTAATAATACACTAGGTTCATGGAATGGATTGATTTTTTTCATAGTCTTATGGATAATTTAAATATTAAAATTTCATATATGTTATGTGTGTAAAGTAATTGTGTATTTAAGTGAGGAATGAGTACCTATTTAAATTTATCTTACAAGTGTAACAAATGCAATTCAAGAAATTACCTAGCTCCAATAGATATTTTATGTTAAGAGATGTTTAGCAATTGAGCATGTTTTGCACATACAAAAACATTTCCTTGGTTGACGTTGAGTCTTTTACTATGTTTATTGTCACATTTCTACAAGATTTTAGTGGCATATATTGGCAGCATTACTTATCATTAGTTTTAGTGGAAATGAAAGAAGTAAGAAGCAGTAATGAAATTTTTAAGTTGAAAATTAATAGTAATATTTTGTAAAAAATCAATAATATTTTAGTGAAAGAAAAGCGATGAAAAATTCGTTGCAAATTTTTTTATAATGGTGTCTGAATTTACCAACGAAATTACAAATTTCATTGCTAAATTTACCAAAGGAACTTGTAATTTTCGTTGCTAAATATAGCAATGGTACTTGTAATTTCCATTGCTAAATTTAGCAACAAAAAATGTTATTCAGTGGGTGATTTTGACCGATTCACAGAATCTTACATTGGTTGGATTTTGGAATGGAATTCGAAATCAACTTCTGTTGCTAAAAAATAGCAAATGTCAAATTTGCAACCACTCATTCTAGTGCTATTTTTCATTGCTAATTTTGATTAGCAATGGAAATTCAACAATTTTTATTGCTATTTGGGTATTTTCTTATTGTGTTTAACTTATAATTTCTCACTCTAAGCTTTGTTCGATATGCCATCATTGCTAATTTTGATTAGCAATGGAAATTCAACAATTTTTGTTGCTATTTGGGTATTTTCTTATTGTGTTTAACCTATAATTTCTCACTCTATGCTTTGTTCGATATGCCATCATTGCTAATTTTGATTAGCAATGGAAATTCAACAATTTTTGTTGCTATTTGGGTATTTTCTTATTGTGTTTAACCTATAATTTCTTGCTCTAAGCTTTGTTCGATATGCCATCAGTCCTATTGGAATTGCGATCAAGGTTCACATATAAAAATGCTAATTTCATTGTGTCTTGTTACCTAAATTGTATTTTGCCATTAAAGCTCCAAGGTTGGTATTCTTTAACCTTTCCAGGATTTTATTTATTAACTTGATGATTATGTATTATAAATTTATGTCTTTAATTGCTTATGCTATTAGAGTTAGATTTATTGCTTGCTTTATATATACATTGTTAAAATTTCATTCTTAAATATTTGTTGTTTATATTAAATTGTTTCCCTAGGTAATGGTAGATAAAAATGAGATATAAAAAATTAAGGCATGAGGAAGAGAAAGGAAAAAATGAAACCCACATAGAGACAGTAAATAGAGAATGAAAACAGTGGAAAAAAAGAAAAGGAAAACAAAAAAATGAAAGGGAAATAAGAATAAAGAATAGTAAAGGAAAAAGAAATAATAATAATAATAATAATAATAATAAAATATTTGTATATATAATAATGAAATGTAGTAAAAATGTTATTAGATGGTGAATGATAATAATGTAAATAATAATATAAAGTTTCTAATTTAGTAAATTTGTTTAATTATATTAACTTTGTAATTAGTTGCTTAGTGCAATGTTAGTTAGTTTGTAATTGCCTTCATCTTACTTTAATTAGTAAATCATGTAATTTATGGAAATAACAATTAATTTAATACGTTGCCTATGTTTAGTTAATTGTAAATGTTTATGCTCATTTAAATTTTAATTTAGCTCTAAACATTTAATTTTGATTGTTTAATTCCTTAGATGATTAATGCTAATTGGCTTTAATAATTTGATTTTAGGCATTTAACTTTAATTTGTTTCTTATTTAAGCAACAATTATGAAATAATATTGGTATACATTTACTACAAAAAAAAAATGCAGAATAGCAATAAAAATTAGCGAGGATAAAAATTTTTGTTGCTAAATATACCATTTAACGACAACATTACGACAAAAAATTATTTTTGTCGTAAAATATTGTTCATGATAAGTTGGAAAATAGATATTGCGACAATTGAGCGATAAAAAAATTTTGTTGTAGCTAATCTTGGGTGCCAAGATTTTGGCGCAAAAAATAGCGATAACTTTGCAAGCATAACATCCTCGTTAACTCTTAATGCATGGCGCGAATGATTTATTAACCATTTTGAGAGAAAAAAAATTCCACGCTAATTTAGCGAGGATAAATCCCTCACTAATGTTGAAATAGGTGGCATTTGATGGATGAACCATTTAGCAAGGACTTAATCCTCACAAATTTAGCGAGGAGAAATCCTTTGCTAATATTGAAATAGGTGGCATTTGATGGATGATCCATTTAGTGAGGACTTAATCCTCGCTAATTTTGGGATAATAAATTCCTTGCTAATTTAGCTAGGATAAATCCCTCGCTAATGTTGAAATAGGTGGCATTTGAGTATAAAAACCATTTAGCGAGGACTTAATCCTCACTAATTTTGTGACAGAAAAGTTCTCTCTAATTTAGCGAGGGTAAATCCCTCGCTAATGTTGAAATAGGTGGCATTTATGTATAAGAACCATTTAGCGAGAACTTAATCCTCGCTAATTTTGTGAGAAAAAAAATTCTTCGCTAATTTAGCGAGGATAATATTGAAATAGGTGGCATTTGATGGATGAACCATTTAGCGAGGACTTAATCCTCTCTAATTTAGCGAGGATAAATTCCTCGCTAATGGTTAAGTAATGTGAAATTAGTGTGATAAATATAAGGCCAGTTAGTGAGAAAAAATAGCATTTAGCAACAAATAAATCCTCCCCATTTGATACAAATAGCAAGGAATTATTTTCTCGCCATCCGAAATGTACATTTCTATTTTAGCGAGATCAGTAAATAAATTTAGTGTGATTTAAGTAAAACCCTAGTCTCTTTCTCTTTTAGTGTTTACAACCCTAGTCTCTTTCGCTGCCATCTCGGCTTAGACCTTCAAATCTTCAAACCTCTCTTCATTTGTGTTCTTCATCTCTGCTTTCTCTCTTCTCCAATCCAAACAATAAAGTTGGTCACATGATGTTATTTCTTTAGCTTTTGAATCTATTGATTTAGGGATAAATCAATATTTGGCCATTCAATTATTCTGTAAGAAACCGTTGCTATGACTTCCACTGAAATTAATAGCGCCACAACTTTTGAAGTTTCAGGTAGGATTCCCCTTAATTGCACTAGCATAATCTTGCCCAATATATTATTTATGTTCTTAAAGCGAAATCCTAAATTGTTTTTTCACGAATTTCATCAAAGTTGAACTACTTATACTTATTTTGAAATGTATTAGTGTATGTTGATAATCTTTTTCTTCTTCTTCTTCTTCTTTAAATAACAAAATGATGGAACTGAGGATATTTTTATGGTCATTTTGAGATCGTTATCTTGTCTGCTAGATCTTTTTCCTTTTAGTTTTTTCTTTTTGCTACAAAATCATTATGTTCTGCCCCTTTCTTAGAGGCCCAAGGTTGATTTATATATTGAAAATCCATCGGGTTTTACTCGGGTGTTGTTGCTGGAGCTCGGGAGGCATTGATATGTGGTGTTCCATCATTATCAGTATCTCTGAACTGGTAAGTTGATAATATGGACTTTGTTGTTCCTCTTCTTTTTGTTTATAGGGAATTTTTTAAAAGTTGTAACCTATTATAGGAAGAAGGACAAAAGGCAAGAAAGTGATTTTAAGGATGCAGTTGTATGCTTCCTGACTTTATATTGGAGACTTGTATATAAAATTCATCTCTGGTTTCTGCATTATTGGTTCCGATTTTGGCCACAATACTAGTTTGGATAGGCTAATATCAAGCTCTTTTAAATGTTACAAATGAGGTAAAAAGAGGTTGATTCATCAGCTTTATAGTCTTGGTGGTGGATGTGTACTATGTCTATTAATATGATAAATGACTTGTCTATTACTAATAATTGCCTTTTCTTTTTTCTTTAAAGGGACTATTGAAAGAAGGTTTTTACTGGCATCCTTCTTTGGGTGGGCCAACCACAAGAATAACTTCTCGACAGAATGGAGCTGGCATATCTTTGCTTTTCACATTTATGGTAATAAAACTTTATGTTTCTAAAATTATAAAGCTAAATTGTATTTCTTTTAATTTATTATAGTCTATGGATTCTAATTATTACTAATCATAATAAATATATTGACATGATAATAATCAATCGATATTTGGTTTTATTTTTTCAACCAAAACATTAATAATTTACTTTCATTAAGCTTATATTTTCTGTTTTACTAATTGGACGACAATTAAGAGTTTTTATATCTTATGTAAGCTGTATTTAAAGACAATAGAATTGACTTTTAGTGAAATAGACTTATCTTATTGAGTTATGATTGTTAAGTGGCTAGGTAGCAGTTATCTTCATTGCCAGTACTTGTTTTCAATAAATTTCCTGAACTTGAAGTCTAGGTCATTTTCTTGAGGTTGGACTAAGAAGGCAAGCCTTAGGTCATGACATTTGCAATAGAACTTTTGTAATATATCTAGTGCATCAATTTGTGTTTATTAACATTTTTATTATTTGATAGAGTTTGTGTTTTATTGATTAAACTTTATATCTACAAATTACATTTTTTCTTAACATCAAATGACCTTTTTCTAGATACAGCAGTTTGCTATTTGTAGTTATCCTGTATAATTTTCTTATTGACACTAGTTATTTATCTTCTTGATGTAACACAATTTTGCTTCATTCTAATAATAGCATCAGCTTGCCAACATTTATAATTACAAAATGCATTTTAATATACTTGGATCCCAATTCAACTAGAGCTATAGTTGGTTGGGCGTCAAAGACATTTTCAACAATAGTATTTTTCTTATATGAACAGGTTATATTCCTTCTCAAGCCTATTTTAATTACCTGTTATTAACTATTGTACTCTTCATTGACATGTATATTCACATGCTCTCTGTATGCCATAAGCCTTTCTTGATTATGGTGATAGATACATCTTGATGATGCTTTTAGGCAGCAAATTAGAAATTTAGAGGTTTCCATTTTTCTTCCCTCATCTTAGACTTTCACGGCTTTGGCCATAACACCAGCTTGATATTCTATGTAAAGTACTGTTGCTTTTTATTTGCAAACTTATTTTCTCATATTGATCATACATTGTGATGGTTCTAAGCAGAAGGTGAAGAAGCTCTTACAGAGGATTGAAGGTTATGCTTGCATTTCTAAAGGCAAATGAAGGCCTATAACTACTTGAAATTCGTGCTAACTATTTTCTTCCTTACACGTGAACCCTCTTCTTCCTTACACGTGAACCCTCTTCTTCAATTCTTAAATCCCATTCCCATCTTATTATGGTTTTGCACTATATATTGTTCTTTACGTACATATATAGTGTAGTGATATGTTTATCAGGTAATTAACAATTGTAGTATACTGTGTTGCTTATTAAAAAAACTAAGCTTATTTCTATCTTACCATGTAATCTTAGATAAAATTAATTTCCTTTTTAATTGCATACTTTTCTATGGCAGGTTCATAAAATTATAAAACTAGTTAGTTATTTTCATTTCTTAATTATAGGTCATGATGGAGGAGAATAACCGAAAATGGATGTATGCAAGAAAAGATATTCATGGCCATATTAATTCAGATTTTGTGTCGGGGGTAACAATGTTATTAAATTTTGCATCGAGCCAATTATGATTCATGGATGGTTTAAAGATTAAATGTCCCTATCGGTGTTTTAAAAATTGAGTTTACCTCATAAGTGAAGAAGTTAGGTTGCATCTTCTGAAAAAGGGATTTGTAGAAAATTACGAAGAGTGGTGGTACCATGGGGAAGTTAAACAATGCTCAACAAGTGTTCTACAGAATCCCAACATTAAGAGCAAGATGAGGTTGAAGATAGGAATCCATATCATTAAATGGTATTTGATGCTACAATGACAAGTCCAACTTTAATGATGGAAGATCGAATGGAGGAAAATCCAAATCCTATGGCAAAAATGTTTTTAGACATGTTTGATGCAGTTGATGCTCCATTGTACCCTAGATGTCAAAATCAATCTCAAATATTCATTGTTTCATGATTTCTAGCAAGCTAAAGTGACCTTAGATTATCTGAGAGATGCAATGATGAATTATATGCATTGATAAAGGATTGCTTACCATAAAACAATACGATGGTTGGAAGTTTTTATGAGATGAAAAAGCTAGTTAAGGCTTTAGGGTTGCCATATGAGAAAATTAACTGTTGTAAGTTGGGTTGCATGATTTTTTAGGGAGAAGAATATGGATTAGACAAGTGTAAATTTTTTCAAAATGTAAGATACAAAAGGAATGGGGTTTCATGTAAACAAATGATTTATTCTCCACTTAAAGATAGGGTGAAAAGGTTGAATAATTCAAATGCAATGACTATAGCAATGAGATGGCACGATGAGCAAGCTCAAGAAGAAGGTGTGATATGTTATCCTTCTGATTCAAAAGCTTGGCAACATTTTAAGGAAACACATCCTTCATTTGCCTCGAAATAAAGGAATGTTAGGCTTGGGTTGTGTACTGATGATTTTCAACCTTTTAGTCAGTCAGGACAACAATATTCCTTATGGCCTGTAATTCTTACACCTTACAATTTGCCTCCATGGATGTGCATAAAGGAGGCATAATTGTTCTTAACTATAATTATTCCTAATCCTAACAATCCAAAACAGAATATAGATGTTTATTTGCAACCTTTAATTGTTGAGTTGCTGTAATTGTGGGAGATTGGAGTTGACACTTATGATATCTCAACAAAACTAAATTTCAAAATGAGGGCTGCACTAATTTGGATAGTTAGTGACTTTCCTGCATATTCGATGTTATCAGGTTAGAGTACACATGGGAAACTACCTTGCCCTTATTGTATGCAGTATTCACAAACATTTAGATTAACAAATTGGAATAAGATGAGCTGGTTTGATAACCATCGTAAGTTTCTTCCACTTGCTCATCCATTTAGGAGGGATAAAAATTTTTTTGTCATAAAGTAGTTGAGAATTCTTTACAACCACAAATGCCAATAGGTGAAGAAATTTTCAATCATATAAATACATTGGGTTTGATGAAAGTCACTAAACTTGGTGCATATGAAGTTAACACCCAATTATCTAAGAATTGTGGATGGAAGAAAATGAGCATCTTTTGGGACTTGCCTTATTGGAAAACAAATCTAATTCTTCATAACTTAGATGTGATGCATATTGAGAAAAATGTGTTTGAAAATATCTTTAATACAGTTCTTAATGTTGAAGGAAAAACAAAAGATAATGCCAGGGCTCGACAAGATATGACCAAGATTTGTAAGTGACCTGAATTAGAAAAGGATGTGCATAGTGGTAATTACCCCAAAACTTGTTACACACTTGATAAAGAAGAGAAAAGGGTGTTGTTAGAATGGCTGAAAACCTTATAGTTTCTAGATGGACATGTTTCTAATTTGAGTCATTGTGTTGATATGAAAAAGTATAAGTTATTTGGAGTGAAAAGCCATGATTTCCATATTTTTATGTAATGTCTATTGCCGGTTACATTTTGTGAATTGCTTCCATCAAAAGTTCGGCAAGCCCTAATAGAATTGAGCTTGATTTTCAAGGATATAACATCTACAGTGATTAAGGTGGAGGATATGGTTAGGTTAGAGATAGAAATACCACTTATCTTATGCAATTTAGAAAAAATATTTCCACCAAGCTTTTTTGACTCAATGGAACATCTTTTAGTACATCTTCCATATGAGGCTAAGCTTACAGGTCCTATTCATTATCGATGGATGTACCCATTTGAAAAGTACAAAACAATTCTAATTTCAAATGCTTTATTCACTTTTCTACTATAGATATGGGTTACTTATATTTATAACTAAAATGAGGTACCTTTGTCACTTGAAATTGAATGTGAAAAATAAGGCAAACGGTTGAGGGATAAATTTGTAATGCTTACATTATGGAAGAGGCTTCACGCTTCTAGTCACATTACTTTGAACCACAAGTTATTTATTGGAGTAGAATGTCCCTCGTAATGATGATGGTGGTGATGTTGATGAAGCAGATGGATATATTTCTATATTTAAACATCCAAGTCAATTTTATGCTCCGACTAAAAGTAGGATGTTAGAAGATCATGAGTATAAGGCAGCACATACATATATCTTGTTGAATTATGAGGAGGTCTCACCATATATAAGGTAATAATGACATACTGCTTAGCTTGTTCATTCAATAAATGAGTGTATTGAGTTTTTAGTGCTTCATTGTGCACTCATACAACATTTATGTTGATGGGCTAAAAAAGACACAACCTCACATCACCGATGAGTAGATTGTTGAAGTTCTTGACAATGAATTTGCTAACTGGTTTGAGAAATTTGTGAGTTTTATTTTATAATTAGCAAGTTGATCAATTGTAGAAAAAACAAGTTATGTAACCAATATTTGTCACTCAAATTAAAATTAACTCATATCTTTTTATTGTTCTCAATAGGCAAGACATAATGACATGGGTAGTGATTGCTTGCGACAGTTGGCTAAAAAACCTTCGAGATTTGTCAATAGATGCAAAGTCTATTTTGTGAATAGTTTTAAGTTTCATACAATGGGACATGCTTCTACAAAAGATATAATGAATAGCGGAGTTTGCATTCAAGGTTCTAATTACAGTGACTCTATACAGGGGGACTTTTATGGAAGAATAAAGGAAATTTTAGAGTTGGAATATCCAGCATTACCAATTACAAGACTTGTTTTATTCAACTGTAAATGGTTTGACAACACCCCTAATGTTGGAACTAAGGTCCATCAAGGATACAAGCTTGTTGATGTATATAGTCATCGTCGATACAATAAGTATGAACCGTTTATGCTAGCAATGCAAGGAACTTAGGTATATTACATGTCATATCCTAGTAGATGAAGGGATAAGGTTGATTGGGTTACATTTGTGAAGGTAAGGCCTAGGTCAATGTTTGATTTTCTAGAGGGTGATAAAAGGACACATGTTGCTTTTCAAAAAGATGAAGTTGATGCACATGAAATCAATGTCACAGATTTGAAAGAGGAATTGTAATTCCTCAATGATCCAAATAAAATTTTATTAGAACTTGATGAAGAAGTTGAAGAAGAAAATGACGAACCAGAATCGATCTCTTCAAGCAAGGACTCTAATATTGATGAAGGGAATGATTATCATTCCACCGAGGATAGTGAATAATCTTGTATGTGTTAGTGTAGTGGGCAATGATTGCATTTTTTCACTAATATAAATTTATATCTAATATGTTTTATTTTATTACAGATATGTCAAAGAGGAAGCACGTTATCATGCCATGTTGGAGGGTCTTTCTCTCTTGCCATACATATGAAACGTTTGGAAAGTTGACATTTTTTCTCAATAATAATTAATAAATTGACATAAAATTTGAGTTTATAGCATTATATGTTTGATGTGATGATTATATAAGTTCTTTTGGGGCATATAAGTGGTTAAAATTTTTGTTATTAATGCATTGATTTTTATATAAGTGTAATTGAAATTTGAGTTATACGATGAGCAAAATATGTTGGATGTGATTATTATGTGTTGCTTTGGGGCTTAGTTGAGGGACCAAAATGGTTGTTTAGATGCATTGATCCTTATAGAAGTGTAACAATGAATATTTTTTCCGTTTGACAATTTGGATTTGTTTTATTTTTAGGGAAAATGCTGCCAAATTTTCAACAATACTTGAGTCTATTTTTATAATTTTTCTAGCTTTATTATATTTTAGGCTAAAAAAATGACTAACACTCGTACCCAGCTTCGTGCTGAGCTTGAATAAGAGTTGGAACAGCAAATGGTGTAGCAGGTCAGACAGATCCAGTAGTACATCAGGTACAATAACTTTTCCCGTAACAGATTGAGGAACATATGAGCTTATTCACTTATTGTACTGTCCGTACTAATGGTTCAAGTGCTACACTACATGATCCACACATCGAATCATAGATACTTTTTACCTACATTACAATGTTATATATATATATATATATATATATATATATATATATATATATATATATATATATATATATATATATATATATATATATATTAGGTCATCTTGTATATCTTTTATTTCTGCTATATATGCATGTATATATTTTGGATATGTTCCTTCTATGTATGCATGTATATATTATTTTGGATATGTAATGATATGCACTTGTAAATACTAGTTTATTTATGAATATATATATTTTTATATTAAGTATTGAGTACTTTATAAATATTATTGTTATTTTTTAGTTTATTATTTAAATAATAAAACCTCTATAGTTAATTAAAAAAATTCATTTTAAATTTAGAAAGTGTAATAAATAATATTATTGTTGTCGTGATACTCAAAATAATGTTTAGCGAGGACAAATCTCGTATCAAATTTAGCAATAACAATATTTTTCACAAAATTGATGCTAAAATTTAGTAAGTAATTTTTCGTTGCTAAAATTAAAAGTCCTAGCAAAATTTAGCGAGGATCAAAGTCCTCGCTAAAATTTAAATTCCTCGTAAAATTTAGTGAGGAATTCAGACCTCGTAAAAGTTAGCGACAAAAAAGTCCTCGCAAATATTACCGAGGGCTTTAGCCTTGCAAAATTTAGTGAGGATTTTAGTCCTCGCAAACGTTAGCGAGGAATAGATTTGTCGCAAAAGTTAGCAACGAAAAAATCCTAGCAAAAGTTAGCGAGGGCTATATCCTTGCAAAATTTAGTGACGATTTTAGTCCTCACTAAAATCAGCTAGGATGACTTTTGTTACAAAATTTTTGTCCTCTCTAAATCCTCGCTAAACTGATTTAGCGACGAAAAATCATCATTTAGCGAGGATTTTTTTCCTCCTTATTTTGCATTTTTCTTGTAGTGATTTGCAAATGAATGGGAGTAAGTTATAGTATTGCCTTGTATGTTAAATTGCTATGTGCATATACGTATAAGTATCTATACTATGGTTGAAATGTGTTCAACAACGTACAATGCTCCTATTTTTGATTGTGGGAATTTTTACATCATTTTCTATGTAGGGAGGCTTTTAGTCCTAATTGTCATGATTTCCAATTTTTATTAAAATTTCACCACTTTTTTATGAAATATGTGTATATTATTTATTTTTAATCGAATCTTTATTTCATTGTGTATATTCAATATGAATTGTGTATTCAATTGAATTTCAGTATATCTATTCTATAATATAGGCCGAATTTTAATGATAAAATGTGCATGTGTGCTGTTGTTTTCCCATATATAATGAGCATGCTATTTAGATAAAATAAGTTTAAACTTCAAATAATTATGCAATTACTGCTTTCAATATTTTTAATTTAAGATTCACACTTATAACTTATTTTTGCTATTTTTAACATAGTTTCTATGAGAATCAACAACTATGTTGCTAATGTATTTACCATTTTGTTCAAATCATTATCTCCCAATGTTTTGATTATAGTTGATCTTAAGTGTATAATCACAATTAAGTGTCTATATGACAAACACTTCTATGTATATGCTGACTTATTATATAAATATCCAGATGCCTCATCGTAGAGAAGCTAAACCATGGTTAGACATTTAGGCACCTAAGTGGATGACACCATAGCAGGTTACTAGGTACTGAGCCCTATATAGGGTACACTTTCAAGTTAGTCGATTTATAAGCTAGCATTTCATGCAGACTATGGGCATTTGGCAGGATGTACAGTACTACCTTGTGTAGGTTGGTTGGATGGACTTTTATGCTCCTACATTTGCCACTTATCCAGAGGTAGTTTGCTAGTTTTTGGCTACTTTTCATTATAGAGAATACCAACACCCTAACATCAAGGCCAGAGTGGTTACATTTTGAGTTTTTAATCATCCCTTAATCATATCTCGAGCACGGGTATCTAAGGCACTTGATTTTCCCATCGGTGATGATGTGGCAATCCTTGAGAGGATAGCTAGAGACAAGTAGTTAGCAATTATTGCAAGAATAGGGATTCCCTACAAACCTACAACTGCAAAGGTGACCATGCTCATTTCATAGGTGCTATAATATTTATAGAGAGTTTTATCATGTTCGTATATGGGATGATCAAGAAGCCTAGGCTCCTTAAATGTTGTTGACATCTGGTGCTTGTGGGGTATGGTTAAGGGTCACCATTTCAACATCAGCCATTACATTCTGCAGAACATTAGTAGGATAGCTCGAGCTCTAAGCATTGTAGTAGTCATCGGAGGCATAGTAACTAGTTTGCTACTATTATTTGGATTCCTTGAGTTTTCGATAGGGTCACTGGTTGAGGGAGATATTGTTATGAGCTTTAACATGGAATTAGACATGTGGATGATTAAGCAAATTCAACCTGGAGATTATAGATTGTTGTTAATAGAGGAGGTAGATCGGTGATTTGGGATCGTAGGCCTCGATGCACTACATATAATGGTGATGATTAGCCAGCATGTCCTATATAGGATGCCCATCCTCCTTATTGGTTAGGCCTATTCAGGTACCCAAGCCTATGGTATGAGGTTTAGCCCTAGTCATTCAACATGGCCACAATCGACATAGTTAGAGAGTTTCAGCAGTTTATGTGAGGCCCCCACTTATACCCTAGAAGAGTTAATATATAATGTTTAATATATGTGTTTAATTTGTGATATGATATATATGTGCTTATTTAATTGATGTTATTGTAAGTTAGGATCTAGAGAAAATTATTTACTAAGAGATGGGCAAAATGTTCATTTTATATTAAGTCATATATGTGCATCAATTGAGGGAAGATATGGAATTTAGGGACTCAATTGAAATGAGGAAGTGTAAGTTCTATGGTAAGAATGGGAAATTGAAGGAAAACAAGGAGCTAAGTGTAATTAACTAAAGTCAACAAAATGGACCAATAGGATGAAGCCACCTAATTTTTTCTAGAATTGTCAGGAGAAAGGAACAAAAATGAAGGTATATAAAGAGAAAAAAAGGGCTAGCCACTTTAAGTCCTAAATATAGAAATTTTCTCTCTAAAATTTCACCTACATGATTTAGGAGGAGAGAAAAATTAGTATTTAGCTATTTTTAAGGTAATAATCCTTTCTCTTTCACTTATTTTGTTCTATGTCTATTAAGAATTGAAATTGATGGCCTAAATAGGTATTCCTATGTGTGATTTGTTATATGAAGAGGAGAAAGCAATAAGCCAGAGGAAAAGGTGGAAGAAAGGAGTTAAAGGAGCACTTTTAGGTATATGAATGTTTAAACCTATGTATATGTATATTTGTTTCTATAAAATACATTTAAATGATATTTCATAGGTGTTATTAAGAAGGTAACATGGCTGTAGTGCTTAAAGGGACAACAAAACCGAATTTGGGAGGTTATCTTTAAAGTAGGGAAAATTCATCCTAGGTGTCATTGGACCTAGTCACACTTTTTTATCTATAAAATGAGTTGTAGAGCTTCAAATTGCATGATTTAAATTAGAATAGAAACAAGACTCATATACCTTTATTTCTTATTAGAAGTTGAAAACTTCTTCTATAATGATGAAAATTGAGCTTGAAATCTGACTATGTTTACTGCCCTATCATTGGGAGCAGTCTTTGTTTCTTAATAAATATCTAGAGATTTACATGCCTAAATAGAATAATTTTTCATTTTTTATAAACTAAAAATATAGAGGAATAACTTTTTAGAAGACCACTTTACCTAAAAATGACATTTGTTTTGTTGAAAATGATATACAGTTTGGACCTAACAATCTATCTTCAGCCATTTTTGGGATAGAATGAACCTCATGGCTAGCACCATTTTGGTAATATCCATGAGGTAGATTAGAATCAATACAAAACCAAATTAACACCTATTTCATGGTAAGCACCTATTAATAAATGACTATGACCCTCCCCTATTTCTTTATAAACTTGATTTTTAACCCCTAAATGGTTACCAAAGCACATCCAAACCTTCTTAAACACTTTTGGAGCATCCTAAACATAAAACAAAGGATAATTTGTGACATTAAATATGTGAAAAGTATATTAATATATAACAATAAATTTATAGGATGGATTATAATATTTCAATCAAATGATGATGCACATACATTTATATGTATATATGCATGTTTATACCATTGAAGTTATATAATGATATTTGAGTTATACTATTATAATTATCCATGAACAAGAGTATGAATGATAATGGATAAGCTTGATTATGCATTGATGTATAGATGTTCAAATGAAATGGTACAATGATGTGCTTGTAATTACATAGTTGATCATTTCTAATGCATGCAAATAAAATATACTAGACTATAAAAGCATATAGAAATGAATGAATATGCATATGATTATTTGTTCCTATACATGTTTATGCAAATAAACTATAAATATTTATATATATGAGACTTGAAAGAAAGAAGTAAAGAAGTTAAAGCAATAAGTTACAGGTGCCTACGTGTTTATGTCTAGGTTGTTGATAGATAGGCATGCCTATAAGAGTTTATATAGCTGGCCTACGATTCAATCCTGGTTAGGTCCCTGTGATTCAACCCTATTTGGGTCCCTATGATTCGGTCCCATGTAGGTCCCTATGATTTGACCCTATTTAGGTCCTATATTTTGGCCCTGTTTGGGTATATAGTTTGATACCTTTGGGTATCCTTTAGGTACTATAGTATCACTCGTTATCTACATTCATAGAGAGGGATGTAGGCGTGTTACAAGGTATAAGAAAAGTATCCTACAAAGTAACATAAAAAATAATATAATAGAGATGATATAATATTTATAAAGTAAATGGTAAACATAAAATTAATTGAAGATAACTTTCAAATATATTACTTTACAATATTATAGTATCTCATGAAAGGAATCATTGTTGAAAATACATAATGTTTTCTACACTTAAAACCATAAATTACATAATGAACACTTGTGATTATTTAACTGTTTGGTGATAATTAGGCTACAAATATGTGTTCTTTATAATTATATGTTGTAAACTTGATATTCAATAATTGATAGGTGAGTCATGCCTAATTTAAGAATACAACACTCATTAAGTCGATAGGCTTTTAAAATATGAATTTACAACTTAAATTTACATGTTAGGTTAAGTCATAAGAAAGATACAAACTACTAGCTTAACGTATCAATATATTAGAAAATAGCATGAAAGAAATAAAACAATGATATAATGAAGATAATTAAATTAAGACTATTAATAAATGTACATAAGATAGTAATAGTAGAATAACACAAATGTTTGTATGTTATGGAAATATGTTAGTTAGAGTAGATGCATATAGAGCTAATTAACTAACTTAATCACTTAAAAACAACTAATAGAATGCAACTATAATAAGACTAACTAGGAATCTTAATAGGAGCCAAGGAAATCAAATGGATATACTAATTACAAATAAAAGTTACATGAGTAGACTCAAAGGTAATAAGGAGTCAATGAGTTAGCAAGTTAGTAATAAATCATAAAATGGAAAATAAGCACTAATTATGACAACATTGAGGTAAATTGTGAGTGCATCCAACATATATGTATATGGACTAACCTATATAATTTTATAAATTTAAACATTTTCTTTGTTAGATGATTTGATGGATTAAACATATGATTATTAAATGGATTAAAGTCTTAAAAATAGAAGTATAATGATTGTTCATGATGAAGTAAATTGCATAATGCTTTGGAGTATTATAAGAATATCATTTGTTATTATCTCATTACAAGTTAAATTAAATGCTCATATGTGTGTATGTTATCGATGACTTATGTGAGAGGTCATTTTCATAAATTTTCTTGGTTCCCCATTATGCTATAAGCTTAGTACAAGTGTTTATCTTTATAGGTACAAGAAGTTAAGGTTCTATATGAAGGGATAAGATCCGCTATCACTAGGCCAACACGAGAGATAGAAGTAGTCAAAGTATAAAGTTATATTTTGCTTTTGTCCTTGTAATTAATATATTGTACTAAGTAAAACACAATATAAAGAACAATGTAGAAGTTATGTAATGTATCTAAGAGCATTATTTATATAGTTTCTCACCATATGTTAATGTATGTATATGTATAAATAGTATTAACTAACATGACAATTGCACGAGCAATTTTATTATGTGTAAAATACTATATAAAATGACAGGTTGTAATGCATGCTTTACAATGCATTAGCTAACCAGACCTATATTGGTCATAAAATCATTTAACCATGCATATATTCTTCTGGGGTACATCTTGGGGTCTTATATTTCTCTCACCCTTAAAAGCATTTTGTCCTCAAAATTTCCACCTATGTCACTTATCAAATCTCATCACTTGCATTCCTATAACTTTATCTTTACCCCAGTCAAATATTATCCCATATGATCTCTTACTACTTCTTTTAGTCCTTACTTTATCTGTACTTATCATATCATCACTGCAATCAATATATATCCTATCAGTTTCCTTTCTAGTTGGGCCCTATGCATATAATTTGATGCTTTTCATGTCTTGTCAACTGATGCTGATGCAATGCTATGAAAGAATGATAGAATGCAAATGTATGCTTTCATGTATCATATATGTTTACCCATCCTATGCTATAACATATGTAATCAATTACCCACACTATTAAGGAGTTACTGATAGGTACACAAAACACCATATCCTATTTGAATCCATTTTTATGTCAACTTCATATAGAGGCTTGGTAGTCTTAATCAAATTTACATAAATCCACTATATACTCAACTATCTATCAGAAGATAGGAATATTTACACTAACCCTTACGCTAACACTGGATTTACACTTTCAACTATCTATACTTTCACTAAGATCTAATTCTATCTTTACTTTACATAGGACAATATCTACTTTAAGGCCACAACACTGCATAGACACACATCTATAATCTATTCTCTAACACCTTATTGCCTAGAACAACCTAAACCTTTGCTCTGATACCACAATGTAACCCCCGCTCTCACAATGCATTAGCTAACCAGACATATATTGGTCATAATATCATTTAACCATGCATACATTTTTTAAGGTACATGTTGGGGCCTTACACAGGTGATAGAGGGATCTAGAGTAGTCCTTATAGTTTACATATGCCAGTGTAGTATAAGACCTATAGATTTAACGCATAAATAGATCCAGGGGTCTTTACTTTTTATGGCACTATGCCACCAGCTTTAGCTTTTTCCAATGCTTCTGCAGATTTTGGTGATAGAGCGACTTATTTGGAGGAAATTGTTCAGGTGATGAGATAAGATTTACTAACTGTAGGTGAGATAGTCGCCCTATCCAATTGAGATAATGGTAGATGTGCTCATGACATGAGTGCATCTGTATCTTTTGTGGTACATGCCACACGACAAGCTATGACAGAGATTCATATTCTCAGGAAAACTATGAGTAAGAGTACGGTTCTCTACACTACTCGCTTAGTTCAGGTGGAGGCGGTAGTGCATTGATAGGAGTTAGCCATGAGACAAGTTCAAGATAACCTACACCATCTAGTTGAGCTCATGGGATATGTTCTAAAACCCCTAAATCGGGCTATAGGAGTTGAGTTTTTGTCATACTCTAGCCATCCTTAACACTTATAAGCCCATCATAGATAAGGCCTTCATAGTCTTCATGGCTACCACTTAGTTCTTAAGCCATACTATCGGGTCTTTCTGGATTGAGGCATCGTTAGTGACATTAAGGGAATCACTTACTATTTTTTGCCATTTTCAGTCCTATTTTTGCTTTCAATTGTAGCTTTATTTCAAACTTTAATACTTTATGCTTTTGTTTTATTTGGATGATGTATGGATAACATTTCTATTTTTATGTGTTATTTATTTATACATGTGTACGTTAATTTCTCTACAAATGCTAACATGGCATTTGAAAAAAATTAAATGAAAAAAATGAATGAAAAATGATAATGCTCATATAATCAAAATAAAAACTAACTCAAAAATAAAAAAATTATTATTATTAATTAATTGAAATAAATTAAATTAATTAATTAGAAAAATTAATTAAATGATGGAATGAATTATAATTTAACTTGTCATATTTTTTATGAATAGGGAACATCACACTGAAAAAAATTTCACATCAACAGCATTCAAAGATTATAAATACGTACAATCAGATCAAAATGAAGCTCATCCATACCTAAACTATGCAAATGTAAAAAATATGCTTAAACACACTCCTTTGAAGGATGACATCCTTGCTTCAAAGATAAAAATGCATGAAGACAATAATGCAAACCCATAAAAGGTAAATACCTTTCCTTTGTTGCATCAAGAATCTGTTTTTAGGTACATCTATAAGTACTAATGCTTATTCAAGAAAATGTGACCAAAAAAGAAAGAAGATTCCTTATTAGATGTACAATGCTCTATTTTCCCTAGTCTTAAATGCCTATAAACTGGCATTGATTAGATGACTTACCTATGGTTAAAACATTGGTAGGTTGATGGTAATCAACCAGTTAATACAGGATTAACATAATGACAAACTAATGATAATCACCCCTACTTAATCAACAGTGGAAACATTGACAAGATAATGTTAATTACTCATTTAACCAACTGTTAAAATGCCTATAAATTGATGGTAAACACCAAAATCCGAAGTTAAAATGTTGATAAACTTATGATAATTACTCAATCAAGGGTTGAAACGTAGGCAAGTGAGTTAAAATATTAATAAGCTGGCGGTATTCACCCATCCAAAAATTCACTGCCTTAAATGGTATATGTTTGCATTTCGAGATTCACTACCTTAGGTACGTATCTTTTATTGCTTCACTCTAAACTTTGGCAAATGTAGACACTGGTGTGCTAACTATCCGAAGCATGGGGGTAACTATAGACACCAGGCCTAATTTACTCTTTGTTAGGGTTACCTAATAAGGATGATACTATTTTGAGAGATAGCCATGAAGTAATAGTGCTCTCTCTTCTCTTGTACCGATGTTGGTTTCAAAAAAATATTTTATCAAGTTTTGGAGGGAGAAAAGGTATTTTAAAAGTTTATTTTGATTCCTTCCACTAGATCGATTAAGGTGAGCATAAGCAAGAGTCACGGCCTTAATGCAGTTACTCACTTGCTTTTTTAGCTTGTAACTCACCAGCGAGTCATAGACTTAAGCCCGTGACTCACCTAGCAAGTTATGGTCCTTGGTCCATGACTCACCCCTTTTAGTTTAAAATGATTTTTAGGGCCTACTAAGTCCATTTTGTATGTCACGATTTGTGATTTGACCTGTGAAGACTGCGACTGGATTTTTTTAACTAAAATTTTAGATTTTCTCCATACAAAATAGGAGATTATTTCAAAATAAAAAATCTACCATTTCCCTTGATCTTGATCCAAAAACTATTAAGTTGGATGTGATTGTTCTTGGGCCTAGGAAGAATCAGTTAACAAAAAAAAAAGAGAAAAAAAACTAGAAAAAAATTGGGTTTTGGGGGGCTCTAGTTTTTAAAGAAAGTATATAAGAAATAGGAAGAAGAAGAGAAAGACACTCTCACTAGTTTTGGAAAATGGCTCAAATATAGGTAATGTAAGAGGCAAAACTCTAGCTTTTGTGTAGATTTAGGCCTTTAATTCTTATAAAAATCCATTTTATATTTTCTTTGATTTACTTGTTATGTTCTTAATTTCTTCTCTCTACACATATTTTGTAAATTTTGATTCTTTATTTCTTGTGTAAATGATGTATTATAGGCGTGTCTATGTGTGTGTTTTATAAATTATGCATGAATTTAAGTTTTGTTGAAGAATTTGATTGGATTTTAAGCCTCTTAGATGTTATTTTCTCTCTCTATAACACATTTTATGTCATATGATAATTTCTTGTTAATTATGCTATTTAATGTTTTTAAGCCTCATATTGATGTTATAGATTAATTTTAAAAGCTTTAGGGTGTTTTTCATGAGTTTTGAGCCTTAGAATAGGTTTTGAAACCTTTAAATTCTAGTCGTGGCATCATTCTGGCTGTTGCTGGATAGTCCAAAGATGACTCATAGGCTCAAACTGCAAGGGAGTCACAAGCTTAATCTGCGATTCGCTTATTAAGTCAAAGTCAACATGGAGTGCCTATCGACTCTCTTAAAGGAATGTGACTCATTCCACTCAAGGCTATGACTAGATAATTTGGGACCATAAGTGACTTTCTACCTCGAGTGAGTCTATGACTCACTCTCCTATTCGTTCCTAGGCCTTTTTTTTCTTTGTTCATTATGTGGTTACTCCTTTTATCTTTTTGTGTATTTGTTGACTAATTTTAAATGCATTAGTATGTATGTAACACCCTAATCTATTAACCATGAATAAACATCAATCATCATTGTACCTAATAGAGATCAAGCAGAAATACTAATAATAATAATAATACAACAGGCCATGATTACATGCCACGACAAATAAATCAACTTATAAAGAATAAGGCCTAACACAGTTGGCCAACAATACAAAATGACATCCTCAACACAACTAGAACCTGCCCAATCCTCTCTTTGATGGTGATCAAGCTGCTATAGCTAACAACCAAGGTAGAACTTATCCAAAAACCTACACGGATAAACAAACCCGTGCTAAGCTATAAAGCTTAGTAGGGAACAAAACTCTATGGATAAGATCTTACCAAAATATATCATCAATACATTGCAACCTGTATAGCTACAATAATATATGTTAATGGTATTAATCATTTCATAATTACCTTCTAGAGGAGTTTTTAACCTCAACAGTACTAGTATACTTACAATGGTGTAAAGCATGGCATGAAGTTGGCTAGTTCCCAAAGACTTTTAATTTACCTTAATAACTAAATCACTTGGTAAACTAGCATAATTTATAGACATCTTAATCTTTTCATTCATGAACTCCGACATGGTTATTATTGATGGTACAACCTCCAATCATATGCATTTAATCCCATTAGTTACATGAAATATGCATTTAATGTGCATTGCTGTCACAATATAAAGGAATCGGATCAACAATGCTAGGCAGCACTCCTGGTTCAGTTATAAACTTTTTGATCCAGACTGCTTCTTTGGCTGCTTCTGAAGCAGTAATGTACTCAGCTTCCGTCGTGAAATTAGCAGTTGTTTCTTGTTTGGAACTTTTCCAGCTAACTCGTCCTCCTCCCATTATGAACACATAACCAGACTATGATTTACAATCATCTTTGTCAGATTGGAAGATGGCATCTGTATACCCATTTACTTCCAAATTGCCCTCTCCATATACCAAGAATATATCCTTAGTCCTTCTCAAGTACTTAAGGATATTCTTGACAGCTGCCCAGTGTTCCTCTCCAAAATTGGATTGGAATATGCTTGTGACACTCAAAGCAAATGCTACATCTGGATGTGTACATAACATAGCATACATGATATAACCAATTACAGATGCATATGGTATTCTATTCATGCTCTCTTATCCTCTAGTGTCTGCAGACACATAGACTTAGAAAGGTGTTTCCCATGCACCATGGGTATAAACCCTTTCTTAGAGAGATCCATATTGAACCTCTTCAATACTTTATCTATATATATACTCTGAGAAAGACCTAGCAACCTATTGGATCTATCTCTATATATCCTTATTCCCAGAATATAGGATGCTTCTCCAAGGTCTTTCATGGAGAATTGCTTGGATAACCATATTTTAATAGATTGGAGAAGAGAAATGTCATTTCCCATGATCAATATGTCATCCACATATAGAACTAGGAAGACAATTGCACTCCCACTGACCCTTTTATACACACAAGGTTCATCTTCATTTTGTGAGAAACCAAACTCTTTGATTGTCTCATTGAATCGAATGTTCCAGCTCCTAAAGGCTTGCTTCAATCCATAAATGGATCTTTGAACCTTGCATACCTTTTCACCATTTCCTGATGTGAACCCTTCTGGTTGTGTCATATACACATCCTAAATAAGATTTTCATTAAGGAAAGCTGTCTTCACATCCATTTGCCAAATCTCATAATCATAATAAGCTGCAATGGCTAAAAGTATTCTTATAGACTTAAGCATCGCTACAGGAGAAAAAGTTTCGTCATAGTCAATAACTTCTTTTTGACGATAACCTTTTGCTACTAAGGGAGCTTTATAGGTAACTATATTACCTTCTATGTCAGTCTTCTTTTTGAAGACCCATTTGCACCCTATGGATTTTATCCCTTTAGGTGGTTGAGTTAAAGTCCATACTTTGTTCTCATACATGGAGTCCATTTCAGACTGCATAGCCTTAAGCCATAAATCACTTTCTGAACTGTTCAAAACTTCTTGATAGCTTGTAGGCTCATTGTGCTCTACTACAGTTATGCCTCTATCCGAATCAATATGAAATCCATATCTCACAGGGATAGAATGCATTCTAGTAGATCTTCTAGGATTTTGTGTCTAATTAGGTTCAACTGCAATCTCCTCATTATGAAATTCAGTTTCGGGTTCAATCGGTTGATCATGTTCTATTTGTGAGTCTTGAACTTCACCAAGCTTAATTTTACTCCCATTGTCCTCTCGTAGGAGAAATTCTCTTTCCAAGAAGACAGCATGCCTTGAAACAAACACCTTTTGTTCTAAGGGATGATAGAAATAATATCCAAACGTTTCTTTTGGATATCCCACAAATAAACATTTGTGAGACTTAACATCCAGCTTGACTGACATTGTCCTCTTCACATAAGCAGGACAATCCCATACTTTCATATGAGAAAGCGTGGGGTTTTTTTTATTCCACATCTTATATGGAGTAAAATCAACCGATTTACTAGGAACTCTGTTTAGCACATAAACAGCAGTTTCTAGTGCATATCCGCAAAAGGACTTAGGCAAGTCCGCTCGGCTCATCATTTATCGAACCATATCTAATAGTGTTCGATTTCTCCTTTCAGATACACCATTGTGTTGTGGTGTATATGGTGGAGTCCATTGAGATAAAATCCCATTATCTCTAAGATAATCCTTAAACTCTTGGCTTAAGTATTCTCCACCTCGATCTAATCTAAGTTTTTTAATACTTTTGCCAAGTTGTTTCTCTACTTCATTTCTGAATTCTTTGAACTTTTCAAATGCTTCTGATTTATATTTTATTAAATAGATATAGCCAAACCTGGAATAATCATCTATGAAAGTAATGAAGTAGGAGTAACCTCCTCTGGCATATGTAGTCATTGGACCACATACATCTGAATGTATTAAGTCCAAAACCATTTTAGCTCGTTCTCCTTTACCAATAAAGGGAGCTTTTGTCATTTTTCCCAATATACAAGATTTGCATGTATCAAATGATTCATAATCAAATGATCCCAAATCACCTGACTTGTGCAATTTGGTCATGCATTTTTCATTTATGTGACCTAAACGACAATGCATAAGTATGAGGTATTTAGATTATCATGTTTCATTCTCTTGGTATCCATATTATGTACTTCTTTAATTAAATCAAGAACAAATATACCATTCTCAATGATAGCTTTTGCATAAAATATATTGTTCTTAAAAATGTAACAACATTTGTCCTTTAAAGAAATATCATAATCGTTCATCAAACAACTAAAAGAAATAATACTTTTGGACAAAGCTGGAACATAATAAAAATTATTTAATTCCAGTACTAATCCACTAGGAAGAGGCAAATAGTATGTCCCCACAACTGTTGTAGAGATATTCTGTCCAATAGCTGACTGCAAACATATCTCTGCCTTTCCAACTCTTCTAAAGCTTCTAAGCCCCTATAGATCATTACATAAGTGAGATCCACATCCGATATCTAATACCTAAGATTGTTTTGAAGCAATAGAATAAGTATTAATTTCAATCATATGAATACCTGAAGTAGAAGCATCAGCTTGCTTCTTCTCCTTAAGAGAATCTAGATAGGCCTTGCAGTTACGCTTCCAATGACCATCCTTTCCACAATGGAAGCAAGTTCCTTTGGGATTCTCTTTCTTGGCAACCTTCTTCTTGGATATCCCACCATTCTTTGGCTGTGCCTTGGTTATCTTCTTCTTCTTTTGCTTCTTGCCTTTAACAGAAGTGACAACCATGACACTTTTTGGATCCTTTTTAAATGATCCATCAGCTGTCTTGAGCATATTGATTAACTCAGCAATGGATACTTAGATCTTGTTCATGTTGAAGTTAAGCACGAAAGGTGCATAACTTAGAGACAAAGAGTACAAGATTAAATCTATGTATAGATTATTATCCATAACATAGCCAAGTCTACTCAAATGCTCAATATACCCATACATCTTCAATGCATGAGTAGCAGCTGAAGTGCCTTCCACCATTTTGCAGCTAAATAGAGCTCGAACAATCTCATATTGCTCAGTTCTAGCTTGAGAAGAATATAGCTCCTCTAGATACAAAACGATGGTTCTAGCATCCATCATCTCATGTTGCTTCTGAAGCTTCGAGGATATAGCACCCAGCATCAGACATGCTGCTGCTTCACTATCCTCTATGTATTTTTGATAATTTCCTTTGATCTCATCAACGGCATCATCTGATGGAAGTGGTGGTGGATCTTTATCCAAGACATAGTCGATCTTTTCAGCTCTGAGAGCAATTCTCACTTGCCTGATCTAGTCAGAATAGTTGCTGCCAACCAGCTTGTTAACCAAGATTGATCGTATATTAATGTTTGATGTGCTCATAATGATGACCTAGATGTGAAAAATAAAAGATATGAGATTATGTTCATATATATGTATGCATTAATAAGGTCTTTAATTAATCCATTTACTTCCATTATTTTATTGCGAAAAAATAGCCCTCACTATTTAATCTGAGAAAACCCGATGGTTTTCTTAGTGGGCCAATATCCAATCCTTGATATGTAATTTGACCTTAACTGTGGTCAATAAGCCAAACTTCATATCTTTGAAAGGTAGGTATCTCTATACCAATTGTGTCTCTACACAACTATTGGATCATTAGGTTATCAACGCTTGATGCATGCATATCATATATGCATTCCCTAATCTTGCCTTTAGAACCATTAGCCTTGACTGTGGTCAACAAACTAATGGGCTAGCTAAGATGACCCATTTAATTAGATTTGAACATATTCGATATAATGTAAGCTTGACTGTGGTCAACAACCCACACAATAAAGAAATCTAGTTCTCCTTAAATTAATGGAAGGCTTATATACCTTAGTATTTGTTTGAGGGTTTTAGTTAATTAAGTCTCATCATACATGGTTGGCATACATTGGTATGCATCCTATATTTATCACATAAATATAAGCATACAAATATGGTATAGTTATGGACTTCACTACATTGATTTCCCCGAGCCAAGAGGGAAATCAAAAGGTCACACCTAGGTAGTATGCATGATTCAAACAAGAAAAATAATGACATTATCTTCAAGCTTGTTGGATCTCCATCCGGCCCATCTTGCTCTTTAAAAATGGTCTCCATCTCTATTTCTAATTTTAATCCAAGTAATCTAATTACATATTACAATTTGAAATGAAATACAAACAAAAAACAAGTGGCCGGGACATGAAAGTCCTTATTGGGCCAAAACATACATAATGCTCAATCACATTAGGCTTTGTCCATAACTATCAATCATGCCAATCATGCACCCTTATATGCCTTTCTAATGCATAAAGAAATGGATTACTAACTTTGTTTCAACCTTTGAAACAATATTTTGAGTTATTTTAATGATGTGATCAAATTAGGAAACTTTTTTCCATTTTAGAAATTTTCATTTTAGGAAACCTTTTTGCATGCATGTGTTCTTGCCTTAATAATCAATCCAATTGATTATTAATTAATTATAAATTGATTATTTAATTAATTAATCATATTAAATAATTAAAATAATTAATTTTGGCCTTATAATCAAGTGTAGGCCGAAACCCACAAAAGAAAACCCTAAATGTGTTCACACACAAACTAGTTTTGTGTATTTTGGACCATTTGGGCCTTTTGGAATGAGCCAAGCCCACTTCAGCCCTTAAAATCTATTAATAAACTTAATTAATGTTTATAATATTTAATTTAAATTATCTCCTTGGGCCCACCAAGTCATTCACTAATTTTAAACCAAGTCCATAAACATAATTAAGCCTATTAAGTGGTTTTAATGAATTAAAATTAATCAAATTAATTTAAAGCCCATTTTAATTAATCCAATTAATTAAAAACACTTTAATATATCATATATATCAGATTTAGAATATTAAAAATCATTTTAAACAAGAACACATCAAGAACACACGAAGAACACCAATTTATCGAACTTTGTGACTAAACTAGTTTTCATGCAAAACTTGTTCGATTTTAATTCCGTTCGATCCTATGGCTTAATATCACATATTAAACACATATAATATCATCTAAATAAATTTTTAATGGATCCATAAGAAATTAAATTAGAACAGCCCCCTAAAATTTCATGGGTTTCACGCAAAACCCTAATGGGTTTCACGCAAAACCTTTGTCACTTTTCTTCAAAAGTTTCGTTTTTGTTTCCTTCAAATTTACTTGATCACACATACAACCAGAAATAAATATTTCTCATTCATGAAAAATTAAATCTGATATTTTAAAGTTCATGAAATAAATAACTCAAAATAAAACAAAACTTATTCCACAGAAAAATATAGAATTGTATATCCATGACAAAACCAAGGCTCTGATACCATGATGGATTTTAAAGGTTACATGCATCACATACATGAGCGGAATTTTAAAATTTTTTAACCATTAGATCTGATCTTGCCATGAATACACAATATAACTATATGAGAATAAAAAAAATCACCTTTGATTTTTATTGAACAATTGATTTTACTTTGCACCGGGTTGTCGCAAACCACAGTGTCCAAAATCCAACACCTCCAATGAGTAATCCACACTAAAGAGGGATATATTGAACCAAAAAATTGGTGTTTAACTAGGGTTGGCCGAAATTCCAAGAAGCTAGCTTGGAGTTGGCACAAAAAGGAGAGAGAGATTAGAGAAAAAGACTTTCTTTTGTTTTAATCACTTAACCCTAATTCCTCATTAGTTGGCCATTTATAGTTAGGTTAAAATTCCAACTCCTTAATGAGATTGGGCTCTTTAAAATTGCTGGAGAATTAATAATTGGGCCTCTGAAATTAATTATAATCATTTGGGCTTAATTAAATCCAATTTAAACCTTTTTATAAAAGACTATGCACAAAACCCACAAACTAGGCCCTTTGTGCAACTAATTGGATTTAAATACCCAAATGGATTCCAAATCCAACCAAATTAAATATATTAGTTCCATAACACTTATGTAACATATATAAATTAATTTGGTGCATGAAATAGGCCATTAAGGTCTTCTGTTCTGGACTTGGCGTGTGGCCCTAACAGAAGGGCTTTCTCCAACTGATATTTTTCATACATCATTATAAAAGTCATGATTGGCCTCTAGCTAGGCATCATGACTACCCAAATGTCAGAAAAGTCATGTGGTTTGACTATACCCTTTCATAGAAACAGTTACCGTGCAATTACTCTTTTCACCACTCTTATCTCAATTAGATTTTGAGTATGGATTTTTGTCAAATCATATAAATATAATTATGTATGTTTTATTAATTTAACCATTGTTCCCAAAATGCCCTCCATGGATCTCTATCCATCTTGGCATTTTACTCTGGCGAGAGATTCTCTGAACAAGGTAATTATAAAATCATGCGAGATAACTTCCCTTATTAAATCTGGGATGGTGAATCATTTGTCAATCACTCAACTATCTTCAAGTAGGTCATGATATATCCAATCTCCTAACTATGTTCACTCCCAATTGGAAGTAATCAGTTATGGAGTCAAAGTATACCACTTGCTACTTAAAATAACTTTGGTGATCTCAAGTCTAAGGATACTTGCACAACCGCTATGAAGGGATTCCTCACTGTCATAGATTTAATATCCATGTGAGGATTCTCTTTGTAGGTCTCTAATGAAATTGTTCTTCTAACAAGCATCCACATGTTAGCTTTGATTATCTTTCATAATCATAGTTATGAGAACCACTGCTTGAACCATTCAAGAAGCATAACATGTGCTAGTATGTCCAAATTAACAATATTCTATCTTGTTAATTCTATGACTAGGGATATTTAGATATTAACACATTTGCATGCAATAGACATCTCACATCATGAACACCTTCATGATTGCCTTTGCACTGTGTTTATAATATCTAGGACTTCATTTATTAATTTAAGATTTACAAACTCATGCATTTAAACATAGCATTAATAAATGAATGATGCCTTTTATTAAGAATATAAATTTTATACATATGAAAAGTATCCCTGTTACATGGGCTCTAGGGCATACTCTCTAACATTAACCACTTTAAGAATGTCTTTGATTTAACATAATATTCTTTATTTAGCACATCATTTGGCTCAAAGCCTTATTTCATAAAAGAATGCATATCATTCTAATCACATTTACATATTGAGTTATAGGCTCCAGTATATATGGATGCTATCATATGATCACATAGTTGAATCAAGTTTCGTTCATTCATATCATAATAGTTGCATGATTATGCAAACATAATAAAATATAACATTTCATTGACCTATCTCATCAGAAACAATGTTATGCATGGTTTCCATAAGACAACATGAAAATATGGATCTTGCTACTAAAAGTCTTCATAGAATCATATGCATGTCCCCACACACATATATTCATATACATAAATGCATCTTGAATCATGGGCATTCATTTTTTTATTTTTCATATTTGTTCACATATATAAATCCAGCTACTCATCATAGTGTTCACGTCAACTGCACAATGAAAATTACAAGACTCATGGATGGGTCTCAATGACATACCTGGTTGTTGTTTGCCGTAAGCAGCTTCCATACAATATCATAAAATTCATATTGACACTTAATTACTTGTATAACATTTAAACATCTCAGGACCAATATAATAAGATGAACAATTATTTCCTTCCTAAGGTCAATACTTGTTTTTAATTAACTCTTTAGTTTACTTTTATAGTTTGTTAGATCACGAACGACAAGTTATCTCTCCTAACCAGTTTGTACTTGTTTCATTCATCTTACTAATACTCTTTATCATATAAGATATTATTCCCTGGTAAGCTATGTTTGATTATTTCATCTCGTGTTTACCCCCTATAGGGTATAGGACAGCTAGGTAAGTATATTTCTTTATATCAAGGCTAATCATTAATCCTAGATATGACTTGAAACATAATCAAACTTCTATTATTTTATAATCAAGTATTACATATTATTCTCTATTTCTTAGCTTAGACATGCAACTTTACTACCATCCTCTTATGGTTACTAGTGTCATACCCTAATACCGACTTCCATTCAAAACATCTATCATGCCTTCAACCACCATACCTCACAAGAATCACTCATCAACATATCTTCATAGTAATTTCATGAAATTATAACATTACTATTATTACGATCACATATCACAGTAAGATGTAATTAACTTTACTTGATAAACTTACCATGATCTCTTTACCTTAATCGTTATGGCTTGAAAATAAAAGCATAGCATAAAACAATGACATATTACCTATAATGAACATACTCACTAAATATGCCTATTAGGTTACATTAAAAGGGTTGATTATCATTATAAAGAGTGTTGGCTTAGTCAATAATAATGTGGAAGTGATTTGTGAGATAATTGGAACAAATGTGCAAAACAGACAAATGAAGGGCAGTGGACTAGTACGTGGCCATGTGCCTCACAAACTTTAAAGCTTGTGTGACCATGTGCTCCACAAGCTTTAAGGCTTGCATGGCCATGTGCCTCACGACCTTTAAAGCTTACATGACCACGTGGTTCACGAGCTTTAAGGCTAACATGGTCGTGTACCTCATAAGCTTTAAAGCTTGCGTGACCACGTGCTACAAGCCTTCAAGCTTGAGTGGCTGCGCACAGCTAGGGTTCAAGGATCCGTATCGCTTCAATAAGAACATAATGACTTCATAGGCCAAAACATCTTACCAAAAACTCATCTTAACCAAATATCTTTCATTAACCATCTTTAACTTCCTCTAGAGAACCAAAGAATTCAGATAATAAAACCTTAGTTTCTATAGAACATCTACAGACAACAATGAAAACCACGATACTCCCATACTTCATTGAAGATTCAAAATTTTCTTTGATCCATCTCCTTTGCTCATAAGTTCTTCCTTCTTCTTCACTTGATCTATCCACTTCTCTCTTTTCCTTACATATGGTGATAACAATAAGATCTTGTAATCCCTCACCAAACATTACAATTAAATGAAAAGAAAGAAGAAATATTCAAGGGAAACATTACCTTTGATGTTAGCTCACAAACCCTAGATCCCTTTCTCCAAACCGTAACCATAAAGAGAGAGAGAAAGAGAGAGAGAAAGAGAAAGAGATCCCTCAAAATGCCCATCTCCATCTCTCTCAAAAACCCTAATTTATAGTGGGATAAATATCTCACTAAGAGAAATCCCCACTATACCCTTATACATAATTAACCCCCACAATTTCAAATTCTTTCAACTTCACCCCAAGAATTTCTAATTCACTTCAATTATATCCTTTTCTTTAATTATAATTTAACATAACTCATATACTTACATGATGAAATTACCAAAATAACCCTCTTGGGACTTAACCTCAATAATTGTAAAATAATCTAATTTTGCATTAATTAATGATGGTCCTCATTAATTAACAATAATTCGATTAGTGTTATGATTGGGTCCTTACAAATCACTCCTCCTTAAAAGAATTTTGTCCTCAAAATTCAAAACTGGTAATCTTTATCTTTATTGCTAGCAATTCTGAAATATGCTTTAGCTATAAAGAAATGTAACCATAAGCATTCTCTGTATCCATAATAAACTAATCCATCTATGATCTTTGGTATTTGTCTCTAATTTCCAGATACTCTTATACTAATTGTATTTCTTATCCTGAGTATCTTAATAATCTTAGCATCTTGCATCATCATCTATGCCAAAGATCAAGTTCTCTTCTAGTCATATGAACTTTTCCTCGAACAACTTAATAAATAATCTAGACATACTTATAATCAATCTTATGCTATACCTCAATCATAAAACATTAAGACATTTAAGCACTTTCAATACTAGGAGGCCAGAGATATTGACAATTCCTCAGATATCATCTCACAATCTCTGCTAAAATCTTGCTAATGGTCCAATATATCAATCATAGGCCAAACACCTAACATAATCATCAAAATGTATGCCATTAATAATAACACCATGGTCTAGACTAATATCAACTTAATCTTCCATAACAATTCCTTAATTCCTTATTGCCCAGAAAAGACTCAACCTGGGCTCTGATACCACTAACTGTAACACCCTAATCTCTTAACCATGGATAAACATCAATCATCATTGTACCTAATAGAGATCAAGCAAAAATACTAATAATAGCACAGGTCATGATTACATGCCACAACAAATATATCAACTTATAAAGAATAAGGCCTAACACAGTTAGCCAACAATACATAATGACATCCTTAACACAACTGGAACTTGCCCGATCTTCTATTTAATGGTGATCAAGCTACTGTAGCTAACAACCAAGGTGGAGCTTATCTAAAAACCTACATGGATAAAAAAATCCGTCCTAAGCTATAAAGCTTAGTGGGGAACAAAATTCTATGGACAAGATCTTACCAAAATATATCATCAATACATGGAAACCTGTATAGCTACAATAATATATGTCTATGGTATTAATCATTTCATAATTACCTTCCGGTGGAGTTTTTAACCACAACAATACTAGTATACTTACAATGGTGTAGAGCATGGTGTGAAGTTGGCTAGTTCCTAAAGACTTTTAATTTACCTTAATAACTAAATCTCTTATTTTGTAAACTACCATAATTTATAGACATCTTAATCTTTTCATTCATGACTTCCGACATGGTTATTACTAATGGTACAACCTCCAATCATATGCATTTAATCCTATTAGTTACATGAAATATGCATTTAATGTGCATTTATAATATAAGAAGTGCATGTGTCAGGTAGCTTCTATAAAAGATATCGTTAGGCATGATTACTTCGTATATATCATACAATCATAATTATGAAATACAATTATAACTTACAACTTCTATTCACCACCATGTATTCCTTAATATTGTCTTATTATGGAAACTAAATGTCAACAAACATCATATTATGTCATACACTGTCCTTTGGCTTATATCATAGTTATTGGAGTTCACAAATAGATGTAAATACATATAGGTATTGACTAATTAGCTTTGCATGCAATCATAGAGAATAGCCTTACATGTCATGATTACCTCGAAGGTCCAATTATTACATACATACATTTATAAATCCTAAAGCATGAGAAATTTATTGTATATGTTATAACCCAAATAGTTCTTATTATAATATTATGCGCATTCTTTCATGGCATGGCAATTTAAATCTCATAGATATACATTCTGATAACTTCATTTCATCGAAACAATTTATAGCCAAAAGAAATCATGATAAGCAATATAATAGGCCATTCATTATGCTCATACTACGTAAGTGAAGAATTAATGCATGTTTTACTTTATCTTGTGTACATTTTATCATCTTTAATAGCCTGCCTAAGCACTAGTTCAAAGGGTGGATAACGGGAGCAATAGATACCCGAAGGTATCAAACTATAGATATCCGAAGATATCAAACAATGGACCCAAACGGGATCAAACAATGGTTCTAGTAAGGAACAATTTGTGGACCCAAAAGAGCTGAACGATGGTTCCATTAAGGAACAAGACCCAAACGGGATGAACTATGGCAGCTGCAACTACATCCCTTTAGGCATGCCTATCTAATGCACAACTGAACTAAGACCCCTAGGCTTAACCACTTTAAGAACGTCTTTGATTTAACATATTATTCTTTATTTAGTACATTATTTGGCTAAAAGCCTCATTTCATAAAAGAATGCATATCATTCTAATCATATTTATATATTGAGCTATAGGCTCCAATATATATAGATTCTATCATATGATCTCATATTTGCTTGAATTTTTGTTCATTCATATCATAATAGTTGCTTGATTATGTAAAGCTTTTCTTATTGCTTTGTATGGCCAAGTATGGCCTAATTCTTTGAGGTGCACGGCCACACAACTTCTTTATATTCTCCTTGCACATCCACTCAACTTCTTTGTATTCTCCATGCACGACCATTTAATTTTTATGTTCTTCCCATGCATGACAACTTAATGCCTTATGTACTTCTTATGCATGGCCACTCAAGCTTCTTGTACTTCCCATGCACGAATCCTTGTGGCCTTTCTCCTCTCTTTGCACTGTAAAGTAAGGCTTATGGTTATTGATGCATGGCCAAGGATGCTTTTCTCCTCCTCACAGCATGGCTATATGTTAGAGAGTATGCCCTAGAGCCCATATAAAAAGGATGCATTTCATATAGATAAATTCGTATTCTTAATAAAAGGCATCATTTATTTATTAATGCTATGTTTAAATACATGAGTTTTTATATCTTAAATTAATAAATGAAGTCCTAGATATTATAAACATAGTGCAAAGGTAATCATGAAAGTGTTCATGATATGAGATGTCTATTACATACAAATGTGATAATATCTAAAAATTCCTAGTCATAGAATTAACAAGATAGGACATTGTTAATCCGGACAGACTAGCATATGTTATGCTTTTTGAATAGTTCAAGTAGTGGTTCTCACAACTGAGATTATAGGTGATGATCAAAGCTAACATGTGGATGCATGTTAGAAAAATAAGCTCATTAGAGACTTGAAAAGAGAATCCTCAAATGGATAAAAAATCTATTTTAGTGAGGAATCTCTTCATAGCGGTTGTGCAAGTATCCTTAGAGTTGAGATCACCAAGGTTATCTTAATTAACAAGTGATACACTTTGACTTTATAACTGATTACTTCGAACTAAGGGTGAACATAGTTAGGAGGTTGAGTATATTATGACCAATTTGAAGATAGTTGAGTGATTGATAAAGGATTCACAATCCAAGATTTATTAAAGGAAGTTACCTTGTATGATTCTATAATTGCCTTGTTCAGAGAATCTTTGGCCAGAGTAATACGCCAAGATGGATAGGGATCCATGAAGGGCATTTTAGGAACAATGGTTAAATTAATATAACATACGTAATTATATTTATATGAGTTGGCATAAATCCATACTTAGAATCTAATTGAGATAAGAGTGGTGAAAGGAGTAATTGCTCGGTAACTATTTCTATGGAAGGGTATAGTCAAAACCACTTGACTTTCTTAACATTTGGGTAGTCATAATGCCTAGCTAGAGGCCGCTCATGACATTTATAATAGTGTATCATAAATATGAATAAGGGATTGATAAAATGATTTAAAGAAGTTTAAATCATATGAGTTTTGGATAGAACTCATAATTACATATTGTACTGTCAATATGGGCAGGAACCTAATAGGTCACATACATATAGAATAAAGGATAAAATGGTAAAATGACAAGGATAATAATATTTTATATTATTATGCGAGAAGAGAAATGAATATGAGAATAATTAATTAAAGAGTTTAATTAATTATGATCAGGTTGAACTGTTTGTAGAACTTTTTAAAAATGTTCTGTAAAATGGACCTAATTGAAATATTACATTTCATAATTTATTATTATTAGACTATAAGTGTTATAGGGCTGATAGAATAATTAATAGATCCATTGGAGAAATATATGAGGCCCAGAGAATTGGTTTTGCTGCAGAAATCCACAAGAGCATGGGTTCCATGTAAACTACAAATAGAAGGCCTTAGAGGCTTACTTCTTGGACTAAAATAAATTAAATATATTTCATAATTTTTATGGAGCCTATATATTTAATTTTGATGGATTTAGAATTAATTTGGATGATTAAATCAAAGTGAATGCATAAAGGGCCTAGTTTATAGGTTATGTGCATAGTTTTTTGAGAAAGGATTTAAATTGGATTTAATTAAGTCCAAATAAATTAATAATATTTCCAAAAGCCCAATTAATATTTTTCCAACAATTTTAAAGAGCCAATTCCCATTATGAAGTTGGATTTTTAACGTAACTATAAAAATCTAAAATGATGGGATTTAGGGTTAAGTGAGTTTCATAAGAAAAGAAATTCTCTAATTATTCTCTAACCCTAGCCGCCACTCTTGCTCCTTGCTAGCATCAAGGAGAATTTGGAGAGCCTTGTGATTCCATCATGTTTTGGTTCATTTGATCATTCTCTATTGTGGATTACAATTGGAGGTGTTTTATTTTTGACATTGTGATTTGCAAAAACCCGATGAAAAGGAAAAACAACTATTCAACAAAAATCAAAGGTCATTTTTCTTATTCTCATTAATATTTATATTATAAATTCATGGCAAGATTAGATATATTGGTTAAAAATTTTAATGTTTGCTTATACATGTGATTTATGTAACCGATTACTTTCTAACACTATATGTACTCCTTTCACTCATTTGGGCATACTCTCACCCCAATATTAAGCCATGTATTTATATATTAAACGTAGTATTATATGGTCCATACGATTATTAAGAGAAAAAGAGTTGAGGTGAATTGACTAATAGTAAGTAAAACTGATGATAAATGGTTATTATGTGATGGTTGTTACACTAGTTGATATCAATGGACTAATAGACTATGAAAGTCTCTCTCTCTCTCTCTCTCTAATGCTAAAGTCTATAAAGATATAGTTTAGAAAGGCATGAACATAAGAAGAAGTATTATAGAAATTTAAAAGACATAAATGCTATTATAAGAGGAAGAAGATTGAATTAAGTTGTAAGTTACCCAAAGTCACCAGTAAGGTGAATAAAGCATGATCGCTTAACTGAAGAAACCTATCTCTCTCTTTATATATATACACACACACATAGTATAGTGAAAAGCTTTAGGACAATAAACCTATAAAGTTATGATTTAGAGTCCACCGAAACTCTAAATTAGAGGGGCTTGTACATGGTAATGCTAATATAATTAGGTTGCTAAAATGTGTTTTATTGCCTAATAGCCCAAAACTAAGAAGAGTAAGAAGAAATATAGTATTCACAAGATTATATGCTATTTAATATGCCTTATATAGTATGGTATAAGGTATGTACTATGCCAAAGCAAATTGTGTTACCCCAAATGCTATGCATTGATAATCCTTTGCAACGGCATGAAAATACTATGATTTAGCCTAGTATCAATAAGAAGATAGTTGCAATGTTACATGTTTAAGTTAAAAGAGATGGAATATTAATTGACACTAAATTATGGAACAATAGAAGTTTGGTTATGCTTTAAGCCATAAAAGGAATTAAGGATGAGCTTTGATGTAAGGAAACCTACTTACTTATTTGTTCATGCCCTATGACATAATATGAAAATTGTAAGTGTGCAAGTAGTGTGCTAATGATTGCGATGAAATTATCATATATAAACTTAACTGGGTTTAAATTGTTATGAGATAGAAAGTACAAGTAAGATGATCAATGTATATGTGATAATATTAAGGAAGATCACCTTTTTGTCCATAATTTACTAGACTATAAAAGTGAGCAAAAAGGATTAAAGATGCACAAGTGTCGATCTTAATATAAAAAGAACCTACTATATTCTTATATGGATTATAAATGCATGAGTATTGTTTACAGTAGTTATGTGTTGATAGGAGTTATGATGTTGTGTGGAAGGTTCTCATGGAAAAGAACAACAAGGTATGCCATTGAGAACTATCGATGAGTTAAATAAGTTTGATATCTTATAATTGATATAACTATGATAGGATAAGTAGTTTAATTTAGCATGTGAACAATTATGAATATTGAAAGCATGTATTGCCATGATTTGAGCTGCATATATATGTATGTGTGTATGTGGACACGCGCAATACTAATTATAAAAGATTACATGTTATTATTATTTGCATAAACATGTAACTATTATGATATGAACGAATGAAAGTTGATGCAACTATATGATCATATGATAGCATCCATGTGTATTGGAGCGTAGAGCTCAATATTGAAGTATGATAAGAAGAATGTGCATTCTTATATGAATGATGGCATTAAGCAAAGATGATATATTAAGTAAACAAAGATATGTTGAATCAAAATATGCTTAAGAATGGTAAAGCCTGCAGGTCATAGTTTAATTGTGGATTAGATAGGCATGCTTAGAGGGATACAGTCGCAGCTACCATATTTGACCTTGTTTGGGTCTTATTCCTTAATGGAACCATCACTCGGCTCTTTTGGGTCCTTTATTTATTCCTTGTTGGAACCATTGTTCGACCTCATTTGGGTCTATTACTTGATATATTCAGATGTACATTGTTTGATACCTTCGGGTATCCATTACTCCCGTTATCCACACTTCTAACTAATACTTAGGCAGGCTACTAAAGATGATAAAATGTGCACAAGATAAAGCAAAACATGCATTAATTGCTTCACTTATGTAATGTAAGCATAATGAGTGGCCTATTATGTTGTTTGTCTTAAATTCCTTTTGGCTATAAACTATCTTTATGAAATGAAATGCTATGCTTATTATGACATGATTGTGATATCTCACATCTATTATGAGGAAGGTATCCATATGAGGGCCGGTGTGAGTTAGTTCCACCAATGGGTTCCATGGTGAATAGATGGGCCATTTGGGCCACAAGCTTACAACATTATATTAAAAGTTTTACAAATTATGACATATATAATGATCTTCATGTATGCGGAAGTTATGAAATGTTTGCATGTGATATGAAGACTTTGTCGGTTAATTATGATGTGTAATACCTATTCTTTAAAATGGCATGCAAATCCATTAGCATGTATATGAACATTTACACATGTATGTGCATATGTATAATTCTGACATAAACCAAAATGCAATGCATGAGACGAAAGGATATTGTATGATGTTTAAGGATAAAAAGGGGGTAAGAAATTTTTGTGGTGGTCAGAAAAGGAGCTTTTTGTAATTATTTTTGCATTTGAAAAGTTCAGGCCATACTTGCTAGAAGTAAAAATTATAGTGTGGTCAGATCAAGTGGCATTAAGGCATCTCTTTACAAAGAAGGAGTCAAAACTTAGATTGATTAGATAGATACTCCTGTTAAAAGAATTTGACCTGGACATTAAGGATAAATAGGGGGTAAAAAATTTTATGGTGGACCATCTCTCTCGAATAGAGCACAATCACATTGAAAAGGGGAGATTTTAGATTTTTTCCCTAATGATCATATATGTGGTTTGTTTTTTTGTAATTTTGTTGTTCCTTGTTTTTTTAATTTCGCTAATTTTCTCACAAGTGGATATATGCCATAGGATTACACATGGAAATAAAGGAAGAAGTTAAAAGTAGATGTGATGCACTACATTTGAGATAACCTTTATCTCTTTCATTTATATGCTGATCAAGTGTTGAGGAGATGTATACCGAATGAACAACAGGGAGAGATCATTAAAGCATGTCATAGTAGGGAAATCAGTGGACACCATAGGCCTAATATAATGGTATCAAAAATTCTTCCCTGTGGGTTTTATTGGCTTACCTTATTTAATGATGTGAAAATATTTATTTAATCTTATGATCATTGTTAAAGGGTAGGGAATATTTCTAAGAGGGATGAAATGTTGTTAACCAATGTACTTGAAATAGAATTATTTGATTTATAGGGAATAGATTTTATCGGACCTTTTTCGGTATCCTACAGGTTTGAATACATCTTAGTGACTGCAGACTATGTGAGCAAATGGGTAGAAGCCGTAGCCACTAGGACTTGTGATGATAAGGTTGTGCTAGAGTTTCTCTGAAAGAATATATTCACCAAGTGTGAAGCCCTTAGAGCCATTGTTAATATTGGTGATAAAAATTTTGTGAACCACCAATTTAAAGCTTTGTTGAAAAATTTGGACTTAGGCATAAAGTCACTACCCCCTATCATGTCGAAACTAATGGTCAAGTTAAGGTGTCAAACCATAAATTGAAGGCTATCTTAGAAAAAAAACAATCAATGTATCTAGGAAAGAATGGTATCTTAAGCTAGATAAAGCATTATAGGCATATAGGACGGTTTTTAAAAACCATATAGGAATGTCCCTTTTTAGGTGTTAGTGTAAGCCCTAGCCCCAATGCGCTGTTATAAAACATTAAAGTTAATAAATAAGGCATTTGTTTTATCTATTGTATTCTTATGAATATCAAGTGATAAAACTATCCAAGAATGTTGTTTCAGTTTAAGTTATCATGTGTGAGGCACATGGTTGTAAGACCTTGAAACATTTGAGACTCCATTCTAAATATCCCTAGTCGGTCATTGTTACGGGAATAACAAATGAATTAAGGCTAGTATGCTTTCTCTAATAAGTTGAGTTCTTTCTTACGAATCATAAGGACTAGAGTGTCAATCAGATATCATAGATACATGTTTAGAACATGGTATATGGATTCGATCTGCTTTTGAGAACACTATATGGTAAAAGTCATAAGTGTTTCTCAATTGCAAGTTTTGCATTAGAGATCTTAGACCTAAAATCTTTATGAAACTTCTTATGAATTACTATGTACTTTGACATACACTTAACGTGCTCATAATAGAGTGACAAGTATGGGTATACTTGGGCATGCACTAATTCATGTTAGAGAGCATGAGAAAAGTAAAGGGATTACCCTCTCGATGAGAGAGAAAATATCACCGGCCACTTGATCAGTGAACTAAGAAGTGTATGGCCATACCGAGATGAAATATTGAGTAATCATTACTTATCTAAGATTTCAATGTCACTGGAATATCAAGAAAGGAATTAGCATATATTAGGATGACTTGTTCCATGCCTTATGTTATTTTTGATATTTGTGGGTAAGGGACTATGCAAAATTTCATTAGGTCACTAAATGCCATTTGAATTTTCATTTAATTTGGAGTGCTATAATATCTTGCTAGAGAATATATATATATATATATATATAGACTTTGGATTATTTATTAATCCATTGCCAATATTAAATAGACCTATAGTATCGTACACAAAGCATTGGGCCTAAAATATTATATATAGAGTATTGGGCATTAATTTGGGCTTTTAATTAAAGTCAAATTAATAAGGTTAATGGGTAATTAAATTGCTAAATGGACTTTAGTCCATGAGAGAGTGAAAAATGGCAATGACATGGATAATAACAAATTATTTATTTATCTTTGGATAATTAATTATTTATTTATCTTTTGATAATTAAGTTATTTGAGTTTAAATCCTATATGAGTTTGAATCAAAATATATAACTTGATTAGGAGGAGGTTGAGGCCGAAATTCAAGCAAAATACCTAGTGGAATTCGACATGCAACTAATTCCTAATTAAGTAGTATATATTGATAAAAATTGTTTTGCCATTTTAGGTTTTTTCTCTCTCATTGCCTTTTTTAACAAGGGAAAGAATTATTTCTTCATATCTTGTGTTTTGGATAGCCATTGTAAACCCTAGGAAGAACAAGATCAATTCTTGTGTCACTGGAAAATACCCATTGCAAAATACTCAAACCTAGAGCTAACACTCTTCGTTTTAGGTCGACTTTGCAAGTATGTGTGTGAACATAGAGTGGTGTGGCATAAAAGGAAGCACCTTTGGCATTGGTGATTGAGTTCAAGGGTATATAGGTTCATCTTATATACTGGTTATTGCGAAAATCAAGTTTTGAAGTGCATTCAAGGAAGTAAGTTCAATCGAAACCCTAAAACTACATGTTTTCGATTATATGTTTTTTATTGCTTGGCTTGTATGATCAAAAATTTTTGTTTTTCCACTTAATGATCATTGTTTTAATGCTATGTGATATCCCATTAGTGGTATCTAAGCTTAATCATGCTTTTTTTAGCGCTTTGGATGCGTTACAACTTGATTAAAAATCATTTGTTGCATAAAACGTGATGCTGAAATATTATGTTTTGAGTTTCTTGCATTGGTTGAGTGTAAAAACGAATTTGAATGGTTAATTGGGTATTATGACATGTTTATATACTGACCTAACATGTTTTTAGACCTGTTCATGGTCAGTTTTAAATTTATATACCTGATTGAACATGTTAGTCATGAAACTAGGTGCTTGTTTGCATGATATGCGTTTGTAACTAGCTAGTTTCTCACTATAACATGTAAAACCGTGTTGGGCATGTTTTTAAGTGATTTTAGAAAATTAAATATAGGTTTGGAAATGTTTTAAAAATGGTTTTAATTCTAGTTTATGACAATTTAATTGGTTAATTTACAAATCACTTAAAATAATGACTAGTTTGTGTTTGTTGCATGTTTAATCAACATTGTTTGTTTTGTTTTGATTAAAATGGCAAAAACACATTTAGATTAGATCTAGGCAAAACCTTAATTCAATTTTTATGACCTTATTTAAGTAATTAAATGACTCATAAAATCATTTTAAGTGTTTGTGCATCGTTTGTGGCATTATATAAGCACTAAGCAACTAATTTCATGTTGTTTGTTTGTTTTGTTATCAATGTCGAATGTGTTATGTGTTCTTCATGAATTTTTATGTTTTGATTCATAGTGGTTCATATTATATGTGTTTTTAATATTTATGAGCTATATGACATAATATTCGAAATGACCAAATTGGAAATTACACTTGAGTTAATTTATGGCACAAATCTAATTAGATTGTGTTTTGGGTTTTTAAGTGAGCTTATTCAATAAGTGGATTTAGTCCATTGGGCTTCGGCCCAGAACCGTCATGGGGTCTTCTCTTAAAAGTAAAAATACACAATTTCCATTAATAGGTTGGGCTTAATTAATTAAACTTGGACTTTATTTTGTCCATGAATGTTATGTATATTTGTTTGTTTGTTTTGTGTGATGAATGAATATGCATGGTGCATTCATGGGCCCTGGGTTATGTAATTAAATATGGCCTATGTGCCATTAAGGACTATTGCAAAAGTTTCATTTATTTCTTAGTAGACAATTTATTTGAAGACTTTGTAAATCAAGACAAAGCCCACCGGAGTGGAGAGGCCGAACTTGAAAATTCATATGTAATAGTATAGAATCTTAGTTGTAGGTTTTTGGGCCTATGTTTGTCATGCTTTACTTTACACACTTATACATATACATGCTATAAATGGATGACAAAGTGTTTGCCATGAAAGCCGTAATAAAATTAATCCCTAAAATAGTAAGTCACAAAGTTACCTTCCTAATTCAAAACATTTCAAGGCATCGATCACTGGTCACATAGACTAGGAGTCCTGGATGCGCCCAATTATCTTTGTGAGGCATGGGTTGTGAATGTAGGTTGAACTTAACAAGGAAAGGGATGTCCAAACCTAGGCAATGAATAAATGAGTTTGTGTTATAACATCTTAAGATGTTAGCCCATTTGATCCAAGAGTCATGTACGAGACATGATTTGAGTTTTCCTACCTAAGTAACTTAACTCTTTAAGTGTACAAGCTCAGCTTGACTAATGAGTTGTTGTGAAAAGTGGATCTTGGCCCACATTAAATCACTAACGTGAATTATTTAAAAGGGATATTAATTCAGTATGTAGGATTATATTAAGACCTCATTTAATCTTGCTAAGTTTATAAATTTTTGCAGATTGAAAAATGGCTTCTTCAAACAACAACTTTTCATTGCGATCGGTCCTAAGAAAGGACAAACTAAATGGCAACAATTTCATAGATTGGTCTCGAAACTGGAGAATTATTCTTAATCAAGATAAGAAGTCGTATGTTTTGGATGAACCCTTGCCCATCGAACGTGCTAGGAATGCATCTGCAGTTAAAAGGGAAACCTTTGAGACTAAGAAGAGTGAATCCAATGATGTGACCTATCTGATGCTAGCCACTATAGTGCCCGATTTGCAAAAGCAATTCATGAACCAAGAGGCCTATGCGATCATGGTGCACCTCAAGGAGATATTCCAAGAACAAGCTCATCACAAGAGGTTCGTGACAACAAAGGCCTTGATTTCTTGTAAGATGACTGTATGTACTCCTGTTAGTACCCATGTACTTAATAGGAAAGGGTATCTTGATACTCTTAAGAAGATTGAGGTACAAGTCCTAAAAAATCTAGCCATTGACTTGATCTTAAGGTCATTGCCTAATGATTGTGATCCATTTGTTATGAATTATAACATGCATGCAATGAACAAGATAGTCACTAAGCTTCATGAGATGCTTAAAAATGCTAAAGAGAACATTCGAAAGACCAATCCTGTACTTATGGTTCAATGAGGCATTAAGAAGGGACCTATGAAAGGAAAGGAGAAAGGTAAGGCAAAACCCAAGAATGACCAAGCTCAGCCTAAGTCTAGTGGGAGTGCGCCTCAGGCCAAACCCAAGCCCAAGGCACAAGAGCTCAAGGAGAGTGAAAGCATGTGCTTCTATTGCAACAAGTTAGGGCATTGGAGGAAGAACTGCGTTCTCTTTAAAGAAGAACAAAAGAAGAATTAAGCCAAGGCATCCAGTTTTGGTATTTTTATTGTTGAAATTAACATTTTTATTTCTACCAGTTAGGTATTGGATATCGATTGTGGTTCTCACATTTGTTCAAATGTGCAGGGGCTAAGAAATAGGCAATTACTAGAGAAAAGTGAAGTGGGCCACCACGTGGGGAACGAATGATGAGTTGCGGCCATGGAGATAGGTGACTATCGACTCACTTTAACTTCTGGACTATGTTTAGATTTAATGGATTGTTATTTTGTGCCTGCTACGAGCAAAAACATTATTTTTGTTTCATGTTTGGATATGGATGGATTTGATTTTGTTTTTAATAATGGTAATATTCATTTTCGTCGCCAAGGCATTTTATATGGCATTGCTATGTTACAAAAGAGCCTTTATATCCTTAATCTACAAAAAAAGGAGTCTATATACAACATTAATACAAATAGGGTTAAATCAAATGAATTGAACCCCACTTACTTCTTGCATTGTCATTTAGGACATGAAAACGAAAAATGCATTTCAAGACTCCACAAATCTAGAGTGCTTGGGTCATTCAATTTGGAATCTTATGACACATGTGAGCTATGTTTGCATGGAAAAATGACAAAGAGTCCTTTTAACAAGAAAGGTAAGAGGACTAGTGACTTATTGGGACAAATACACACCGATGTATGTGGACCATTAAGTATAAATGCTAGAGGTGGTTTTAGTTACTTTGTGACATTCACATATGACTTTAGTAGATATGGCTACGTCTATCTAATAAAGCACAAGTTTGAAAATTTTAAAAAGTTCAAAGAGTTTAAGAACAAAGTAGAAAACCAACTTGGCAAAAGTATCAAAGTCATTTGATCAGATCGAGGTGGCAAATACTTAAGCTAGGAGTTTGGCAGTCATCTGAAGGAGTGTGGGATTATTTCACAACTCACTCCTCCTGGAACACCATAATGAAATGGTGTGTCCAAAAGGAGAAATCTAACTCTGTTGAACATGGTTCAATCAATGATGAGTCAAGCTAATCTTTCTAAATCTTTTTGGGGTTATGCGTTAGAAATTGTTGCATTTCTACTGCATCATACTCCAACTAAAGCAGTTGAGAAGACACCATACGAGGTATGGATTGGGAAAGAACCCAATATGTCATTTCTCATGATTTGGGGCTGTAAAGCACATGTTAAGAAGTTAACATCTTACAAGCTAGAGTCCAAATCTACTGTCTACTTGTTTATGGGTTATCCTAAAGAAACAAAGGGATACTACTTTTACTCATAAGCCGAGAACAAAGTGTTTATTACTCATAAAGCTATTTTCTTAAAAAAGGAATCCCTTCTCAAGAAGGCAATGGGAGCAAAGTAGAACTTGAAAAAATTCAAGTGCCACAAACTCCTATAGAGGATGAGTTAGAAATGGGATCAAGTTCACAACCAGTTATGGAATAAGATCCCATTGCATAAGAACCTAGAAGGTCAAGTAGGGTACGATGAGAGATTGAGAGATATAGATTTATAATTGCCGATAGTGACACTATTGAGTTAGTGGATCGTGAGGATCCAACTACCTACCGAGAAGCTATTGAGAGCCTTAACTTGGAAAATTGGCTTGAAGCCATGAAATTCGAGATGAAATCAATGTACAATAACCAGGTTTGGACCTTGGTTGATCCATCGAAAGGTGCTAAGGTAATTAAATGCAAGTGCCTATTTATACTCAAAGCTGATAAAACCTATAAAGGTAGACTAGTAGCTAAAGGTTTTCGGTAAACTCATAGTGTAGACTATGATTAGACGTTTCGGCAAACTCATAGTGTAGACTATGATGAGACCTTTTCGCCTGTAGTCATGTTCAAGTCCATTAGGATCTTGGTTGCCATAGCTACATATCATGACTATGAAATATGGCAAAAGGATGTCAAAACAACTTTCCTTAATGAAAATCTCCTCCAGGATGTGTATATGACACAACTTAAGGGTTTTGTCAATCCCAAGCATCCTAAAAAGGTTTGTAAGCTTCAAAAATCAATTTATGGATTGAAGCAATCATCCTGGAGTTGGAATCTTCATTTTGATGAAGTAGTCAAAGAGTTTGACTTTATCTAAAATGAAGATGAGCTTTGCATGTACAAGAAGGTTAGTGGAAGCATAATAGTGTTTCTGGTCCTATATATGGACGACATCCTTCTTATTAGGATTGACATCCCAACATCATTTGGCTTAACCACTTAAGAACATCTTTAATTAAACATATCCTTCTTTACTTAGTATCATTTGGCTTAAAACCACTTTTCATAAAAGAATGCATATCATTCATATCAGACTTCAAACATTGAGCTCATGGCTTCAATACATATGGATGTTATCATATGATCATATAGTTGTATCAACTTTCTTTCTTTCATATCATGATGGTTTCAGGTTTAAACAAATAATAGTATGTAATCTTTCATAATTAGCATTTTGCATGCCTATATGTACATATACATATATATGCAGCTTAAATCATGAAAATACATGCTTCTATTAGTAATATCAACTATACAACATATAGTACTTACATACCTCATAGATAGTTCTTGACGACGTACCTTGTTACCACTGGCTATGAATAGCTCCTTATTCTTATAATTATTCACATTATGACATAAGCATGTATAGCAACACTCAGGCATTTATGGTCCATCTACTAAAATAAAATGAGTTATTCTACATCTTAAGGTCAACACATGTTCATGTTCAATCACTTGATTATTTTTCAGGGTCTATCAAATTATAAACAATAAAGATATACACCTTAACATTATCAGATATATATATATATATATATATATACTCCGATTGTCTTACTTGTATTTTCATCTTGTGACATTTTATACTTATTAGGGGTATGTACGATCATGTCATCTTAGTCATCAGGACACTACTGACGGACATGAGTTACTCATAATATAGTATAGACATAAACAATTAAGTAAGTTGGTTCTTATACCTCAATTCAAATCATAATTCTTCTTATGACCTTGAGGGCATTCAAGCTTCTTCAGTTTCATAATTAAACATAAGTCATGTTGGCCCATTCATTTTACCTTAGACTTGCAACCTTACACTAATATCTTATTACAACCAGGTTAAATCATAATATTTGGACAAAAACACCCATTGATATAGCACATACCTCATAACGACTTTACAGGGTACATTAATTAGCATATCATTTCGGTTACTATGCTGCCTCATGCTATTCTGAGTTTGATGGTCATTAGGTCTTAACATACTTTTTGCAACATGATTCATATTAACATTGCCAGGAGCAAGTTCCTCTAATTTATAGTTCCAGTGGATCATCATTTCTTTACTCAATGTGCTAAATTATCATAAAACTTGTGGAGGTTCCTTCAATTAAGTGATAATACTTTATGCACCTCACATGTGACTTTGGATAACATATAGCTTAATTCACTCTTCTTCCTCTAGTTATAGCATTTATGTCTTTTAAATTTCCATAATAATTAGTGTCATATTCATGCCTTTCTAAAACATATCCTTGTAGACTTTAGCTGTAAGGACCCAATCATTACCCAAATCGGATTATTATTAATTAATGAGGATTATCGTCAATTAAGGCAAAAATTGGATTATTTTGCAATTATTAGGGTTAAGTCAAGAGGGGTATTTTGGTAATTTTAGCATGTAAGTATATGAGTTAAGTTAAATTAAAATTTGAGAAAAGGATACAATTGAAGTGAATTAGAAGGTCTTAGGGTTAATTTGGAAGAAATTGGAATGATGGGGGTTTAATTGTATGTAAGGGTATAGGAGTAATTTCCCTAGGGAGATATTTACCCCATAAACTCTTGTATTTAGCTTTTTAAATGAGGAATCCTTAGGGATTTGGAGTGTGGGTTGGCATTTGAGGGAGATAGCTCTCTCTCTCTCTCTTTGGTTACTGTTTGGAGAAGATGACTATTAGGGTTTGCTATTTAAGCATCATGAAGGTAATGTCCCCTTCCATATATCTCTTCATCCATGCTTGATTTATGATCTTAGGGTTGTAGGAAGAGATGATAAGTTATATTTGTCATCTTTATGTATAAGGAAATGAAGGAGAGAGTGAGCTACATTAATGGATGTTGAAAGAGTTCAAGCTTCAAAAGCCAGGTACGAGAATTAAGTTTTGGCATAGTTCATGTGAATGATTTAGGGTTTTTAATTCTTTTTCTAGTATATGTATTTTGATATGAGTTTAAAGGATAAATCTAGTAAGCTTTGATGAGTATAGTATGCTTGAAAACTTAAATGATCATGTAAGAAAGAGGGGAAGTGAGATTTGGGGTTTAAATTCATGTTATGCACAATCGGGATTCGGGTTTTCCTCTTTTATTTCTCACACACGGCCACGGGTGAGTTTGCTCTTCCTAACCCGTGGCCACGTGTGTTTGTTTTTCATGACACACGGCCACGTGATGCTTTCCTCTTTCCCACCCATGGCCACGGACATTGTTTTCTTTCCCACACATGGCCATGTGATGCTTTCCTCCTTCCCACCCGTGGCCACATACGTTGTTTCCTTTCTTGGATGTGGCCACACAAGTTTGTCTCCTTTCTTGCACATGGCCGCGTGATGTTTCTCTCTTCCTTTTACATGGCCACATATGGTCTCTTCTTGCAAACACACAGCCACTCACTCTTTCTATTTGAGAATGCATGGCCAGCCAAGCATGTTTTCTCCCCTCCACAGTATATTCTCACCTAAGATTTAAGCCATGTAACTAGATATGAAATACCGTATTATGTGATACATAAAACCATTAAGAGAGCAAGAATTGAGGTGAAATGGCTAGTAATAAGTAAGACGGAGGATTAATGGCTATCAAGTAAAGTTGGATATATTACTTATTAGAGTAATAGATTATGAAAGTCTCTCCTTAATGCTAAAGTCTACAAAGATACATTTTAGAAAGGCCTGAATATGACATGAATTAGTATGAAAATTTAAAAGCCATAAATGCTATAATAAGAGGAAAAAGAGCGAATTAAACTGTAAGTGATCCAAGGTATATATATCTATATATACCTTGATACACATAGAGTAGAGTAAAAAGCTTTAAGATAACAATCCTATAAAGTCATGAATTGAAGTCCACTTAAACTCTAATTAGGAGGACTTACATATGATAATGCTAAAATAATTATGCTGCTAAAAGGTGTTTTAGTGCATAATGGCATGAAACTATGAAGAGTGAGAAGAAATATAAGAATCACAAGAGTATGCTATATGATATGCCCCTTTATAGTATAGTATAAAGTATACGCTCGGCCGAAGCAAATGGTTCTACCTAAATGGCACGAGAATAATATGATTTAGCCTAGTTGATAAGAAGATAGTTGTAATGTTACATGTAATCTAGTAACTGTAAACATGCATGCTAATTAATGTATTTTACATACAGGTATAAGGTATGTAATATGCCTAAGTTAAAAACAGAAGGAACTTTTTAAAGGATATTATAAAAATATAAAAGCTTCATTATACTTCAAGTCATAATGGGAATTAATGGTGAACCTTGATGTAAAGGATTATACTCGTTTATTATTCATACCCTATGATGTAAAATGAAAGTTACAAGTCTTCAAGTATTGTTCTAACATTTAAGATGAGATAATCTTATACAACTCACCTAAGAAAATAATGTTATAAAGTAGAAAGAACAATAAGATGATCATGATATATGTGATAATGTTAAGGTAGATAATCTATTGCCTATGATATAGTAGACTATAATTGTGAGCTAAAGGGGCTAAAGATGAATAAGTGTTGACCTTAAGATATATGAGAACATATTTATTCTATCATATGGATCATGACTATTTGAGTGTTGCAATATATGATTATGTCATTATGTGATTAATTATAAGAATAGGGAAACTACTCATGGCAAGCAGTAACAAGGTACGTCATCGAGAACTATTCATGAGTTATGTAAGTGTATGTGGTAAAATTAATTTGAGCATGGTATGATGAGTAGCTTGATTTAATATGTGAATAAGTATGAGTGATGAACTTATGTATTGCCATGTTTAAACTGCACATATATGTACGATTGCATATGGGTACGCGCAATGCTAATCATGAAAGATGATGTGTTGTTATTGTTGCATAAACATGTAACCATTATGATATGAGTGAAAGAAAATTGATGCAAGCATACGATTGTATGATGACATCTATATGTAATAGAGCCTAAAGCTCAACATTGAGGTATGATAAGAATGATATGCCTTCTTTTATGAAAGTGGCTTTAAGCCAAATGATGTGCTAAGTAAAGAAGGACACGTTAAATTAAAGATGTCTTAAAAGTAAGCCTGCGGGTCTTAGTTCAGTTATGGATTAGATAGGCATGCCTGGAGGGATAAAGTCGTAGCTGCTATATGTTGATTCCATTTTGGTCTTGTTCCTTAATGGAACAATCGTTTGACCCCGTTTGGGTCCATAGTTGTTCATTGCTAGAACCATTGCTTAACCCCATTTGGTTCCATTGTTTGATATATGAAGATATCCATAGTTTGATACCTTTGGGTATCCATTGCTCCCATTATCCACCTTTTGAACTAGTACTTAGGCAGGCTATTAAAGATGTAAATGGTACAAGAAATAAAGTAACGTATGTATCAATCACCTCACTTATATGTATTGGAATCATGATAATGATCTATTCTATTGCTTTATTCTAAATATCAGTTAGCTATAAACCATTTCTGTGAAATGAAATGCCATGTTATGTAGTACTTGATGGTGATGTCTTACATCAACTATGAGAAAGGTCACCATGTGAGTGCCAGTGTAAGTTGGTTCCACGATGAATAGTTGGGTTGCATAGGCCACAAGCTTACAATATTGAGTTAAACATTATATGTATTATGACATGCATAATAATATTTATTTATGGGAAAAATTAGAAAATATTTGCATGTGGTATGGAGACCTTGTCAGTTAATCATGAGGTGCATTACCTATTCCTTGGAATGGCATGCAAATTCGTGAGTAGGTATATGAACATTTATATATGTATGTGAATATGTATAATTCTAACATAAATCAAAGTACCAAACACGATATGATATGAATCTGTATGATGTTTAAAGTTCAATGATAATATAGCATTAAGAAAAACATGTGCAGAAACTCGAACAAAATGATAAGTTTGTAATGTATGTTATGAAATCATGCATAGAAATATCTATTGCAATGTTATATAACATGAGCACTTTCTTTTGGCTATGAATAAATGATAAATGCAAATGTTAGGTAACAAATTGGTTAATAGCATAAGTTAAAGGTTGTACGAATATAATGCTGACATCGGTATTCTTGAATAGAAGGATTAAAAGATGTATGGATTTTTCCTAGGAAATAATAGAGGGTTAAAGTTGATCATTAGTTAACAAGTTTCATGGATAAAGATAGTTTATGCAATGCTCTTGATTTTAGTAAGATGGCATCTATGGTTAAGGTTGAAAACTCCCTAGAATGTCCATCGTGGCTTGATAAATAATGCAAACTCATATGCTTTTTATACTATTGTGATAGTTGTATTTGATTTGATGAAGAAAATTATAAGATATTGTCCATAGAATTGTGGTTCCCTACTAAGCTTTATAGCTTAGCACGGGTTATTTATTCGTGTAGGTTTCAGGATAAGCTCCAGAGGATCAGGCAATATACAGTTGCCTTGAGGATTTCAGGATTCTTGAAGGCCATTTATGTTATAATTATTTAATTATAAGCTTGATTCTTTTATTGTGGCATGTAATTATGGTATTTTCTATAATTATTATTATTATTTTTGCCTCAATTTACTAGGTTTATGATGATGATGATGATGATGAATCATGGTTATCCATGGTTAGTGGATTATGGTGTTACATTAGCATTAAAGAGAGACTTTCCTGATCCATTACTCTAATTAAGTAACATATACAAACTTCCCTTAATATCCATTTACCCTCCGTCATACTCATTACTAGTCATTTCATCTCAATTCTTGCTCTCTTAATGATTTTATGGACCACATAATATGGTGTTCCATATTTAATTATAGGGCTTAAATCTTAGGTGAGAATATACTATGAAGAGGAGAAAACATGCTTGGTAGTTCCTTCAAGGAATGCAGTGTATAAGTGGCCGTGTATTCTTAAAGAGAAATAGTGAGTGGCCATGCACATCAAGGAGAAAATACATGCCTAGTCATGTATGAAGAAGAAGAACAAGACAAGTGGTCATGCATTCCCATGAATAAAAGCATAAGTGGCCATGTGCAATGAGAAGAAAGACATCACGTGGCTGTGTGTGAGAAGAAAAAAAGCATCATGTGCCCATTTGTTTCCAAAGAGAAAACACATGCGTGGCCGTGTGTGAGAAGAAGAAAAGCATCACATGGCCGTGTGTGAGAAGAAGAAAAGCATCACATGGCCATATGTTTCCAAAGAGAAAACACATATGTGGCCGTGTGTGAGAAGAAGAAAAGCATCACATGGCCATGTGTTTTCAAAAAAAAAAGCATCACGTGGCCATGAGTTTCCAAAGAGAAAACACATGTGTGGCCATGGGTGAGAAGAAGAAAAGCATTACGTGGCCATGTGTTTCCAAAGAGAAAACACATACATGGCCGTGTGTGAGAAGAAGAAAAGCATCACGTGGCTATTTGGGCATGCTAAAACTATTTGCACTATTATTGTTGCCTTTTATACTTTGTATGAATTGAGATGCATATTTGTGTAAGAACTAATTAAAATGTCATGCTTGCTTGCTTGCATCTATTCCACTCTAGTTGGAAATTTTGCCCAAATGTTCATAGGTGTTTGAAAATTGATGTTGCATTGCCTATGTTTTTGACCTCATACTCGGTTAATGAGTAAGTGTATGATAATCAATCATGAAACTACATACTATCATTGGTTTTTATCTTTAAATCTGAGTTTTGCCTTGGTTGCTTTTATTATGTTGCAGAGTCCTATCTTTTCTTGTTGAAATATGTTAATGCCTGTTAGTCACTTACATAGAGAACCCACCCACCCACAGTTAAAGTGGTTTTGTTGATACCTTTGTGTCAGGATTATGATCAATTAAGTAATCACTACCTTGTGTTCCCTTATCATTTGCTTTTGCCAAACTTGAATGAAAAGGTTGAACTTTGTCGCATTCAGTCATTTTATCATGAGTTATCAAAATCAACTACATAAATTGGGGTTAATAGGAATTTGAAGGCTCTTAGGACTCTTTGCTTATCATTTCATCAATGCATTTTATGAAAGATAAATTCTCAATTAGCCATTCGAGGCACACTACATTAGGACTATTGATATATTTTTCCCTTTTTTGCACCAATATTATTGAGCTTTAATTGCAAACACGTTTTCTATCCTTATCATATTTCTATTGTATTATGCTTACTTTTGACTAAGATAGCCTGTCAAAATCCCTTTGCATAAGATTTATTGTGCTTTGATTGAGATTTTGGGGAAATTGACCTTCATTGTTTTGTTGTTGATAGTGGCACCTAAATGGTTAAGAACAAAAGCTATTGAACCCATTTCTAGTCAGCCTTTAGCAACTCACCCTCTATCAGATGACCATTTACTAGAGTCCACCCAATAACCTACTCCAACACTTGTCAGAGCAAGAAGAAGAAATCTAGAGGGCCTAAGATACCAAGCTGCCTACCAGAAGACATCAAGGCCAGATATGAGATTCTATCTAATGGTGAATACTTGCCTTTAACATATTTGGACTTGAGTTTGTTGCAAAAGATAAGGATTAAAAAAGATGTGGAAAGGCATATATTTGCTATTAGTTGGGAGAGATTCTTTTATTGTAAAGAGCTTGTTTGTCCTGCCTTCACTAGAGACTTTGTGGCTATTGTTAAATGCCATTTTGGGAATTAAGAACATCCAAACATGGTCAGTTTCTAGTTGGGTGGAAAATAATATGAGGGACCATTTGTTGCATTGTCAGAAGCTGTAGGATTTCCTAGTAATAACCCTAAGCTTTCCCTTACCATGATAAGAATACAATGTGGGAGGATATTAAATACCCTCAGGCTGAAGGTCCATATGTTTTAGGAGTAATGAAATCCCATCATCCGAGGGATTATTCTTTTAGAATCTTGCACACGTTTTTCTCCCCATCTCTTATGTCCTATGTTAAATTCGTAGGGCATGTCAACCTTCCAAAAGTTTTTTTTAGCTTGCATGCTTAGAGGCTTCCTTATTATTGGTGCATACAATTAATGGAACAAGATAGAGGAAATACAGCAACAGCTAACCAAGTAAAGAAGATATCATTGGGGGGTTGGCTTAATATGCTATCTAGGGCTATTGGACACCCTTTGAATGATGATGATGCTCTCCCTACTATAACTTAGATAGACCAAAAATTGTTGAAGAATATAAAGGTACTTGAAGAAGATCCTACAATATAGCATGGTATCAGGGTCACTGATAGGGATGAGTACATGCATAAAATTTCTAGATGCCAAAGCAATCTTCCACCAAGACATGATAAATGGGCAGTCACTTTTTCCTCATCCTAGTATGCTGAGATTATTTCAAGGTTGGATGCCTTAGATGCTAATTAAGTAGACATTCAAAAGTAGTAGCACCAAATGCTTGTGGCTCTAACACATATTGCATCCAGGCTTGATGTTTTATTTTCTCCACCAACAGTGAATCCTTCACTACCATTTCCTCCTCATGACCTTTTATTGTAGTGAGTTTGCCTACCTCACTTTTATTTCTTTTATGTTTATTTTGCAGTAGTTTGCTAAGGATAACAACTTCTAAAGTTTGGGCTAGGGGATTATATTTTGTAAACATTGGTTAATGGATATGAGTTAGAACTCGATGATTTATTTTGTAAAGAAAGTGTTATGTAAAGAATACTCCTAACCATTAATTGCTAAAGATATCTTTTTATAAAGTCTTGTGATGATTGTTGTGTAGGTTTTTATGAGGATAAAGAAGTTAGGCCTTAGTCCTTCTATTTTTTTTTATTTGTGATGCCTCTTGAACCACATACTATTTATTTTTGTTTTAAAATTTACAGTTGCTATAGCTACATTTTTAGTTTTTATCGATAATTTGTTTTATTTAGTGAACAAATAAGTTTGAATTTCATTTTGTAGTTTATTTTGGCTTTAAGTAGGTAATTTTAGTCTTTATTTTCTTATTGCATTAATTTTTTCTTTTCCTTTTTATTTTTAGTAGTTTTATTAATAATTTTTTATTTTTAGTAGTTTTATTAATAATTTTTTATTTTTAGTCTTTCAGTAGCTTCAGCTTTCAGTTTAATTTGGAATAATTATGTGTATTGAGTTGCTAAGTTATTGTTATCATTTTGTATTTAGTCTAAGTTTGCCCAATAAGTCTTGATTGGATCAATTTGAACTTCATTTTATGAACTATCTGTTTAAAGAGCCTAAGGTAGCAAAGAAGTAGTTGTATGCTTTTGCAAGAATTTTCTTTCAATTAGTTATATAGCATTCAATTTCTAAGTCAATATGCACGATAAGTTTATTTTTGTGAAAATTAATAAAAAACCAATGGGTGAGAGTAGTTGAGTGATGGAATTTTGGAATGTCTAGAACCATCCTCATCACCATTCAAAATAATTATTCAACTAAGGTTGAATTAAGATATGACCTAGGTAGCCATGATGTGGTAATCATTGTGAAATAACGTTTAACCTACCTTGTGTACATAATTACCATTGCTATCCCCCTTGAGCTTAATTGGTATGCTAAATGAGTACTACTTATATTCTTTCTTGATTAGACTTACAAATTTAACCATATAACTTAAATTTTGTTTATCTTTCCTATTTTAGAATTGTCCACTTTAGGTGGGAAGTATTGTGTATTTTGAGTAATGAAATTTAACTATTCTCAATCAGTCTAGAGTGTTAAATTTATGGAAAATAGGGTAGTGAGAAATATTGTCAAAAAATCTCAAGACATTGCTAATTTTAAAATTTCAAGAGTTGATGGCGCCCTATTAAAAAAAACCATCAATATGTAAGGGTTATGCTACAAAAATTTTATTTATTACTACGATAAATAAGTGTGGGGTACCTAGCATTTAGGGGGAAGTATTAAATGTTGAGCTAGTTTAAGAGATAAATTTTAAGTTCATTCTTCCTCTATAATTGTGATTGTAGCTAATATCTTTTGAGATTGATTTGTTAAATTTTCTAGCAAGAGAATAAATTTAGAAAAAAAGTTGTTGATATTCTGAAAGTCAGGTGGTAGTTGTGGTAGTGATTAATTCTAATTTCCTAACTTTATCCTTTCATTGGAGCCAATACCTTAACCTCCTATTACAACCTTAATGTAAGACCTAGTGATCCTGTTTTGCTCTAAGTTATTTAGTGGAGATGACCATAGTGGGTTCAATGCTAAAGGAGAGGTTTATGGCCATACTGAGTTTCAAGTGCGAAACTGTCAAATTCTTCTTTTTGCACAATTACTAGAATTCACTAGTAGTTTTGATTTTGAAAAGTGATATAGATTAGTTGAGTCTTTTTAATTGAATTTTTCATTTGAGTGTCTTATACTAAGTATTATTTTGGCTTCTCTGAATATTCTTGTTTTGAATTAGAGTTGGAGTTTTCAAGATTATGGATGATTATGTTGCTTGAGGGTAACCAAAGTTGAAGTGTGGGCTATTTTGATAACTCCAATTCCATGTCTAATTTTAGTCACTTTTCAATCTAGTTTTTAGTGCCTATTTTCTTTGTTTTGTTTGAATTTAATAATTTATGTTCAAATTTAGTAAATTTAAGCTTTTGTGTGTTTTAGATAGCTTTTGATGGAATTATGTGCTTAATTATAATTTTAATAGGTACCTCATGGTTAGCAGGTTTTATCTACTGATCGTGACATATGCCTGCTAGAGAGTATGCCCTAGAGCCCATGTAATAGGGATGTTTTTCATATGTATGAAATTTATATTCTTAATAAAAGGCATCATTCATTTATTAATGCTATGTTTGAATACATGAGTTTGTAAATCTTAAATTAATAAATGAAGTCCTAGATATTATAAACACAATGCAAAGGCAATCATGAAGGTGTTCATGATGTGAGATGTCTATTGCATGCAAATGTGTTAATATCTAAATATCCCTAGTCATTGAATTAACAAGATAGGACATTGTTAATTCGGACAAACTAGCACATGTTATGCTTCTTGAATGGTTCAAGCAGTGGTTCTCATAACTGTGATTATGAAAGATAATCAAAGCTAACATGTGGATGCTTGTTAGAAGAACAAGTTCATTGGAGACCTGCAAAGAGAATCCTCACATGGATATTAAATCTATGTCAGTGAGGAATCTCTTCATAACGGTTGTGCAAGTATCCTTAGACTTGAGATCACCAAAGTTATCTTAAGTAGCAAGTAGTATACTTTGACTCCATAATTGATTACTTCCAACTGGGAGTGAACATAGTTAGGAGATTGGGTATATCATGACCTACTTGAAGATAATTGAGTGATTGACAAAGGATTCACCATCCCAGATTTAACAAGGGAAGTTATATCGCATGATTCTATAATTGCCTTGTTCAGAGAATCTCTGGCCAAAGTAATATGCCGAGATGGATGGAGATCCATGAAAGGAATTTTAGGAACAATGGTTAAATTAATAGAACATACATAATTAGATTTATATGAGTTGACAGAAATCCATACTCAGAATCTAATTGAGATAAGAGTGGTGAAAGGAGTAATTGCACGGTAACTGTTTCTATGGAAGGGTACAGTCAAATCACATGACTTTCTTGACATTTGGGTAGTCATGATGCCTAGCTAGAGGCCAATCATGACTTGTATAATGATGTATCAAAAGTATCAATAGGGATTGATAAGATGATTTAAAGGAGTTTAAATCATGTGAGTTTTGAATAGAACTCACAATTACTTATTATACTGCCAACATGGACAGGAACTGAATAGGTCACACACATATAGAGAAAAGGGTAAAATGGTAAAATGATGAGGATAATAATATTTGATATTATTATAAAGGTAGAGAAGAGAATATGATAATAATTAATTAAAGAGTTTAATTAATTATGATCAAATAAAATTGTCCGTGAAACTTTTGAGAAATGTTCTGCAAAATTGGACCTAATTGAAATAATGTATTTCATGATTAATTATAGGACTGGTATAATAATTAATAAGTCTATTAAAGCAATTATTAAGGGCCAGAGGAATGAAGCAGTTGGCGGAAGCCCTTCTGTAAGGGCCACACGCCTACCTCAGAACAGAAGGCCTTAATGGCCTATTTAATGGACGAAATTAATTTATATATGTTACATAAGTGTTATAGAACCCGCATATTTAATTTGGTTAGATTTGGAATCCATTTGGATATTTAAATCTAATTAGTTGCACAAAGGGCCTAGTTTGTGGGTTTTGTGCATAGACTTTTATGAAAAGGTTTAAATTGGATTTAATTAAGCCCAAATTATTATAATTAATTCCAGAGGCCCAATTAATAATTCTCCAGCAATTTTAAAGAGCCCAATCTCATTAAGGAGTTGGAATTTTAACCTAACTATAAAAGGCCAACTAATGAAAATTAGGGTTACGTGATTAAAACAAAAAGAAAGTCTTTTCTCTTAATCTCTCTCTCCCTTTTTACGCCAACTCCTAAGCTAGCTCTTGGAAATTTCAGCCAGCCCTTGTTAAACACCAATTTGTTGTCTCAATTTACCCCTCTCCAGTGTGGATTATTCATTGGAGGTGTTCGATTTTGGACACTGTGGTTTGCGACAACCCGATGCGAAGTAAAATCAACTGTTCAACAAAAATCAAAGGTGATTTTTCTTATTCTCATATAGTTATATTGTGTATACCTGGCAAGATCAGATCTAATGGTTAAAAAATTTTAAGATTCCGCTCATGTATGTGATGCATGTAACCGTTAAAATCCAACATGGTATCAGAGCCAAGGTTTTGCCATGGATATACAATTTTATATTCTTCTGCGGAATAAGTTTTTTTTTTTGTTTTGAGTTATTTATTTCATGAAATTTAAAATATTACATTTAATTGTTCATGAATGAGAAATATTGATTTCTGGTTGTATGTGTGATCAAATAAATTTGGTGGAAACAAAAATGAAATTTTTGAAGGATTGTGATTAGGGTTTGGCGTGAAACCCTAGGTGATTTAAGGGGCTGTTCTAATTTAATTTCTTATGGATCCATTAAAACATCATTTAGAAGATATTTTATGTGTTTAATATGGGATATTAAGCTGTAGGATCGAACGGAATTAAAATCGAACAAGTTTTGCGTGAAAACTAGTTTAGTCGAAAAGTTTGATAAATTGGTGTTCTTCGTGTGTTCTTGATGTGTTCTTGGTTAGAACGACTTTTGATCTTCTAAATCTGATATATATGATATATCAAAGTGTTTTTAATTAATTTGATTAATTAAAATGGGCCTTGAATTAATTTGATTAATTTTAATTTATTAAAACCACTTAATGGGCTTAATTATGTTTACGGATTTGGTTTAAATTAGTGAATGTCTTGGTGGACCCAAGGAGATGATTTAAATTAAACATTATAAACATTAATTAAGTTTATTAATGGGTTTTAAAGGCTGGAGTGGTCTTGGCTCATTCAAAAAGGCCCAAATGGTCCAAAAGACACAAAACTAGTTTGTGTGTGAACACAGTTAGGGTTTTTCTTTTGTAGATTTTGGCCTACATTTGTTTTAAGCCCAAAATTGATTCTTTTAATTATTTAATATGATTAATTAATTAAATAATCAATTTATAATTAATTAATAATCAATTGGATTGATTATTAAGACAAGAACACATACATGCAAAAAGGTTTCCTAAAATGAAAGTTTCCAAAATGGAAAAAGTTTCCTAATTTGATCACATCATTAAAATAACTCAAAATATAGTTTCAAAGGTTGAAAAAAAGTTAGTAATCCATTTCTTTATTCATTAGAGAGGCATATAAGGGTGTATGATTGGCATGATGGTTAGTTATGGACAAAGCCCAATGTGATTGAGCATAATACATGTTTTGGCCCAATGAGGACTTCATGTCCTGGCCACTTGTTTTTGGTTTGTATTTCATTTCAAATTGTAATATGTAATTAGATTACTTAGATTGGAATTAGAAATAGAGATGTAGACCAATATCAAGGAACAAGATGGGCCGGATGGAGATCCAACAAGCTTAAAGATAATGTAATTATTTTCTTGTTTGAATCATGCATACTACCTAGGTATGACCTTTTGATTTCCCTCTTGGCTCGGGGAAATCAATGTAGTGAAGTCCATAACTATACCATATTTGTATACTTATATTTATGTGATAGATATAGGATGCATACCAATGTATGCCAACCATGTATGATGAGACAATTAACTAAAACCCTCAAACAAATACTAAGGTATATAAGCCTTCCATTAATTTGAGGAGAACCAGAGTTCTTTATAGTGTGGGTTGTTGACCACAGTCAAGCTCACATTATATCGAATATGTTCAAATCTAATTAAATGGGTCATCTTAGCTAGCCCATTAGTTTGTTGACCACAGTCAAGCTCACATTATATCGAATATGTTCAAATCTAATTAAATGGGTCATCTTAGCTAGCCCATTAGTTTGTTGACCGCAGTCAAGCTCACATTATATCGAATATGTTCAAATCTAATTAAATGGGTCATCTTGGCTAGCCCATTAGTTTGTTGACCACAGTCAAGGCTAATGGTTTTAGAGGCAAGATTAGGGAATGCATATATGATATGCATGCATCAAGAGTTGATAACCTAATGATCCAATAATTGTGTAGAGACACAATTGGTATAGAGATACCTACCTTTTAAGGGTATGGAATTTGGCTTGTTGACCACATTCAAGGTTAAATTACATATCAAGGATTGGATATTGGCCCACTAAGAAAACCATCGGGTTTTCTCGGATTATATAGTGAGGGCTATTAATTCGCAATAAAATAGTGGGAGTAAATGGATTAATTAAAGACCTTATTAATGCATACATATATATGAACATACTCTCATATCTTTTCTTTTTCACATCTAGGTCATCATCATGAGCACATCAAACATTAATATACGGTCAATCTTGGATAACAAGCTGGTTGGCAACAACTATTTTGACTGGATTAGGCAAGTGAGAATTGTTCTCAGAGCTGAAAAGATCCACTATGTCTTGGATAAAGATCCACCACCACTTCCATCAGATAATGCCATTGATGAGATCAAAGGCATTTATCGAAAAATACATGGAGGATAGTGAAGCAGCAGCATGTCTGATGCTTGGTACTATGTCCTCAGAGCTTTAGAAGCAACATGAAATGATGGATGCTAGAACCATCGTTTTGCATCTAGAGGAGCTTTATTCTTCTCAGGCTAGAACTGAGCAATATGAGATTGCTCGAGCTCTATTTAACTGCAAAATGGTGGAAGGCACTTCAGCTGCTACTCGTGCACTGAAGATGTATGGGTATATTGAGCATTTGAATAGACTTGGCTATGTTATGGATAATGATCTATACATAGATTTAATCTTGTACTCGTTGGCTCCAAGTTATGCACCTTTCGTGCTTAACTTCAACATGAACAAGATCCAAGTATCCATTCATGAGTTAATCAATAAGCTCAAGACAGCTGATGGATCATTTAAGAAGGATCCAAAAAGTGTCATGGTTGTCACTTCTGCTAAAGGCAAGAAGCTGAAGAAGAAGAAGATAACTAAGGCACAGCCAAGGAATGGTGGGATCTCCAAGAAGAAGGTTGCCAAGAAAGAGAATCCCAAAGGAACTTGCTTCCATTGTGGAAAGGATGGTCATTGGAAGCATAACTGCAAGGCCAATCTAGATTTCTCAAGGAGAAGAAGCAAGCTGATGCTTCTACTTTAGGTATTCATATGATTGAAATTAATACTTATTTTATTGCTTCAAAACAATCTTGGGTATTAAATACCGGATGTGGATCTCATTTATGTAATGATCTATAGGGGCTTAGAAGCTTTGGAAGAGTTGGAAAGGCAGAGATATGTTTGCAGTCAGCTACTAGACAGAACATCTCTACAACAGTTGTGGGGACTTACTATTTGCCTCTTCCTAGTGGATTAGTACTGGAATTAAATAATTGTTATTATGTTCCAGCTTTATCCAAAAGTATTATTTCTTTCAGTCGTTTGATGAAACGATTATGATATTTCTTTAAAGGACAAATATTGTTACATTTTTAAGAACAATATGTTTTATGCAAAAGCTACCATTGAGAATGGTATATTTGTTCTTGATTTAATTAAAGAAGTACATAATGTGGATACTAAGAGAATGAAACATGATAATCTAAATACCTCATACTTATGGCATTGTCGTTTAGGCCATATAAATGAAAAATGCATGACCAAATTACACAAGTCAGGTGATTTGGGATCATTTGATTATGAATCATTTGATACATTTGAATCTTGTTTATTGGGAAAAATGACAAAAGCTCCCTTTATTGGTAAAGGAGAATGAGCTAAAATAGTTTTGGACTTAATACATTTAGATGTATGTGGTCCAATGACTAAACATGCTAGAGGAGGTTACTCCTACTTCATTACTTTCATTGATGATTATTCCAGGTTTGGATACATCTATCTAATGAAATATAAGTCTGAAGCATTTGAAAAGTTCAAAGAGTTCAGAAATAAAGTTGAGAAACAACTTGGCAAAAGTATTAAAACACTTAGATCAGATTGAGATGGAGAATACTTAAGTCAAGAGTTTCAGGATTATCTTAGAGATAATGGTATTTTATCTCAATGGACTCCTCCACATACACCACAACACAATGGTGTATCTAAAAGGAGAAATCGAACACTATTAGATATGGTTCGATCAATGATGAGCCGAGCAGACTTGCCTAAGTCTTTTTGGGGATATGCACTAGAAACTGCTGTTTATGTGTTAAACAGAGTTCCTAGTAAATCGGTTGATGTTACTTCATATGAGATGTGGAATAACAAGAAACCCATGCTTTCTCATATGAAAGTATGGGGTTGTCCTGCTTATGTGAATAGGACAATGTCAGACAAACTGGACGTTAAGTTTGACAAATGTTTATTTGTGGGATATCCAAAAGAAATGTTTGGATATTATTTCTATCATCCCTTAGAACAAAAGGTGTTTGTTTCAAGGCATGTTGTCTTCTTGGAAAGAGAATTTCTACTACGAGAGGACAGTGGGAGTAAAATTGAACTTGGTGAAGTTCAAGACCCACAAATAGAAGATGATCAACCGATTGAACCCGAAACTGAATTTCATAATGATGAGATTACAGTTGAACCTGATTATACACAAAATCCTGGAAGATCTACTAGGATGCATCTATCCCTGTGAGATATGGATTTCACATTGATTTGGATAGAGGCATAACTGTAGTAGAGGACAATGAGCCTACAAGCTATCAAGAAGTTTTTAACAGTTCAGAACGTGATTTATGGCTTAAGGCTATACAACCTGAAATGGACTCCATGTATGAGAACAAAGTATGGACTTTAACTCAACCACTTGAAGGGATAAAACCCATAGGGTGCAAATGGGTCTTCAAAAAGAAGACTGACATGGAAGGTAATATAGTTACCTATAAAGCTCGCTTAGTAGCAAAAGGTTATCATCAAAAAGAAGATATTGACTATGACAAAACTTTTTCTCCTATAGCGATGCTTAAGTCTATAAGAATACTTTTAACCATTGCAGCTCATTATGATTATGAGATTCGGCAAATGGATGTGAAGACAGCTTTCCTTAATGGAAATCTAAACGAGGATGTGTATATCACAACAAAAAAATTGCCAATTAGCGACTAAAATTAGCGACGGCACAATTTTCGTCGCTAATTTTGTGATGGATTAGCGACTGTTTTATTATTGCATCGCGAGAATGATATTTACTATTTATTTGCGATGAAATAGCGACGAAATTAATAAACAGTTGCTAATTATTGGCGAAAAGAGTACGCGCCCTGTTTTGCGATGGAATTAGCGATAAATTTTTCCATCGCTAAATTTTATAATTTTTTATTCAGGAAATTAGTTCCAGAAATTTTAGTTTCGGCGGGAAACTTTAGCGCCTTTTTTTGCAACGGTTTAGCGATGAAAATATATCTGTCGCTAATTAGTATTTTGTTGCTGTAATACGATTAGCGACGGAAGTATTTAGTCGCTAATCTATCTCAAATAAATTAAAAAATAAGTTTTTAAATTTCACTCCTATGGTTTATGTATAATTTCAAGTAATTTTAATTTACACCATATAAAACGAATATTTTTTTTTGTAACAGAAAATTATAAATTATTTTATAAGTTGGTAATAATTTTTTACCAATTATACCAAAATCTAATGTTATTTATTTAGAAAATTTACATTTTTAATCATAATAATAAACTAATTGTTATGATTATTATATATTTGCGTGTTCAAGATTAACAAAAATAAATATTTATAAAATTTATTATTTCATTCAAAATAATAATAAAAAAATTTGTAATTTATTTTTATTTTAAAAAATTTAAATCTAATATTAAATTATTAGGAATTAAATTGATTTGTTTATCAATTATCTCCAAATATAAACTTATTTATTTAAAAAAATTACATTTTAATAATAATAATAAAGTAATTGTTATAAGTATTATATAGTCATATTATGAAAAATAATAAATATTTATATTTATATAATAATAATATAAAGTTTATTATTTCATTTAAAATGATTATGAAAAATTTATAATTTATTTTTATTTTGTTAAAATTTTGAGCAAATTTTAAATTATTAAAAAATTTAAAATATATATTTATAAAATTATCCTTGAATACAAGGATAAAATGATGAAATTTGGTAGGGACATTTTAGTAATTTCAAAAATTTACCCTACATATAAAAATAACATTTTATCTTCCGCCACATCTCTCCACCGTTTCAATTTAATGCGTATATGATTTTAAGCTTAATTTATTATTTAGTTGAATAATACAATAGAGTTCAATCCAAGACTTAAACTCATACAAGTCAAAATGAATAAATTTTCTAATTTAATTTCTTCAATTTAATTTTTATTATTTTTCTAAATGAATAAATTTTCTAATATATATATATATACACACACACACACACTTTTCAATTTTATTTCTATTATTTTTCTAAATATTCAAAGCTCCATCTAAACTCATCCTTACCATTTAACTTCACTACCGCGGTTACCTAATTTAGTGTTATGGAAGACTGAGTAAACTTACTGATTCGAAAATGGAGAAATGGCTTTGAAATTCTAAACATGGCCAGATTAATAAATAAGTTAAGATATTATCTGATAAATCCAAATATATAGTCCATTTGAATCTGCATATTTACGGTTTGGTTGGATCTTCAAATACAAATTGAACAGCTTTTATAAGGAATAGTGTAAGTAAAAATTCAACGGTTAAGTATTTGCAGTTAGATCGGCCTAATTTTTGGTGAGTACGTTCAAAAAATTCTTGTTGTTAATTTTTAACAGTAAAGATTAATTTTTATGGTCTGTAAGTTTAATTTTTTTTTGCAAAAAAGATGTGTTTTCTGGATTTTTACATAATGACCAATTTTGTATGTGAAGCTCGATCGAAAAATCATTTGCCGTTAGATCAGCCTAATTTTTGTTGAATACGGTTTAAAACTCCTTGTTGTTAATTTTGAATGGTGAAGATTAATATTTAAGGTCTATAAGTTCAGTTGTTGTTGCAAAAAAAGAGGCTATTTTCTGAATTTTTACGTAATGACTAGTTTTGTATACGAAGACGATCGGAAAATCATTTGTCGTTAGATTGGCCTGATTCTTGGTGAGTACATTTGAAACTCCTTGTTGTTATTTTTGGATGGTAAAGGATTAGTTTTTAAGATCTGTAAGTTCAGTTTTTGTTGCAAAAAAGAGGCTATTTTCTGGATTTTTAACATAATGACCAATTTTGTATGTGAAGATGATCGAAAAATCATTTGCCGTTAGATCGGCCTAATTTTTGGTCAGTACGTTCAAAATTTCTTGTTGTTAATTTTGAACGGTGAGATTAGTTTTTAAGATCTGTAAGTTCAACTTTTGTTGCAAAAAAGAGGCTGATGATTCTTTTTGGATAAATTTTATTTTTATTTAGAGTTATTAAGTAAAGACGTTTCAATTATAATGATATTGAAAATGGTGTAAGTTCATCTTTCATAATCCCTCGAAATAAACTTTTACTAAAAATTTCCCTAAAAAAGTGGTATTGAAAATGGTAAAAGGAATTATAATCCATCAATTTTTGTTGTTTGCTCCAATTTTACAGAATTAGTCCCCGTTTTGACCTTTCGTTGTGTTATTCAAAGTCTCCCTTTATTTGCTGATGATTTCTAATTAGTTTGTTGAATCATTTAATATACATTCCATCATTTAGAAATAAAAAAAATCGAATGATATATGGTGTAAATAAATAATTGTTGTTTGCTTGTTTTATAATGCCCCGAGTTTGAGTCAATCGATAAAATTTATTTAATTCATTAATAATGTTTTAATTCTGGGTAAATAGTGATATAAATTTATCGAGAAGAAACTTTTTGTTTAGCTTTGAATTAAGTATGTTTTAAATTAACTATTTTAGCAAGCCATAAAGAAAAAAAATCAGAGTAAAAGACATTAATATAACTAAATTTATAATAATAATTAAAATAATGACAATAATAATAATATTTCCCTAGAGACTTCTAGATAAAACTACTATGACCATAGAAATTTGTTTTGAGGATAAAAAAAAGAAAAAAAAGGGGGAAGATAGAAATCGGAAAGGAAAGGAAAAAGGGGAAGGAGAAGAGGAGGAGCAAGGGGCGGCATTCTCTCTCCGGCGATTCTTCCACCATCGCTGCCTTCCGTTTCCGATCAAGCCATGCCCGTTCCCCTCCCTATCGCCGATCAACCACAGCATCGTATCGCCCTCTCCTCGTCGCTCTCTCTCTTCTCCTCTCCCTACCGAGCGCCCTTCTCTCTCTGGCGACCTGCGACCGGTGGATGGCGGCAAGAAAGGCACCGGCAGGTCCCTAAAGTCGAGGCAGTCCTCCCTATACCTGTTATTCATCCCCACTCGCCGGTCACGAGCAGATTGAAGAGAGAGGCCATCGACGGTTCTTGGGTAGATCCCGACCAAATGGGAGAGGTGTTGGAGCGCATTACCACCAAAAATGGGAAGCTGGAGTTCTCATCTTTCACGGCGGCAGTGTTAGATCGTGTTTCAGGTTGAAGATCTGGTGGAGTTTTTGAATCTCTCGCCGGTTGTGGTGGTTCTTGATATCTCGGAGGAGGTTGTCGCCAGTTTCTTGATTAGAAGTAAAAGCAGCAGCAGCAATTTGCTGGATTTATCAGATTTAAGGTACAAATGAAACAATTTTTTTAATTGTTCTTACCAATACCCATAAACTTGCAAATGTTAATTTGGGTTTTCGTGTCATTATGTTGTTGTTGATTTTTTTTAAAATAAGAGATACTCGTAAACTGATGCGGTGGTTCCTCACCAACTCCGACCACTCCAAATTCTCCTCTTCCACCGCCAGAAACCGCTGCGCCACTACTCAGTGAGTTCCTACATTCTACTTTAAGAATCTCTTATCCAAAACTATCCTTCTGATGAACCCAACTGTAATCTCAATAAAATTAATGCCTCTCTTATTTTAAATTCTTTCACTTATTTTTTTCCCTAAAAGTTATATGAATTTGGGGCTATGAAAAGGCTTTTACATTTGAACTATTTCTATTGTGTCTGTTGGTATTGAATTCAGTTTCTGCTTTAATTTTGATTTTTGTTTGTGTGTGTCTGTTGCAGATGTCAATATTGAGTCACTACCCTCAATGCATCCTTGCAAGAGAATCTGTGATATAACTGGGTTTGAGGTATGCAAGTCTGTCTAGAAGCTGGACTTGAGTTTGGATTCATTGAACGATGATTTCTATTTTTTTTATGAAATTTTTACCCAAATTTGATATTTCAGTTGTGTTGAATCTTTTTAAGGGTCAATAGGGTTCAGGCACTGAGTGAATTTAATATATAGGAATGTCCATCAATTCAGAAATTTGAATGGAAACTACAGGAAGAAATGTTTAATGAATTTCCTTGCTTTAACTGTTTGGTTTATGGTGCTTCACCTTAAATGGGTTTTTAACGTAGGGCTGATTACTTATTTTTGGTCCAGTAGTTATGTGCACAATGTCCATTAATGTCATTGAGGAGCACCGAGTGATCAACTAGATACTAAATGGTATGGGAAAAAATGAAAGAAATCTTTATGAGTTTCCATGTTGTGCCAGGGTTATGGTGGTCCTCTGAAATGGGTTTTTAGTTTTTACACAAGGTTGGTAGTCTTTTTTTTTATACCTAATAGTTATGCTCAAAATGACCACTAATGTCATTAAAGAGATATGAGTTAGGAACTATTTACTAATTGGGGTCTTGATGAGTTCCTATGCTTTGTGGCCTTTTCACATAACTTGGCTATGCATTCTTCTTCCAATAGTCATGCATGTGATAACCATTATGTAATTGAGGAGTGTGAGCTATGAATTGGATGCTAATTATGTAGGAAATGAAATAGAGGTGCATCCATTAACCTGATCTAACCTTCCAAAGTCCTTGGACACAGTTTAAATCCTCCAAACAATATCTTACAACTTATCGCATCACTTCCTCAACTTTCTTGTGTTCTGTTGTTTGATCTTCAATTTTATTAGTTTCAACTTTTTGAACTTGGTAGCTGAGTGTTCAGTGTTACTTTTGCTGCATCAAATAAAATTAATCTATCTAACTCTTGCTTTTTTCAAGCGACTTAATTTTATAATTAGTATAGAATGTTATCATTTAAGCATCTTATTCTGGACCAACCTTTGATTAGTATAGAATGGGCATGTTCACAATGATATCATAGGCTGGCATAATTTAAAAAAAATATGGGCTCTGAAACCCTCACATTCACTGATCTGACTTGAATCTTTTGTAATTTTTATTAAATATCGTCTTTTTACAGGCACCTTATTCTGATCCAAGGACCAACCTTCGTTATGCCAGTGTTGATGTCTTCAAGCTTGTGAGATCGCTTCCAAATGAGTATGTGCAGAGGTATCTGGCACTGAGAAATGCAGCAGTTGTTCTAAAATGAAACATTTACACGAAAGGTTGGTAGCTTTTTATTTTTGATTTGATAATGCATATGAGGGAATTATGGAGTAGGTTTGAGATTGAGAGGATAAAATGCTTTGCCTTTAAGATACTCCCCTGTTTGTTGCCTATAATTTATATTATGATCAGAACAAATTACTAGTACGACTTTAGAACAGGGAAAACAGAGCTAATACTGATTCCAAGACTTGATATATATATATATATAGTACTTGATTAAAGAGTTTGGTATGATAATGCAAAATCTCTTGCATGTTCCTTTTTCTTGCCAATCAAGTAAAATATTGTCTAGCATTTGCTCCGATGATGAATGTATAGGTAACTGGAAGATATATTCATATTGGGCGGACAGATTGGTAAATTTGGAAATGAGCGAAGGGAGCCTAGAAGCTTTGCTAAGGATTAACCGAAAAAAACCTACTTAAAATGTTTCTCTTGGTCAGATTATCGTCTACTTTTCTCTTGACTTTTCTTTTATATAGAAACTAGTCATTTAGCTGCACGCATGGTAAATTTTAAAGGTGTCAAATGAACGGATTGGGTATTGGGCTACAATGTACGATTAGTTCATAATGTTTATGAAAGCAGTTTGAGTTTCAATTGATTTTACTATGAAACAAATAGACTCCATATTCGAATGAAATGCGTTAGATATAACATAAATGCATATATTTATATACTTAAAGATATAGTCACAACTTTGGGATGAGTTTCGCAGCTTAAAAGTGAGGACTGGGCTCTTAAGGACAGATAATGCAGAGCACAAGGAGACGTGAGAAAGTGCAAGCATGGTGCAAAAGGTTTCAGACATGCTAAGATTCTTAAATTCACCTTTCATACTTTTCTAAATCTGTTTTAGCTGTCCGTGTAACTAAGAATCTGCTTAGTTAGCATAAATCCTTTTGTGTATAATGTCGGAAACTAGCAGTTATGGTTAAACATCTACTAGGCAGAATTCTTTCATTATAACTTCTAATACTACTCAGAATTGATTTTATTTTTAGGTCGTAATTTGAAGAAAAATTATCAATTGTTCTTGTCATGAAATCCTGGTGTCATGTTATGCGTGCTTTTGTATGGAATGATTATCAAGGCATTGCATAAGACATTGAGTTTTAATATATTTCGGGAATAACATATAGAACTAGAAAAAAAGGTATTTGTGTGGCAAATGTTCAGTCATCTCTTTTATGTCACCATTAGGTTTGTATATGGGAAGCCAGATGTCCCAAGAGCCTGTATACTTTTACATATTTGAGGAAATATGCTGACTTTCAAAAATGGTTTGGCTACCGTATATTTTTCAATTTGTGTATTGTGTTCATTTTTCTTCTTTGCTTTGCAGTGTGAATCGATGCAAGTGCAGCTTGGCTGAGATTGTAATTAAAGCAGTCCTTGCTGTTGTAGGGATGCTATCATGCTCCCTTTTTTGTTAGAAACTAGTTAAAAAAATAGATGGCTTGATTTAACTACACTTTGTTTTATATATTATTTTTTTTGTTGACTATATTTGTAATGAATTCATTATAAATTATGTATATATGAAAATATTATTATTTTCATTTGTATCTATTATATATGAATTTTATAATATAAGATTATTATTTATATTGTGTACAGGATGCAAATTTAAAAAAACGATAAAAGGAAAAAATTAAATTATGCAATATTTAGCGACGGATTTGCGACAGCAACGACGAAATATTCATCGCTAGATTCTACAGTAAATTATTATAATTATGCCATAATTATAAAAATAATTAGCGACGGAATTAGCGACAGAAAATATAGTCGCTAAATATTATTATTATAATTCGGCGACTAATTAGGAATATCAATTAGCGACGGAAAAAAACATTTAGCGACGAAATTTTTTGTCGCTAAATTAGCGACTGAATTTGAATTCCGTCGCTAATATATTAGCGACTGGCCTTTTAGCGACTGTTCGTCGGGGCGTCGCTAATTGATATTAGCAATGGAAAATAGGTAATTAGCGACGGAATTTTTCGTCGCTAATTGGCAATTTTTTTGCAGTGTATGACACAACCAGAAGGATTCACATCAGGAAATGGCGAAAATGTATGCAAGCTTCAAAGATCCATTTATGGATTGAAGCAAGCCTCTAGGAGCTGGAACATAAGATTCAATGAGACAATCAAAGAGTTTGGTTTCTCACAGAATGAAGATGAACCTTGTGTGTATAAAAGGGTCAGTGGGAGTGCAATTGTCTTCCTAGTTCTATATGTAGATGACATATTAATCATGGGAAATGACATTTCTCTTCTCCAATCTGTTAAAATATGGTTATCCAAGCAATTCTCCATGAAAGACCTTGGAGAAGCATCCCATATTCTGGGAATAAGGATCTATAGAGATAGATCCAATAGGTTGCTAGGTCTTTTTCAGAGTATATATATAGATAAAGTATTGAAGAGGTTTAATATAGATCTCTTTAAGAAAGGGTTTATAACCATGGTGCATGGGAAACACCTTTCTAAGTCTATGTGTCCACAGACACTAGAGGATAGAGAGAGCATGAATAGAATACCATATGCATCTACAATTGGTTCTATCATGTATGCTATGTTATGTACACATCCAGATGTAGCATTTGCTTTGAGTGTCACAAGCAGATTCCAATCCAATTTTGGAGAGGAACACTGGGCAGCTGTCAAGAATATTCTTAAGTACTTGAGAAGGACTAAGAATATATTCTTGGTATATGGAGAGGGCAGTTTGAAAGTAAATGGGTATACAGATGAGTATACAGATGAGTACTCGAACAAGTTTAGAATATGATTTAGGTAATTTTTCTTGTTTATCCACTTTAAACTGACATTTATCATACCCTTTTTATATTTTCCCTTGTTTAGCCCTTTTGAACCTTTTGAGACATGTTTAATGAGTGTCATGATTATTTTTCTATGGCACACATCTTATACCCTCTAGCCCAAAATCCTTTATCTCTCCTTTCTAAGAACTGGGCACTCTTAGAATTGGAGGGATTGCTCATTATTTAAAGGTATTTAAACGGGTGTAATTTTCATTAAGGGGAGTTTAAAATTGGGAATGTTTTTATGATTTTATTATAGATTGCAAAATGTAGTATTATATTTGTGAATGGAATTTGTTGAGTACCCTTGCTTAGTATTCTAAGCAAAAGTTATTCTTATCTCATAAAATAAAATAAAATTTTGAATCAACAAGGTATAATATGTTATTATGTGTGGGATACTTTCACCAAAGAGGAAAAAGGTTATGAAGTTTCAAGTTGATCATGTTGGGTTTTGATAGGGAAAAATGCAGGAGATAAAAAGAAACCCACATGGATATATACAATCTAATTGATTCAATAAGGAGAAAGTAATGATTACCAACCTCTTGAAGCATAGAAAATCATTTTGTATACAATGAGTAGATTTTCTCGGGGTGCTAGCTTCCTTCATTGGCTACTAGGATTTATGATTTTTTATTCTTTTTCAAAGCTTACAGAAAAATTATTTTTTTCTCACTCATGCAAGGTGACCACTATCACTTTTAATAAGTGATTTCATTAGGGTTTAAATTATACGTATCATGATATATATAAGTGACCTAACCTTTACCTAAAGAGAGAAAATTTTTGGCCCACATTTATTATTAAAATAAAAAAATACTTTATTTCTTATTTAAAATAAGAATTGTAATATTAATCTTAAATTTTTTATTTACTTATTTCTAATTTTAACTTGTCATAAAATAAAATTCAAAATGACCGAATTAACCATTAGTCAATTCATCACATTTTATGTGTATGATCCAATAGGTTCATATTATATTGGTAGTGGGCCTCAAATCCTTCACGGGCCCATAAGTCATAAATGGCCTTTAGCAAGATATTATAACTACCCAAATAACATGAATATCATTAATTTAATTTTAACCTAATAGAACAAGTTATAATCCCTTTGTCATATGATATCTTATTTGAACACAAGTTATGGTCTATGTCAAACTTATATAGTTCAAACATATAATATCTTGATCACTAAATAGACTGATAATATCAAATGATATTGATCACTCCATCAATTCATTTAAGCATGGCCATACATTTCTCAGTGGGGCCCAATAGATATCTATTTTATAAGAAGGAAAAATTCCATCTTGATTATTCACTATCCTCTACATAATTCTGATCATGTTCAATCATAACCTTTATTATTATCTAATTAAAGATAATGTTTGATTATGTCAAAACATAATGTTGCTCATGTAGGATACTATGATAATCTCAGGTCTAAGGATCAATAACATAACTATAATGAGATCACTAATGACATTAACCTATGTAATATCTCATGACGGGTCTATCTAGTATCTTATTCTCCAACAAGTACCTACAAGTTTGATTTATATCAGCATATATAATCATCACATTATTATCAATCAAATTCGTACTAGTCTTTATTTATCATTATTCCTTTAATGACAAATGACAAGAGATAACAAAAAAATAACATTAAATTGTTATTTACAAACATTATTATATTGTAACATACAAAAAATATAATATCATGAAGAAAATTAAATTTTATAAAATGAAATGTTACATTATATAAGGAGCCAAATGTATGACCTAGTACATAACCATTAATAATCTCCCATTTACACTAGGCCTAATCATATAAGTGTCTAATACCCATGGACCTAGTATGATTATCATGTTTGGCTTGTGGGAGAGCCTTTGTAAGTGGATCAACAATGTTGTCATTTGTTGGTACTCTATATATTTTGAGATCTCCACTTTCAAAGATTTCACAAATGAGATGAAAATGCCTAAGTATATGTTTGAATCTTTGATGGGATCTAGGCTTTTCATCCTATCTTATAGCACCATTATTGTCATAGTAAAGGTCTATAAGATTTGTGATACTAGGAACTACTTCCAGTTCAGCAATGAATTTTTTGATATGTACTACTTCCTTAGTTGCATCTGATGCTACTATATAATCAACTTTTGTTGTAAAATTAGTGACAATGCTTTGTTTAGAACTTTCCCAAGTAATAGTACCTCTATTTAAAAAAAAAACTCATATTCAAACTTCGATCTATATTCATCTTTTTCATATTGGAAGCTTGCATTTGTGTAACCATTTACAACTAGCTCATCTTCCAATACTTAGCACCTCCACTAGTTCTTTTACAAATAAATTCTTTTTCAAGAAAGACATCATTTTGAGGAATAAACACTTTATTCTCAAAGGGATTATAAAAGTAACATCCTTTAGTTTCTTTAGGATGTCCTATAAAAATGCATTTATCATATTTTAGAGCTAATTTATCCTAGACTTGTCATTTGACATAAGCCTAATAGCCCTAAATATATAAAAAAGATAGACTAGGAGTTCTCCTGGTCCATATCTCATATGATGCCTTTTCAACCACTTTAGATGGAACTCGATTCAGAGTGAATGCAATTGTTTCTAATGCATAGGTCCAAAAGGATAAAGGAAGATATATTTGACTCATCATTGATCAAACCATATCTAATAAAGTGTAATTCCTTCTTTTAGAAACACCATTCCATTGTGGCATCCCTGGTGAAGTTAATTTTGAAATGATTCCATAATTTCTTAAATGATCTTCAAACTCTTGACTCAAATATTCACCGCCTTGATTAGATCAAAGTGCTTTACTAGTTTTAGCAAGTTGATTTTGAACTTCATTTTGAAAGGTTTTGAACATTTCAAATGATTCATATTTATGTTTCATTAGGAAGATATAGCCATATCTACTGAAATCATTGGTGATAGCAATGAAGTTTGAAAAACTCCCCTAGCATATGTGCTTAATAGGCCACATACATCAGCATGTATAAGGCCAAATAAATCAATAGCCCTTTCACTATGTCCAATGAAGGGATCTTTTGTCATCTTACCCAATAAACAAGATTCATAATTTTAAAATGATTCAAAAAGTCTATCTTGATGGAGTTTTGATATGCATTTCTCATTTATATGACTAAGGTGACAATGCCATATATATGTTTTATTCAAATCATTAGGTTTATATATTTTTGTAGTTATGTTATATATATCTTGATTGTTGGATTTTTCTAGATTTAGGATGTAAAGGCCATTATATAAATCAGCAATATAATAAAGCATATCATCATAAGAAATAAAATATTTCTTATTCTTTATAAGAAAAGAAAAATCTTCATCATCCAAATAAGAAACTTAAATAATATTCCTACTCAAAGTAGGAACATAAAAGCAATTATTCAAAAATAACAAAAACCTATTGGGCAAAGTCAATTCACAAGTCCCTATTGCTAAAGCTACAACTTTTGCTCCATTTTCAACTCCTAAGTCCATTTCACCCTTTTTCAATTATCTACTCCTTTTGAGTCAGTTCTATAGTAAGGGGAAATCTAATCCTTCTGAAGTTCTTGGCACATTATGGCTAACATAAGACATCCCACATCAACCAAATCATCAACATGTTTCTTTTATTTTTCTTTAATTGCTGATAGCTTTGATTTTAATATTTATTTTTAGAATAATTTTGTGTGTTTTAGTGTCTCATCTTGCATGCTTTTAGTGTTATCAGTGTTAAAATGTTTTTCCTATGTTTAATTTAGTTATTTTGATAAATTTAAAGTATTTGGGTGATTAATGGTATTAATTTAAATTTTTTGCAGAAAAATATGTTGAAGCACGGTTGAGATAATTTATCCTCGCCGTGTCTTATACTGAAGTTCAAAACTCACCGTTTCACCAAAGGTCGTAGTTGAGACAAGTTGGTCATAGGCGTGATCAATGTAGCTTGCAAAGATGTTTTGATCCAGAAGCTCGCCGCGGTTGAGATAAAACTTTCCTAGCTATGCCCAAAGTAACCTACCAGTCTATCTTCTTGTGTCTTGGCTGAGACAAAAGTGTCCCAGCCCTATCATACTGGATAACTCTATAAAAGCTAGAGAATTTTCTATTTTAAAAAATAAAAGAAAAGAGGTCTTTTTAGGGTTTCGTTTATATGTTATATTAGAAGAAAAAATGTAGCTTTTCATTGTTAGAGAGGTTTTCATACATAGTTTTATAGTTTTACTTGTATAAATCACTCTTTTAGTTTAGTTTTACTTAAAACACAAAATAGTCATTGTTTTAGTTACTTACTTAAGGATTACAACTTACAATCAAGGTACGATTTGGAGAAAAAGAAAATGAGCTTCATCAACTTCAAATCTTCAGCTTCAAATGAGTTTTATAATTTTTTACTTTTTCTTTATTTTTCTTTTACGTTATGGATAGTGAGTAGTCCTTTTTGTTGCTTGGGGAGCTTTGAATCCCCTACTCACAATGTGAATATTGATCATATTTTGATTTTTATATGAATGAATGGTCTATTTCACTATTACTTATTTGTATCTCATGGTTTTTCAATCTATTAAATTATTTTTCATTAATGGATGAACGATTTTTATCATATATCTTTGATGGGGATTGAGCTTAGTGGATTGGATGCTATGAATGATTTTGCTCAATTTTTCTATCATGAATGCTGTCTATTTTGGATAGCTTCGGAATGGGACTCTAGATGTGTAATATTTATGATTTTAGGACTAGAGTGTGGAGTGAAATAGATGGGTTTTTGTTTGTTTTGCTTTGAATAGGAAAGCAAACCCAACTTAGCATGTTAGACCCGTGCGTAGGTTAGTTGTTATGTTGGCTCCGGAATGGAACATTTAGCAACTAGAATAGCTAGCTCTGGAATGGGACATTTGGGTTAAGAGGGTTATACCGAATTCATTCATGTATACTTTTAGGTAAAATGAATTCAAATTGGGTATGGGATGGATGAGTGAATCTGAGCAACATTTTTCGCATACAGATTTTTACACTTATTAATTTCCATATTTTAATTCATACTTAATTTATTGCTCGTTAGATTTAATTTATTTCCATTGCATATTTTAGTGTTTAAAGTTTTCATTTTAGAAATTTGATAACTCTAAATCACAAAAAATTAGGAATTCTTTAGCATACGATTAATTTTCATAGCTCACACATACACATAATCCCTTGGGTTCGATATTTGAGGGTCTTAATTATACTTCACTTTATTACTTTTTGATCTAGTATACTTGCTAGGGTCACAAGAAGTATTTGGCACCATTATCGAGGATTTGACATTGTTAGTAAGCTGTGAATATTATTTGTATGTGTTTTCTTTTCTTTATTTTATTTTCTTTCTTGATTCTTTTCAGGTGATAGTGGTGTATGAACAAAGCAAGACGAAAGCGATTAGCACCTTTTGATCCTGAAATCAAGAGGATCTTACATCAAAGAAGGAGAGCTAATCGAGATAATGAGATGGAGCACGATCCTCCTCTTGATGTGTTTTCTCTTGAGAATGAACAAGTGCCGAGGGCACATTAACAAATGCCAGGGGCACAAAGTGAAGAAATGCCTAGGCAGAGAACTATAATAGACTACGCTATGCCTAGGTGGAATAAAGACCATCGAACAATTGTATTGCCAAACAGAGTACAATTTGAACTCAAACCAGCCACCATCACCATGGTATAGAGGAATCAGTTATCTGGTTCGAAAGTAGAAGATCTAGCTCAACATATAAACATATTTTTGGAAGTTAGTGACACTATTCAAATTTCAGGTGTTAGTACGGATGCAGTAAGATTAAAGCTATTTCCATTCACTTTGATTGGAGAAGCAAGGGAGTGGCTATAAATGCTACCATGCCAATCAATATAGTCATGGGATCAGATGCATGAGAAATTCCTAATGAGATTTTTCCATCCAACTAAGATTGCAAGTATCCAAAATAGCATCATTAGTTTCAATCAAATGAATAAAGAACCATTTCATGAGGCCTGAGAGAGGTTTAAGAGATTATTGAAAAGCTATCTACACCATGAGATAGCTGTCTACCAATTGATGACCATATTTTATGTGAAAGTTACACCTCAAACTAGGTCACTATTGGATGCAGCATCATTAAGGTCTTTCTTAAACAAGCTGCCTGAGGACTCTTTTCAGTTGTTAGGTGAGATGACAGCAAATGACTTCCAATGGATTGCCCCTAGATTATTCCCAAGGAGGCAAAGGATACACAATGTAGATGAAATGGCATTATTGAAAGCACAATTAGAAATGGTGAGGAAAGAGTTAAGTGGCTTGAAAGTACAAAATGTAGCTACAGTTGCTAAAGGTAGTGGACCATGTAAAAGTAGGCAAAGTGTCCAAATGGGCCGAGTTGTAAGAGATGTAAATGCGCTAGGAGATTATAGAAGAAATGAACCTTACAATAATTCATACAATTCGGGATGGTGAAATCACCCTAATTTCTCTTGAAAGGATGGAAATCAACATGTTTCATCTTCTCAATGACAAGTAAGAGCCTCATTTAGCCAAAATGTCCACCACAATCAAAGCCAATCATATCAACCTCAATCCCACATTCACTACCAAGATCCTTATCAACTAAACCACTATCAAGGACAAGGCTCTAATCAACCCCAACCTTAACCATATCACCCATCGTGATTTTAACCAAGGCCACCCATTCAAGAAAAAAACCTAATTTAGAAGACATGTTTGCTAGTTTCATGAATAGCCAATAACAATTTATGGAGGGTCCAAAAGCAAGATAGAAATCTCAAGAGCAATGGAATTGAAATCATGATGCTTCTATGAGAAATTTTGAGACACAAATTGGACTATTAGCTGACTCCTTGTCCATAAGATCACTTGGTGTTTTCCCATCTAAAGTTGATCAAAATCTAAAGGACGAGGTGAAAGTAATCACTTTGAGAAGCGATAAAAAGCTATGTGGCGAGGATTAGGGTAATCAATCTTTTTCTATTTTGGTGGAACCTACAATGCAGATATGTGATTTTGAACCTAAAATTGCCAAACATGTGCAAGAGCCCATTGATAAAGGTAAGAGTATTTTACCTAAAGAAGGGGATATTATAGATGAGTCATTGTTACCTTTCCCTACTGTAGCTAACAAGGCTCGAAAAAATGATCAGTTAGCTAAGCTTTTTTATATGTTCAAGAAGTTACACATAAATTTACCATTTGTTTATGCCTTACATCATATCCCTAAGTATGCTATGTTTTTAAAAGAGATATGTTCTAACAAGAAGAAGTTAAAGGCAATAGGGACAATTCAATTATCAAAAAATTGTAATGCCATCCTAACTAACAAACCCCTTGAAAAATTATAGGACCCTGGTAGTTTTAAAATACCATACAAGTTTGGGGGAAATTTTTTTGGGAATGCCCTATGTGACTTAGGTGCAAGCATCAATATAATGCCTTATTCGCTTTGCAGGAAATTAAATTTGAGAAATATCAAGGAAACAAAGATGTCACTATAAATGGTAGATAAGTCCAACAAGAAATCCAAGGGGATCATTGAAGATTTGCCGATGAAGATTGGATAATTTCTTTTCATAGCATACTTTATGGTACTTAAGATGGAGGAAGACCAGAAAATCCCCTTGATAGTTAGAAGACCTTTCCTAAACACAACAAGAGCATTGATAGATGTACATGGAAATATAGTCACTTTATGTTTTAATGATGATCAAATGATTTTCAAATTAACCAACATGATAGAATGCACATCATGCAAATTATTAGAGTTGATTTGCTGTGTTTAAAATTCTTTTGGGGAGATCAAAACAAGGTCTGAAGATGTTTTATTTGATGACACTCTGGGGCAATGGTTGACGCACACCAAAAAAGAGAAATACTTGGTTGTTGGAAGCAAAAATAAGCTTACTAAGTGTGTTGAAAGGAAGAAGTGGAAGGATCATAATGTAATTTCTAAAAGGAAATTAAATCACTCTACTCAATGCATGCTTGTACAAGATAAATTCAAACTTGGTGCTAGGGCAGTGTGATACAAGCCCTTTAATGTTCCATGACCCATGAGAGCTATCAAAGTCGAGCTGCCGACTTGTTAAACCCATAACCTTTTTTTACCTTTGAACTCAATTGTTTTTCTTTTTATTTTGCCTTTAATTTCTTGCAAGTTAAATTGTTTAGTGTTGTTAATTTGTTTCTAGAGAATGGTGATTAGTTGTGCTTGTTAGAGTGGAAAATATTTAAGAATTTTGCTAAGGAGTGTGAGAAATTTCAGTATAATAGTGCAAATTTTTACTAGTTGAGGCTAAGACATAGTAGTCCCAGCCATGTACATTTCAACTTGATGAGGCTGAATAGGTGCATGGCTGAAATAACATTGTCCCAGCCGTGTCCAATTCCTTGTTCATAAGGCAGAATCGTGGCCTAAAAAAGAGGAAATTTTCTTGAATAGGCTAAGGCACAGCCGAGACCAACTTTCCTAGCCATTCCAAAGTGTTGCTTGGAGTCCAGAAGAGATGCGCTCCTGAGACCATAGTGTCCCAGCTATGGATATGTTAAAATCTAATGATGGCAATTCATTGTCCCACGACCTAGACTATATAGTCCCAGTCATGGCTTGCTATTTATTTTCAAGTCCAGAGGGTTAGCATAGCGAAAACTGATGGAATATGACATGGTATGATGGTGACGATAGCACAGCGGAAAAACAAAAATTTTATTATACATACCATACAATTCCAAAGCAAGAAACAAAACATGCAATTTTAGGGTTGTAAAACTTACAACTTTAGATGCACTTCAATATTTGGTTTTGGTGATGATCAGCAATCAAGAGTGATTTATCAATTTTTGATCTTCTTTGCCAATGCCAAAAGAACAGCCTTTACGCCACTCTTCTCTATGTTCACACACACAATTGTAAAGACGGCTTAAAATCGAGATTGCTAGCTCTCTGTTTAAGTATCCTGTAATGGCAATTGATTGAAGCTACAAATTTTGATTTTGCACTTCTCTAAGGTTGCTATTACTACCAAAGATCACAAGAGAATGAGGAACAATCCTTTCTCCTTAAGAAAAATTGGCCAAAATAAAATTGTGAGAGAGAGTTACTATTCATGCCAAACACAAAATTAGGTTTTCTTATTTTTTTCTCATCCAATATATATATTATCTTATTTATTAAGTGATAAATCTCAAATATACTACCTTAGGATAATTAATATTAGCTAAAGATAATTAATATTTTCCTTTATCACTTAATTAAAATAAGTAATATTTATTGATAAAAACTCTTTTAATTTATCCAAGATAAAAACAAAAGACATATTAATCAAATTAACCACTTAATTAAATAGAAATTTACAAGACATATTAATCAAATAAACTACTTAAATAATATAAAGGATATGCTGAAATTCCTTGATTTCTCTCTAGGAATTTCGGCCAATAGTATTCCTGTTTAAGTAATTTATTTGATTATAATCCTTTTAGGCTTTAAAAATCAATTAATTAAATTGATGCAAAACATTTAATTAATTGAAATTAAACCTTGTGGGCTGAATTTCTCTCTCTCATGGGCCAAGGTCCAATAGCAATTTAATAATCCATTACACACATTAATTTGACTTTAATTAAAAGTCCAAATTAAAGCCCAATACTTAATTTAAATATTTTAAGTCCAATACTTTATGTGCGATCCTATAGGTCCATTTAATGTTGACAATGAATTAATGAATTAATTCAAAGGCTATATATATTCTCTAGCAAGATATTATAGCATTCCAAATTAAATGAAAATGCATATGGCATTTAGTGACCTAATGCAATTTTGCATAGTCCCTTATCCATAAATATCAGAATTAATATAAGGCATGGAACAAGTCATACTTATATATATTAATTCCTTTCTTTATATTACAGTAACACTAAACTCTCAGATAAATAATGATTACTCATTATTTCATCTCGGTATGGCCATACACTTCTTAGTTCACTGATCAAGTGGCCGATGATATTTTCTCTCTTATTGAGAGGGATAATCCCTTCACTTCTCTCATGCTCTCTAACATGAATCAATGTATACCCAAGCATACCCGTACTTGTCACTCTGTTACGAGCACATTAGGTGTATGTCAAAGCACACAGTAATTCATAAAGAGTTTCATAGAGATTTTAGGTCTAAGAACTTCGATACAAAACTTGCATATGAGAAACACTTATGACTTGTACCATGTAGTGTTCTCATGAGCGGATCGTATCTAGATACTATGTTCTTTAACATGTATCTATGATCCCTAATTGACACTCTTGTCCTAATGATCCGTAAGACAGAACTCATAATATCAAAGAGAGCATACTAGTCTTAATTCATTGTTATTCCTATAACAATGACTGACTAGGGATATTTAGAATGAAGTCTCATCTGTTTCAAGGTCTTACAACCATGTACCTTACACATGATGACTTAAACCGAAACAACATTCTTGGATAGTTCTATCAATTGATATGCACATGAACACAATGGATAAAACAAATGCCTCATTTTATTAATTCAAAGTGTTTTATTACAATGCATTGGGGCTAGGGGTTACACTAACAATCTCCCACTAGCACTAGTCCTAATTGGGCATAGCCCTAAGACCGAATGCTCTCAAATGAGCTTCGTGCAGATTTGGACGCAACTATTTCATCAAAGGATCTGCTACATTATCTTCACTTGCTATCTTGCTAACCTTGACGTCCCCACGATCAATGATTTCTCTGATCAGGTGATACGTCCTGAGTATATGTTTGAATTTTTGGTGTGATTGGGGCTCCTTAGCCTGTGCTATGGCTCCGTTATTATCACAGAAAATTTTTAATGGATCTAGGATGCTTGGGATCACTCCTAATCCAGAAATGAAATTTTTAATCCAAACAACCTCTTTTGCAGCCTCACTTGCTGCAATATACTCAGATTCTGTAGTTGAGTCGGCAACAGTCTCTTGCTTCGAGCTTCTCCAGCTGACAGCACCATCATTCAACATAAAAACAAATCCAGATTGCGATCTAGAATCCTTAATGCTGGTCTGAAAAGCAGCATCGGCATAACCTTGTATGACGAGCCCATCTTGACCACCATACACCAAGAAGTGATTCTTAGTCCTTCGCAGGTACTTCAGAATCCCTTTTATAGCAGACCAGTGCTTCTCACCAGGGTTTTGCTGAAACCTACTGGTTATACTCAGTGCATGAGCAACATCCAATCTAGTATATAACATAGCGTACATGATAGATCCAATAGCAGATGCATATGGGATTATACTCATGTTGTCCCTTTCCTCTTTGGTTTTAGGGCACTATTCTTTAGTTAAAGGAACTCCTAAAGCCAAAGGTATATACCCTTTCTTTGAGTCTCCCATACTAAAATGCTTTAGTACTTTGTCTATGTACTTTTCTTGACTTAGTCTCAAAAGCCGATTCGATCTATCTCTATAGATTTGAATACCATGTATTGTCTTGGCTTCACCTAAGTCTTTGATTGAGAAACATTTTTCCAACCATTGCTTAACCTTTTGCAATGTTGGAATGTCATTCCCAATGAGAAGGATGTTGTCCACGTACAGGACTAGAAATTCTACTATGCTCCTACTAACCTTCTTGTACACACAAGGCTCATCTTCATTCTTGATGAAGTCAAATTCTTTGACTGCCTCATCAAAATGAAGATTCCAACTTCAGGATGCTTGCTTTAATCCGTAGATGGATTTTTGAAGCTTGCAAACCTTCTTAGGATGCTTGGGATTGACAAAACCCTCAGGCTGTGTCATATACACATCCTCAAGTAAATTTCCATTAAGGAAAGCAATTTTGACATCCATTTGCCATATCTCATAATCTTTATATGCAGCTATGGCAAGCAAGATCCTAATGGACTTGAGCATGACTACTGGAGAAAAGGTCTCCTCATAGTCTATACCATGAATTTGTCGAAAACCTTTTGCTACTAGTCTACCTTTGTAGGTCTTATCAGCTTTAATTTTGAATAGCCATTTGCATTCAATTACCTTAGCACCTTCTGGTGGATTAACCAAGGTCCAAACCTTGTTATCGTACATTGATTGCATCTCAAATTTCATGGCTTCAAGCCAATTTTTTTAGTATGGGCTTTCAATTACTTCTCTGTAGGTAGTAGGATCCTCACGATCTACTAACTCAATGGTTTCACTGTCAGTGATTAGAAATCCATATCTCTTAATCACCTGACGTACCCTACCAGACCTTCTAGGTTCTTGTGCAATGGGTTCTTCTTCCACAACTGGTTATGAACTTGATCCCATTTCCAACTCATCTTGTATATGAGTTTGTGGTAATTGAATTTTTGCAAGTTCTACTTTACTCCCACTGTCTTTCTTGAGAAGGAACTTCTTTTCCAAGAAAACAGCTTTGCGAGCAACAAATACTTTGTTCTCTTCTTGTGAGTAAAATTAGTATCCCTTTGTTTCTTTTGGGATAACCCACAAACAAGCAGACAGTTGATTTGGACTCTAGTTTATCAGATGTTAATTTCTTAACATGTGCTTCATAGCCTCAAATCCTGAGAAAAGACATATTGGGTTCTTTCTCAATCCATACCTTGTATGGTGTCTTCTCAACTACTTTAGTTGGAGTACGGTTTAATAGAAACACAATAGTCTCTAATGCCTAACCCCAAAAAGAGACAGGAAGATTAACTTGACTCATCATAGATGGAACCATGTCCAACAGAGTTTGATTTCTCCTTTCGGACACACCATTCCATTGTGGTGTTCCAAGAGAAGTGAGCTGTGATATAATACCACACTCCTTTAGATGACTGTCAAACTCTTGGCTTAAGTATTCGCCACCTCGATCTGATCGAATGGTTTTTATACTTCTGCCAAGTTGGTTTTCTACTTCGTTCTTAAACTCTTTGAATTTCTCAAAAGTTTCAGACTTGTACTTCATTAGATAGACATAGCCATATCTATTGAAGTCATCTGTGAACGTAAGGAAGTAGCTAAAACCACCTCTAGCTTGTATGCTTAATGGACCACATACATTGGTATGTATTAGTTCCAATAAGTTATTAGTCCTCTCACCTTTCTTGTTAAAAGGACCTTTTGTCATTTTTCCATGCAAACATGGCTCGCATGTAGCATAAGACTCTAAGTCAAATGACCCAAGCACTCCAGTTTTATGGAGTCTTGAAATGCATTTTTTATTTGCATGTCCTAAACGACAATGCCAGAAGTAAGTAGGGTTCAATTCGTTTGATTTAACCCTCTTCATATTAATGTTGTATACAGACTCATTGTTTTTCAAATCAAGGATATAAAGGCCATTTTGAACTATGGCATTGTCATAAGAAATGCATTGGCGACGAATATGAGCATTGCCATTTTTAATAACAAAATCAAATTCATCATTATCCAAACATGAAACTGAAATAATGTTTCTGCTCTTAGCAGTTACATAATAACAATTATTCAAAACAATACAAAGTTCGGAAGGTAAAGTAAGGTGATAGTTGCCTATCTCCATGGCAGCAACTCGTGCTCCATTCCCCACACGGAGGTCCACTTCATTCTTCCCAAGTAACCGCCTATTTCTTAGCCCCTGCACATTTGAACAAATGTGAGAACCACAACCGGTATCCAATACCCAAGTGGTAGAATTAGAAAGGTTAATCTCAACAACAAAAATACCAGAACTGGATGCCTTGGCTCCATTCTTCTTTTGTTCTTCCTTGAAGAGAGCACAATTCTTCCTCCAATGCCCTATCTTGTTGCAATGGAAGCAAGTGCTCTCACTCTCTTTGAGCTTTTGCGCCTTAGGCTTGGATTGGGCCTGAGGTGTACTCCCACTTGACTTGAACCAAGCTAGGTCATTCTTGGGTTTTGCCTTTCCTTTTCCCTTTCCCTTAGCAGGTCCCTTTTTAATGCCCCCTTGAACCATCAATACGGGATTGGTCTTTCGATTGTTCTCTTCAGCATTCTTAAGCATCCCATGAAGCTCAGTGACTGACTTGTTCATTGCATGCATGTTATAATTCATCACAAATGGATCATAAGCAGCAGACAATGATCCTAAGATCAAGTCAGTGGCCAATTCCTTTGGCACTTATACCTCAAGCTTCTCAAAAGTATCAAGATACCCTTTTATCTTGAGTACATGGGTATTAACAGGAGTACCCTCAGCCATCTTACAAGAAATTAAAGCCTTTGTTGTCAACAACCTCTCGTGACGAGCTTGCTCTTGAAACATCTCCTTGAGGTGCACCATGATCGCATAGGCGTCTTGGTCCATAAATTGCTTTTACAATTTAGGCACCATAGTGGCTAGCATCAAATAGGTCACATCGTTGGAGTTGCTTTTCTTGGTCTCAAAAGTTTTCTTTTGAACCACATAAGCGTTCCTAGCAGGTTCTTCAAGTAAGGGTGCATCCAAAACATATAGCTTCTTCTCTTGCTTAATAAGTTTCGAGACCAGTCTATGAATTGGTGCCATTCAATTTGTCCTTTTCAAGGACTGATCGCAATGAGAAATTGTTATTTGAAGGTGCCATTTTAAATCTACAATAATAAAATTTAGCAAGCTTAAATGAGGTCTTATCATAATCCCACAAACCGAATTAATATCCCCTTAAATAATTTGCGTTAGTGATTTAATGTGGGCCAAGATCCACTTTTCATAAGAACTTATTAGTCAAGCTGAGCTTGTACACCTAACAAGTTAAATTACTTAGGTAGGAAGACTCCAATCATGTCTCGTACATGACTCTTGTATCAAATGGGCTAACATCTTAAGATGTTATAGCACAATCCCATTTATAAGTTGCCTAGGTCCAGGCATCCCATTCCATGTTAAGTCCAACCTACATCCACAACCCATGCCTCACAAAGATAATTGGACGCATCTAGGACTCTTAGTCTACGTGACCGATGATCGATGCCTTGACATGTTTTGAATTAGGAAGGCAACTTTGTGACTTACTATTTTGGGGATTCATTTTATTATGGCTTACATGGCATACGCTTTGTCATCCTTCCATAACATGCATATATATATAATTGCATAAAGTAAAGCGTGACAAACATGGGCCCTAAAACCTACAACTAAGATTCTATACAATTACATAAGAATCTTCAAGTTGGGCTTCTCCACTCTGGTGGGCTTCATCTTGATTTACAAAATCTTCATGTATTTTTTATTCTAAGAAATAAATGAAAACTTTTACAATAAAAATAATGGCTCGCAAGCCATATTTAATTACAAAATCCAGGGCCCATGAATGCACCATGCATATCCATTCATCACACCAAATAAGCAAATAAATATACATAACATTCATGGATCAAACAAAGTCCAATTTTAATTAATTTAGCCAAGCCCATTAATGAAAATTGTGTACTTGAACCTTTAAGAGAAGACCCCATGATGGGCTGGGGCCAAAGCCCAATGGACTAAATCCTCTTATTGAATAAGTTCTCTTAAAAACCCAAAACACGAACTAGTTAGATTTGTGCCATAAATCCACTTTAGTATAATTTCCAATTTTGCCATTTTTAATTTTATGTCATTTAGCCCATAAACATTAAAAATGCATGTAATATGTACCAACATGAATTAAAACATATAATCCTGAAGAACATATAAATATACACAGCATTCATGAAAAACAAACAAACAACAATGAATTAGTTGTTTAATGCTTATATGATGCCACAAAAATGCACAAACACTTAAATCAATTTTATGAGTCATTTAATCATTTAAATAAGGTCATAAACATTGATTTAATGTTTTGTACCATTTTGATCTAAATGTCTTTATACCATTTTAATCAAACCAAAACAAAAATTGTTGATTAAACATGTAACAAACACAAACTAGTTATAGTTTTAAGCGATTTTAAAATTAATTAATTAAATTTTCATGGATCAGAATTAAAACCAAATTTAAAATATGTCTAGACCTGATAATTAATATTTAAAAATCACTTAAAAACATGCCAAAATCATTTTACATTTAATTTTGAAAATTAGTTGTTAAACTAGCAATTTTCATGCCAATTAGCACCTAGTTTCGTTATTAACATGTACCATCAGGTATAAATAATTAAATCCGACCATTACCAAACCTAATAACATCTTAGGACAGTATATTAACATGTCATATTAATTATAATACCTAACTAATCCATTAAAATCATTTTTACACCAAAACAATGCAAAAAACTCAAAATAGAAAATTTCAGTATTGCATGTATTTATAAAAACGATTTTTGATTAAATAATTCATGCATCTAAAGCACTAAAATAAGTATGCTTAGGCTCTGATACCACTGATGGAATATGACATGGTATGATGGTGATGATAGCATAGCGAAAAAACAAAAATTTTATCATACATACCATACAATTCCAAAGCAAGAAACGAAACATGCAATTTAAGGGTTGTAAAACTTACAACTTTAGATGCACTTCAATATTTGGTTTTGGTGATGACCAGCAATCAAGAGTGATTTATCAAACTTTGATCTTCTTTTCCTATGCCAAAAGAACAATCTTTACGCAACTCTTCTCTATGTTCACACACACAATTACAAAGACGGCTTAAAATCGAGATTACTAGCTCTCTATTTAAGTATCGTGTAATGGCAATTGATTGAAGCTACAAAATTTGATTTTGCACTTCTCTAAGGTTGCTATTACTACCCAAGATCATAAGAGAATGAGGAACAATCCTTTCTCCTTGTGAAAAATTGGCCAAAATAAAATTGTGAGAGAGAGTTACTATTCATGAGTTACTATTCACGCCACACACAAAATTAGGTTTTCTTATTTTTTTCTCATCCAATATATAAATTATCTTATTTATTAAGTGATAAATCTCAAATATACTACCTTAGGATAATTAATATTAGCTAAAGATAATTAATATTTGCCTTTGTCACTTAATTAAAATAAGTAATATTTATTGATAAAAACTCTTTTAATTTATCCAAGATAAAAACAAAAGACATATTAATCAAATTAACCACTTAATTAAATAGGAACATACAAGACATATTAATCAAATAAACTACTTAATTAATATAAAGGATATGCCGAAATTCCTTAATTTCTCTCTAGGAATTTCCGCCAATAGTATTCCTATTTAAGTGATTTATTTGATCATAATCCTTTTAGGATTTAAAACTCAATTAATTAAATTGATACAAGACATTTAATTAATTGAAATTAAACCTTGTGGGCTTAATTTCTCTCTCTCATGGGCCAAGGTCCAATAGCAATTTAATAATCCATTACACACATTAATTTGACTTTAATTAAAAGCCCAAATTATTGCCCAATACTTAATTTAAATATTTTAAGCCTAATGCTTTATGTGCGATCCTATAGGTCAATTTAATGTTGGTAATGAATTAATGAATTAATTCAAAGGCTATATATATTCTCTAGCAAGATATTATGGCATTCCAAATTAAATGAAAATGCATATGGCATTTAGTGACCTAATGCAATTTTGCATAGTCCCTTACCCATAAATATCAGAATTAATATAAGGCATGGAACTAGTCATCCTTATATATATTAATTCTTTTCTTGATATTACAGTGACACTAAACTCTCAGATAAATAATGATTACTCATTATTTCATCTCGGTATGGCCATACACTTATTAGTTCACTGATCAAGTGGCCGATGATATTTTCTCTCTTATTGAGAGGGGTAATCCCTTCACTTCTCTCATGCTCTCTAACATGAATCAATGTATACCCAAGCATACTCATACTTGTCACTCTGTTACGAGCACGTTAGGTGTACGTCAAAGCACACAGTAATTCATAAAGAGTTTCATAGAGATTTTAGGTCTAAGAACTCCGATACAAAACTTGCATATGAGAAACACTTATGACTTGTACCATGTAGTGTTCTCATAAGTGGATCGTATCCAGATACTATGTTTTTTAACATGTATCTATGATCCCTGATTGACACTCTTGTCCTAATGATCCGTAAGACAGAACTCATAATATCAGAGAGAGAATACTAGTCTTAATTCATTGTTATTCCCATAACAATGACTGACTAGGGATATTTAGAATGAAGTCTCATTTGTTTCAAGGTCTTACAACCATGTACCTTACACATGATACTTAAACCGAAACAATATTATTTGATAGTTCTATCAATTGATATGTACAGGAATACAATGGATAAAACAAATGCCTCATTTTATTAATTCAAAGTGTTGCTTGGAATCCAGAAGAGATACGCTCCTGAGACCATAGTGTCCCAGCTATGTATATGTTAAAATCTAATGAGGGCAATTCATTGTCCCACGACCTAGACTATATAGTCCCAGTCATGGCTTGCTATTTATTTTTAAGTCCAGAGGGGTAGCATAGCAAAAACAACATAGTCCCAGCTGGGCCTTTAACTATATCAATATCGAGAGTTTTACTTTTATGCATGTCGCAGCTGAGACAATTTTGTCACAGCCATGCCTTATAGGGTTTCCGTCATGGCCATTTATAAATAACCCAACCAATTGTAACCTTCTTGTAAGGACACAAAATAGGCCCTAATAGAATTCAAGGATATTAATATGTTATTAAAGTCTAATTAAGGTTAATTAGATGAATTATTATAAGTTAAGACCTAATGGATTGATATTCTTAAGTGTCAGAGGAGTAAAGAGTTAATTAAATAAAAAAAATTAATTAAAGCTAAGCGGTCAATTTTGATATAATTAAAAAAGGGCCAAATGTAATAAAATAATTTTATTTGGGGTCTAATTAAAAGAGATTTATAATCTAGGGGCCAATGTCAAACGAAGTAAGGAAGTGGGGTTAATTTTTTAACAATTATTTAGAAAGGGGTATTTTCATTACATGCAAATTGTTGAGGAACTCCAAGGGAACTTTTCACTTCATCTTTATATAGTGGAAGATCACATTTAAGAGAGAGAAATGGTGGGAGTGGTTGTGTTCTTAGCTTGGGGAGGCATCTTCTTTCCGAAGCTTCTTATTTATTCTCTCTTAAATGTTCTACAAGGAAAAATCTATTGCATGTGAGTGATCAAAGGATTTTTGAATCATAATTTCAAAGAAGAAGATCAAGGAGAAGATATTTTTAGAGGGAGTAAATTTTAGGTTTGGGAACTTAATCTTCATGTATTTGAGTGGATATTAATGTTTATGCTTGGATTACTTAATTTTAATGATAATTTATTTGTTTGTTTAGGGTTTATGAGAGATTTAAATAGGAAAAATTGTGTTTTTGAATGTTGAGGAAAAACTGGGTGTGGTTCTTTTGAACCAGGCTGCTTGTTTTGTCCATATCTGGACTTGTAGACCTCGGATTGAGGTGGTTTAAAATTTTGGGTAAACTAGATTAAATTATCTACAAATCATTAAAAGGAGTCGTGGCTTGATTATGTTGTTAAGGAACTCAGAAAATGCGTATAAGTGAACTATTTGAGTGTATAGGAAATTTTGAATAGTTACCAATGCTTTAACCATAACTCCTTATATTTAAGTCATAATTGAGTGAGGTTTGATTCTATGTAAACTTGTTATAAAGATAAACAACTTTGTAGAAGAATCCTAGCCATAAATCTTCCTCTAAATAATTTATATGATTTATTGAAATTGTAGTGAGCTGTTATTCTCTGTTCTGGATCAGATTATGAAAAAAATGATATATCTCTTAGTATAGTGAACGAAATGCTATTAGGTTTGATTCTGTAAAAACTAGACTACTAAACCAATAATTTTCATGAAGAAGGCAAAGCTTAATTATGTTCATAAGCTTGTCTAATTTTAGCTTAATTTTGGACCTATACACAGCACTGTCAATAGGAACAATATTTATTAAGGTGTAAATATCTTGTGTTTTGGAAGTTCTATTGAAATTATTTTTGATGTTCTAAAATGGGAAACATAGGGGATCATGTTTGTAGAAGGAAAATTTTGCTAAAAATGACATTTTTTAGGTCAAAAATGGCATATAAGTTGTATTTGAAATTCTACCACTGTGCATAATTCTAAAGGCAGAATTTTCAATATTTAGTTTTAGATGTTGTTATGTTAAATCTATGTATACATGAAAATACACTGATTTACAAATAGCATGTAAAATATTTGATTTAAGTGTTAGGTATATACATGTATGTTCAAAAACATGTATATGGTTGATATGTGAATTTATGCTTATATATATATATATATATATATATATATATATATATATATATATATATATATATATATATATATATATATATATATATATATATATATATATATATATATATATATATATATATATATAATCAAATGATAGTGTTCGTTTTTATACAATCATTCAACTATGAAATTGGTAATGAAATGTTCAAGCATGATAAATGAAATTTGATGCCATAAAATATATATAGAGTTCAATTTTTGAAGAAGAAAACATGAATATATAAATACTTATACATGAATGCTAGAAGTTGTATATATATGAACATACATAATTGTCCATATGGATCATATGATTTATATTACCTCAAATTGAATGTGCATGTCTAAAACGTTGAAAATATAAATGTTGATACCATCACGCATGAACATAATTAAGATGCTGAAATGAGATAATATATATTTATATATGCCAATAAAGTTTTTAAAGAACCTTAATACTATGAGTTATAACTATAACTATATGTAAATGAATATATAATATATGTAAACATTCTTATATGTAGATAGGATATATATGTGATAGTTAGATATTATAATGTTACCATAAATGTTCATTTGGTGTTAAGGTATGTGGACCAAGAAAATTGAAGCATATAATGTTATGTATACTTGTATGCAATGATGATATTATCTTGTTGTTTACATATTGATGAACTTAAAGTTATCGTACTTAGTTATATAACCTAACTTTGATTGGGTTAATATATTTTTATATATATATACATGAATGTCTAAATGACACTATACTAAATAATATACATGTTTGCTATTAATCTATTGAGGTTAATGTTGTGTATAGCTGAAATGTCAACATTACATATATGAAGAAGTAATGCTATTAATAGAATATATGTGTGCTTATAGCATAAACATAGTCTGATTATACATGAATGGGTTTAAATCTCGAAATATGCTTTTACTTAATTATGACATAGACATGCATATGCATTTACATATAATTATGGTTTCTATAATTATATCATATAAGTATGATAATACAAAGCTTATATAAGTGTGAATTTATAATCATAAACAAAAGTGTTCTTAAGCATGATATGTTTAAAAGAAATATGGAAATATAGATATGTGGGCATGTATACTTTGAATAGAGGCACTTAATATAATGAGATGATAAATGTTGTTTACATATGTGATATTGTGGAAATACATGCCATGATCTCCTTATAAATAAAGGATAGTAATGTTTAAAAGTGGAAGTAGTCTTATAATGTTTAACTTGCATAGTTTATGTGAGTATACATTTTTTATAAGTGTATATATATAAATATGATTAAACTTATGTGAATAAAGTTAAAGTAAAGCAAAGTGAGTTTTTATGAAAGTATTTAATTGCCTGCATTGAGTCTAGAATATGGATAGATAGGCATGCCTATAAGGGTGCCTTAGAGCTATTTCTGAACAGTTTGACCTATTTAGGTCCACTTGAAATTAAAAGTTAGAGTGACCCTATTTGGGTTTAAAAGTTAGAGTTGATTTTACCAATCCCGTTTGGGTTGTAGTCAACCCCGCTTGGGTCCGCTTGACCGGTCCACATTATTTGATTGACCCCATTTGGGTCCACTTTATTTGATTGACCCCGTTTGGGTCCATGTTATTTGATTGACCCCTTTTGGGTCCACCGATTTATCATACAGTTTTATCCCTACAAGGGATCACCATTTAATACCTTCTGATATCTTATTTGTACCTTCGGGTGCCACCGTTACAATCAATAGTTTTAATACTTTTGGATACTACAGTATAACCCGATATCCACCTCTTTAGAATAGTGCAGGCTTTGTTGTCAAAGGTTAAGAAAATTTTAATAAGGCATGCAAATTCTTAATTGACTTTATACTATTCTACATATGGAATTCCTTTTATTGCACATAAAACTCACATCTAAAAGAATGCCCAATAGTATATGTATTTATACTGATAGTATCATAAATACATGCTAATTGTTAAATGATGAATTTGCATTATATTAATACTTTGATTAAATTGATGATATATATATATGCCTTTGTGATCATAAACCTTATTTCTATATGTATGCTAATACATGATTGATGAAGGAATTTTTATTAAGTTCAAGAGTATTATAAAATCTAATGGGCGCAACAATTTTATAAGTGCATATTCATATTGTATATTAAAGAATATAAAGGTTAGACAGTAACAACCATTGTTTTGAAATATTTTTCTTATGATTATATATGTGTTCACATTGTTGCATGTACACATTCTTTAACGTGTATTTGCTATTTATGATAATGATATATAAGTGTTATGTTTAGTTGATAGGCTTATTTTTATGATACATCTAATATGTTATAACATAAATAACTTATGGAATATAAAGTAAGCCTATAGTAATATAATAATCTTATGGTAATTGGAGGTATTGTTTTGTTATATAATTCTAATGTGTGTATATATCCAAGACATTCAAGAATAGATATAAGATAATTTCTATGTTTGTGAAGATTGTTTATGAAATTAATAATAGATAACTATACTTTCATGATTAAGCATTGTTTAATAAAATAGGAATATTATAAATGTTTGAACTTAAGTCCAAAGGATGTTGATACTTGTATGATTATATATGGTGAATGAAACGTCAGTGCAAATTTTACCATTGAACTTTATGATTTCTATAAGTGAATGCAAATGTTTAATTTCTTTAATTTCTTGAAATAAATCATTGTTATATTTTAGGTATATTGTGTGCTTGTTGACGATCACTATGATTAGTCGTTAATCATGATTTAGTTCCCCACTAAGCTTTATAGCTTAGCATGGGTGTTTCATCCGTGTAGGTTGTTGGGGTAATATCTGCAGCAGGATGGCCAACTCAAGTCAATAAGAGAGACAATTATAGACTTTTTATTTTGGGTTCTTTGCATATAGTAAAGATTTTGTGGTATTAGAGATATTGTATGTAAAAATGTTAAATAGTTGTTGCATTTCTTAAAGAGACTTTAACGTACATTGGAAAGTTTTTAAAAGTATAACACTCTTATGTATTAAGTTTGATTATATGTTCTCTGTTTAGTTGGTATATGTTTATGTTGTACAGTAAAACATGTGTAATGAGATGGATAAAGTGATATGTATAGATTATAGGCTAAGGGTGCTACACCTCTTATGCTTCTTTTTCAATATTCATTGTGCCTCTATTAAAATTTCCGGCCATCATCTCCTATTTCCTCTCCGTTTTATTGCATTCTCTACTTACTCTATTCAAGAATCAAGTAAGTCACCCTCTCTCTTCTTTCTATTTTATTTTAACTCTAATTTTGCTTTAAGTTTAAGTTTGATTTTTTATTAGTTATATTTCTCCATGTTCAGTGTTTTTCTCCTTGCATTTTGTGTTTCCATCTTCAAGTTCTTGCTTTTTTAACTTTTATTCTAAGCTTGGTTATAATTTTTGGCATATAATCTATTAGTTTCATGCATGAAGGTTGTGTTATTTGTTGTTTTTGTTGCCAAAATGAATCATATCCAATCCTGCTCGATGAAATGCCAAAGAGAAGTAAGATAGTGATTTTCCTTTAGTTATTTTGTTGCATGCCTTTTGTTTTCCTAACACTCATGCCTTAAGGAGCATTTGACATGTTTTTTTATGCTTAAAGAATGGTAGAAAAAGGCTAATGTAGGTGTTTGGCAAATAGATGTTTTAGGGCCTTTTTGTTAACTTGTTATTATCCTGATGTTCTTGTTCGTGAATCTAGTTAATTTCATGCATGTTTTTGTTTAATCTATAAAAGTTATACTTTGTTAATGGTCATTTGTATTGCTAAGCATGGTAGTTCTATTTTATTCCTATAATTTCTCTGTATTTTGGTTCAAGCATGCTTTTGAGTCAAGCATTTATGTGTGTGTATGCTTGTTCATCATGTTTTTGAAGTGTTGTTTATTTTTATGCTTGTTAGTAACTTATTTTCCTTTGTAGTTGCTACTTACAATCTACTTATATAATTTTTATTATTCAGGTGCATTGTTTTGTCCTAAATTTATTTTTAGTGCTTATATTTTGTGTTGTTTGTTGTTATAGGAGCAATTTCATCCAAGTGCACCCATATTGAAGATAGATCATCATATTCTACTCCTCAGGGGTCATCCAAGCCAAAGGTGCCAACATGGTTCCAAACAAATTCACAGATTTATGGACTCTCTTCCACAAGCAAAAGCATCTAGCCACCCCGCGTTTAGAAATAGAATTGATGGCGAAACTGGTATTCAAAAATAAGTTAGACAGGTTAATTAATGGTATAGGCTGGAGAGTTTTCTTTGAGAGAAATGAGAAAGTCTATCCTCACATGGTTCATAACTTCTTGGGCACAGTAAAATTTAGAATTGGAGCAGACAGTGATGCTGACCCAGGCCATGTGAGTTTTTGGCTCGCTAACGTTCCTTATCAAATGTGTTTCAATGATTTCTCTGAGGTATTGGGATTCGATCAATATGCTGCTAGGGACATTCCTAATCTGAATAGGCAAGAAATCTGGATGGGAATTTATGATCCCGAGGACCTTACCCACTTCAATCCTAAGAACACCAAGGCCCAACATTTGGGAGATCACCCCATGAGAATAATTCAATCTTATTGACTTTATCATTTTTTTCTGAAGCCAATATCTTTACCCCACTACAACCTTATTGTAAGCCCTAGTGATCCTATTTTTTTTATTCGTTTAATAGAGGTGACCCTTGTGGTTTAGGTGCTAAAGGAGAGGCAAATGGCTGTTTCGAGTTTCAAGTGCGAAATTGGCATATTATTTTTTCTGTTGCTTGATTGTTGGAGTTCATTTGAAGTTTTTGGCTGTGAAAAGATTCAAATCTATTTTGGCCTAGCACACACATAAGAAATAGTTTGGTATAGATTAGTTTGAGTTTTTTTTATTAAATTCTTCATCCGAGTGTCTTCTGCTGAGTGTTGCTAGGGTCTCTCTGAATTTGCTTGTTCTAAATTGGAGTTTGAGTTTTCAAGATTGTGGATGATTCATTTGCTCGAGGGCGAGCAAGGGGCTAATTGTGGGGTAGTTGATAGCTTTGATTTTAATGTTTATTTTCAAGATAATTTTGTGTGTTTTAGTGTCTCATCTTGCATGCTTTTAGTGTTAAAATGTTTTTCCTATGTTTATTTTAGTTATTTTGATAAATTTAAAGTTTTTGGGTGATTAATGGTATTAATTTAAATTTTGTGTAGAAAAGTATGCTGGAGCACAGCTGAGACAATTTGTCCCCACTGTGTCCCATGTAGAAGTTCAAAACTCACCGTTTCACCAAATGTCGTGGTTGAGACAACTTGGTCACAGTCGTGACCAATACAGCCTGCGAAGATGTTTTGAATTAGAAGCTCATTGTGGCTGAGACAAAACTATCCCAACCGTTCCCAAAACAACTTACCACTCTGTCTTCTTGTGTCTTAGCTAAGACAAAAGTGTCCCAGCCGTGTCTTACTGGATACCTCTATAAAAGTTGCAGAATTTTCTATTTTAGAAAAGAAAAGAAAAGGGGTCGTTTTAGGGTTTTGTTTATAGGTTATATTAGTTAAAAAAATGAAGTTTTTGATTTTTTGAGAAGTTTTCATAGATAGTTTTATAGTTTTACTTGTAAAAATCACTCTTTTAGTTTAGTTTTACTTCAAAAACACAAAAATAATCATAGTTTTAATTACTTACTTCAAGATTACAGCTTACAATCAAGGTGTGGTTTGGAGAAAAAGAAAAGGAGCTTCATTAACTTCAAATCTTTAGCTTCAAATAGATTTTATAATTTTTACTTTTACTTTATTTGTCTTTTATGTTATGGATAGTGATTAGTCCTTTTTGTTGCTTGTGGAGCTTTGAATCCCCTACTCATAATGTGAGTATTGAAACATATTTTGATTTTTACTTGAATGAATGGTCTATTTCACTGTTACTTATTTGTATCTCTTGGTTTTTCAATCTATTAAGTTATTTTTCATGCATGGATGAATGGTTTTTATCATATGTCTTTGATGGGTATTGAGCTTAATGGATTGGATATTATGAATGATTTTACTCAATTTTTCTATCATTAATGCTATCTATTTTGGATGGCTCCGGAATGGGACTCTAGATGTGCAGTTTTTGTGATTTTAGGACTAGTGTGTGGAGTGAAATAGATGGGTTTTGGTTTGTTTGGCTCCGAAATGGAAAAACAAACCAAATTTAGGATGTTAGACCCGTGTGTAGGCTAGTTATTGGGCTGGCTCTGGAATGGAATGTTTAGCAACTTGAATAGTTGGCTTCGGAATAGGATGTTTAGCAACTAGAGTAGTTGGCTCTGGAATGGAATGCTTTGTAACACCCCAATCCACTGATCATGGATAATCATCGATCATCATCATAAACCTAGTAAAGATCAGGAAAAAATCCTAATAATTATAGGACAGGCCATAATTACATGCCACAATAAAATATTCAAACTTATAGATAAATAATCATTACATAAATGGCCTTCAAGTATCTTAAAACCTTCAAGGCAACCACATCATGCCCGATCCTCTGGAGCTTAACTCAAACCTACACGGATAAACAAAATCATGCTAAGCTATAAAGCTTAGTGGGGAACAAAACTCTATATATATATATATATATATATATATGTAAGGCCCCTAACATGACCCTAATTTACTTTGCATATTTTTGTGTTTAAGTAAGGGGGGTAAATTATCATGTTATTATGTTAATCGCATGAAAATAAAATAAAAGAGTATGGTTTAATATTAATTGAGGGTGTAATTGAAGTAAAAGGTATTAATTTGGGGTAAATTTGTAATTGTGGCATATTAGTGGCCAATTGTGAATAGAAGCATTTAATTCAAGGTTAATTTGAAAGAATGATTAAATGGATAGGTTAATGTTTGAAAAAGAGTTAGTGGAGGGGTTAAAGTCTATCATGCATAAAGGTTTGTGGCATTTGTGTGGCATGCAAGATGTTGAGGGAGTAAAAGGGAAATTTTTCCACTTATATAAATAGAAAGAAGTTAGTGGAATGTGGAGATGGCTGTGTGAGACTTTGAGATCAGCAATTATGAGAGAAAAACTAGAAAAATCATCTTCTTCATCCTTTTGATTTTCATTGAATTACCTTAAGCAATTTGATGATAATGTTGTGGGTTAATCAAGAGTATAGTGCAGTAAATTAAGGTAATTAAACTCTTAATGTAACCCTTCATCATCTTCATCTTCTTCTTTGTTTCACGTTGACTGAGGAAAATGTAAATGTGCTGGAAACTGATGATGACGATGATGATATTTGTGAAGGAGAAGAGGAGGGAAGGAGCAAAGGAAAGAATATTGCTAGAGATTGAAGATATAGGATTTGTCAGCAAAGGTATGGGAATTAGGTTGATCATATTGTATGTTGGATCAATTCTTAAATTTTGTTAAGAGTGACAGAAATTAAGTTTGCATTTGCTGGATTTTATCGATGAAAGGATGAAGAACAACATGTGTTTTGCCGAGTCGTGAAGCTCTTCACGAGTCGTGAATTGTTGTCCGACTCGTGAAGCTCTTCACGAGTCGTGCATTTCCTTATCCTGGGTCACTCATGAATTTTAGTCGGAGTCGTGATATATGCCTTTCTTCTCCACTCGTGAAATCCTTTACGAGCGTGAGGTTTGCCCTTTTTGCTTCACTCGTGCAGCTCTTCATGAGTTGAACGCCCCTTCATGATTGAATGAACCATCTGGATTGTTTTGCTCATAAATTAAGCTACAAAATAGTAAATTGAGTGATTCTTTTTGCATTGAAAAATAGACTTCCATACCTATATTTCATATGAAGAAACCTAACCTTAAATCTGTCTCTAAGTACATAGAATCTTGGGTTGAATTTGGACTAGTTTTTTAAACTGCTCATAGAAACATAATTTACTATTATGTTCAGATTGTTGCTACACTTGATAATATGATTTTTAATAAATTAAGACAGATATTTGTTTATGTGATAGTAAAGTTAATTGGATAGAGCATGTAATATGGCTATTAATGAAGGATTTATATGAATACATATGCATTCAATTGTGTATATGAATAAAGACTAGTGATGAAATATCTAACCTATACATGTAATTAGGCTTGTACATGATGGTCATATGCCAAATTGATATATATACACATGTAAATCTTATGGCATGAAAGTGCACATTTTGACATGTACTTATGCTATGAAATAGGGACTATAATAGTATGACCTTGGCATGTGTATATGCCCATATGGAAACATGTTGATATTTTGTATAGTACATGATTTGAATGATGATAAAGGTATATATATATATTGGTAACATGCTCATAAGAATTAGTCAACTATATGCGAATGTACCCACAGGTATGTACATTTATGATTATATATATGAGTATATGAGCATGTAATTGCCCTATGAGATAAAAGATGTTTTAGCATGACTATGGACATGTGATATGCTTAATGAGAACACGATCAAGTATATGATATGATGATTATAAGTCATGCTTATATGTTATGATGCAAATGATATATTCATACAGATTTGGATGAGCAAGATGAATAACTTGACATATGAGATGTGCATATATTTGTTTATGCACCAGAGAACTTATAGTTTTACAAGACTCTATATATGTACAAACAGTATACTATCACTACTAAAAAAATGCAAATTAGCGACGACAAAAGTCATCGCTAGCTGATATTTTTTTGTCGCTAAATCAGTTTAGCGACAACTTAGCGATGACTTTCATTTTAAAACAAAAGTCATTGTAGCAGAATTTAGCAACAACAAGAAGTCGTCGCCAAAATTTAGCGACGACATAACATTGTCGCTAAACATTTGTCGCCATTTTGCTACAACAATGTTCATGCAAAATTTTGCAATGACAATATTTTCGTCGCAATATTGCAACGACATTATTCATGCAAAATTTTGCGACAAAAATATTCTTGTCGCAACATTGCTACGACATTGTTCATGCAAAATGTTTTACTATTGTCGCAATATTGCTAAAACATTGTTCACGCAAAATTTTGCGACGACAGTATTTTCGTCGCAATATTGCTACGACATTGTTCACGCAAAATTTTCCGACGACAATATTTTTGTCGCAACATTGCTACGACATTGTTCACGCTAAATAGCTACTATTCAAACATGGTAATCCCTCACTAAATTAAAATTATTTTTTTATTTTTAAATTAATATGAAAATTTCATCATTTAAATGAATTGCCATAGATGACATATTTATATTTATAGACTACTTAATATTTAATACAAAAATATATATATTAATGAAAAGATTGTTATTTACAAATGGATATCATCGTTAATTGTATATCTAAAATAAACACGCATATATAACAATAACAAATGTCATTCAAAATGTCATACTATATACTTATAACTATAATGTAAATAGATACATTTGGTCCAAAATCTATTGCTGAAAAAAGTTGTTGCATCTCCATCTATTGCTGGATTGGTCTAACCTGCCGATCCATCTCTTGGTCATGTTAAGCACAAATCTCAACTTAAAACTCAATCCACATAGTGGACAAATATTGAAAGTACAAGCCATCTGCCCACAGTTTAGCACCTTCCACACTTCTCCACCATTTCCAAAGTGAAAAGAAAAAGAATTTTCACATTCAGTTAAAAAAAACCGATCATGCATGTGCACTACACAAATAATTCTTGTAACTAATTAACAGCAATGCAAGTTTGTTATCTAGTTTCTATTTCCTAGATCAACCATCGTATCATAACCAAGAAAAGAAAGCTTGCCTAAATTACGGTCTCTGTTGTCCATGGTACAGTCCACTGGCTCCTGATTGCCTTGAAAATAACATCTATAGCCTAATCACATATATAGAGAAAAAATAATTAGGATGATAATCACACTTCAATATACACATCAAAAATTAATCAGAAAACAAAGGCTAATGTTGATAATCCATTCAAACAAACGAAATCAAGAACATACAAATAATGGACTATAAAAAACCTTCCCATGTAAAAAATCTGTAAAAAACTAAAAAAATTATTTTTGGCTCCCACTCTTAATTTTCTATTAATATTATAACATACTTTGTGCCATGTACTTGAGTACTTAGCAATTACAGCCATTCTCATGCATGAAAAGAAAAAAATTACAGTTGTTCTCATGCAAAATTAGCAATCCTATACCTACTTTATAACAATTTATATTTCTAGGTTACTTAAAGCATGCATAGGTTAATTTGATTAATTAACCGAATGGAATATAAGATCATGGCAAGATGACCTAACGCTTAATGTATATTAATATTCAAACTTATCTTAGAAGTATGTTGGTTCCTCTTCAAAAATTATGTGTCAGATAATTTCTTAATATTATAAAGATTTTGATAATCTTGATCAAACCATTCCAAAAACATGAAGAATGAAGAATAAAGCTTGCTGTGGAACTAATTTCATAGCAAACACCATTATAAGAGAATTTCTACTCAATATGGACGTCAAGAATTATATACTGAAAATACTTAATTTTTAACCGACAAGCTTAACACCAATTAAATATACAAATAGGAAAGGCAACAATCACATTGAGCATCTGAAAAAAGTAACTTCTGATCATTATGAGAAAATAAATCAATGGCTAAAGAAAACAACCTGAGCAAGCAAAAACTTTAGTGATTCAACCATCTTGCCTGCCAATGAAATAGCAGAAGCTCTTTCCTCCTACAGTTAAGATAAATGTGAAATAAGTATAGAAACTAATGCATGTCCAGTATAAATATTGGTAACTTTGCACTTTTAGAGAAATGACACAGAAAGCAGGACAAATTCACAAAATACTGATATATATACACCGCATGTAAGAAAAAAGAATTCCAGCCTGCATAAAGGTTCAGCTCTTGCTTCACATGATGGCATATGGGAACAAAGAGGCCGCTCCAATGAGCATCAGAATCCAGGACAGCATGGCAAAGACATCAAGCCTTATGTGAGGAACGATATTTGCGCTAACCAATGCTACATTAGCATATTTCCATATGGCAATTTCTTTACCAATAACATCACTTCATAGCCAACACAAACTAAAACCATGATTTGTGTATATTAGAAGTTTAGAAAAGATATTATTGAGCTTAATACTTAAAAGGAATCTGTTGAAGAGCTTAAATCCTAAAAGATGAGCAAAATTCCAACTACAGATGTCATTTTAAGTTTTTACAAGTTTCCACTTTCTGAAATCAGCAAGAGAGCCCCAATTTTGATTAAATGACGATAAGAAAAAAGAAAAAAAGAATTAATTGATACAAATGCTTAGGCATTACAAGCATAAAGCAAGCTTAATTAAAAATAAAAATGAAAAGTCCCAGCCATCGATATTATAGAGATGGGGATGAGAAGTGGGAACGTGTTGCTTGCAATAACCAAATGCTATCTGACAAAGTAAAGATAATTGACGTGAAAAGCTAAAAAGAATGTCAATAACATTTCATGGATAAGAGATATTAACCCAAACAGCTTACCCAAAAGGAAGAAAGAGAAAAAAGAGTCAGTAAAATCATAAGAAATTAGTTGCATCTATTTTTTTCCTGCTACACTTTAACAATCACGTTAAGGTTAGACTAGCTCAAATTTCCTTATAGCTAGATGGTAAAAAAGTTGCCAAAAAGGTCTTTCCAATCATGAGGCAAAAAATATATCTAATATCAGAATATAAGTAATATTGTACTGCTGCACTCTTCTCCCAAATGATAGAACAAGACACTTTTAAGTCTCCATTCATATCTCCTAACATTTTTAAGGTGCTAATGGCAGCACCCATCCAAAACTCCAGGCCAACCTCAAAGGCATGCAGAAGAATAAGCTTACAAAAGGCATTTTAGATCAAGGATATGGTGGGACAGTGGGAGAGGGAGGAGAAAGAAAGGAATGAATTTTAACTAAAGATACTTGAAATTCACCTCAACACTATTCTTCCCAAACCATGTTCCTATAAGATATTCTTCCTTGTCTTCTATTGGATATGAATACTGAAATATGTAGCAATCCCTACGGTAAAACTTTGATTGATCTGAAGTGTCAAGGAGAACCTTTCCGTTGCCATCCACATGCCAAACCTATCCAATCAAGTTGGAAGCTATAATTAGAAATAAGATCATAGTGTTATTTACAGATGACATGGATTATAATGTGTAGTGATGGCAAGATCCAAATGAACAGAAAAGCATAGGAAATTGATAATCATCCAAAAACGCATTGAAGAAAAATCCAGAGTGCATTTATATGTCATTGAAAACACAAACTTATGTTTTTTCTCCAAATATTTACTTTTTTTCATCTACTTATGTGATGTATAGATCTATTCTCTGACATTTGTAAAATATCTCCAACCCTTCCAATAAATTGCCAAGTTCCAAACAATAAATAGTCACTTCTTTCCTTATTTGATTTAATATTAGCTTAAGATTGATTCTAATCTTTCACGTCTCATATGCCATTCAGATATCCTGCTTCAGCTAATGGTGTATACGTCAATATGTCTGCTTTAACTCGCCACTAGCAAAAACATAAAAACGGGCCATATGGGTACTGGATGCTAAATCTGAGGAAAGTGATATCTGCAATTGATTTCTGGTAAAATCAAATTAAGAAAGAAAATCCTCAGATTTAAGATTCCATTCTGTAAATTTTAGGCTTTTTAAGATTTTCACTTCAGTAGCTGTGCATGAACATAACGAATATAAATCAAAACAAAGATATAAAAAGAACCAGCCTCCTATCAAACCTAGCATCCAAAGTCCAATAAACTATCTAAATTTGGAATATACACACAGTACCTGCAAGTTTCCTGTGACATCAATATATAGTTGAGGTTCCTCCTTCACTGGCGCAGCATTCAACCGACCCTTGACATTAACCCCTTGCTGTCTTAGAAGGGCTGCAAAATCTCCAAATAATTAAAATTATAGAACTCCGTTTATAATTATGATGGATTCTCATGTAGAAAACCAAAATGCATGAGTATTAAAAACTCAAAAACATCAATTTACTGACCTGCAACTTTGCCTCTACCATCTTCAGACACAACCACATCAGCTTTCTCGGGCCATGATTCAAACTTAGACCGTAACATCACTATTTCAAATCCCTTAATTACACGAATAATATGAGACTTTGGTCATTCAGCTTTTCGGAGTAACTCCTGATTATTATAATCAACAACAAACACAAATAAAAAATTACATTAAAGAAATTAAAATGTCAAAATCGATATGGAATACATAAGGAAAAGAGTAATACCTCTGCTGTTTGACTTGCACTCTTTCTTTCATTAAGTGATGTATCTCTTCCCATCCATACAAACAAATATCCCACCCTACTACTAGGAAATCAAGGCATTACGAGGGCGGGTGGGAATCTCTAGGAAATCAAACCCCCAACAAATGCATGGCACGTATCAACCTTAAATTAAATCTATTAATAGATTAATAAAAAGAAACTAACATTGAGATTCCAGATTTCCCATAAGCATCATATGCTTGCTGTTGTGCAGGGTCACTCAGCACTTGATATGCCTCTCCTAGCACCTGAATCCAAATGAATGAAACTTATATTCCTCATCTTTTACTACTGATGAATCAATGTCTTCACCCTTTTTAAAAATCAATATTTCCAAGATGAAGAATTGCAGCCACGACTCTGGAAATAGCCACTTGAGAAAGAGAGAGAGAGAGAGATAAAAGGGAGAGGGATAAGAGGGTAGTAACACAAAAGGTAAGGTTTTAGGGATTTAGAAAAGGTTAAACCCGCCAAAACTTATTTTTATCCCGCTCAAAAATTCAAGGATTTAGCTATATAATGTTGTCGCTAATCAGCGACAACATTGTTGTAGCTAATTTGCGACAACAATGTTTTCACCAATAGATCTAATTAGTTTTTTTTCAATTTAATTATTTTATTATATAACTTAAAATAATTGATCACAATTGATATTATTGAAAATAAATATAATAATTAGTTTAATTCAGTTAGTTAAATTTATTAAAATAAATGGTTTAATTAAATGTAAATAAAATTAAAAATTAAAAATCAAAATTATATAAAAATAGTTAAAAGTAAAATATGAAATAATATATTTCCTTAATTAGCGACAACATTGTTGTCGCAAATTAGCTACAACAATGTTGTCGCCAATAAATCTATATGAATGAGATAGTATATTTCCTTAATTAGTGACAACATTGTTGTCGCAAATTAGTTACGACGTTGTTGTCGCTGATTAACTACAATAATGTTTTCGCCAATAGCTCTACATGAATGGAATAGTAATTTTCTTTATTAGCGACAACATTGTTATCGCCAATAGATATAATTATTTTTTTTCAATTTAATTATTTTATTATATAACTTAAAATAATTTATCACAATTGATATTATTGAAAATAAATATAATGATTAGTTTAATATAGTTTGTTAAATATATTAAAATAAATGGTTTAATTAAATGTAAATAAAATTTTAAAATTAAAAATCAAAATTATATAAAAATAGTTAAAAGTAAAATATGAAATAATATATTTCCTTAATTAGCGACAACATTGTTGTCGTAAATTAGCTACAACAATGTTGTCGCCAGTAAATCTATATGAATGAGATAGTATATTTTCTTAATTAGCGACAACATTGTTGTCGCAAATTAGCTACGATGTTGTTGTCGCTGATTAGCTACAACAATTTTGTCGCCAATAGCTCTACATGAATGGAATAGTAATTTCCTTTATTAACGACAACATTGTTGTCGTAAATTAGCTACAACGTTATTATAGCTAATTTGCGACAACAATGTTGTCACCAATAGATATAATTATTTTTTTTACAATTTAATTATTTTATTATATAACTTAAAATAATTGATCACAATTGATATTATTGAAAATAAATATAATAATTAGTTTAATTTATTTAGTTAAATTTATTAAAATAAATGGTTTAATTAAATGTAAATAAAATTTAAAAATTAAAAATCAAAATTATATAAAAATAGTTAAAAGTAAAATATGAAATAATATATTTCCTTAATTAGCGGCAACATTGTTGTCACAAATTAGCTACAACAATGTTGTCGCCAATAAATCTATATGAATGGGATAGTATATTTCCTTAATTAGCGACAACGTTGTTGTCGCAAATTAGCTACGACGTTGTTGTCGCTGATTAGTTACAACAATGTTGTTGCCAATAGCTCTAAATGAATGAAATAGTATATTTCCTTAATTAGCGACAACATTGTGTTGTCGCAAATAGATCTAATTATTTTTTTTCAATTTAATTATTTTATTATATAACTTAAAATAATTTATCACAATTGATATTATTGAAAATGAATATAATAATTAGTTTAATTTAGTTAGTAAATTAATTAAAATAAATGGCTTAATTAAATATAAATAAAATTTAAAAATTAAAAATCAAAATTATATAAAAATAGTTAAAAGTAAAATATGAAATAATATATTTTCTTAATTAGCGACAACATTGTTGTCGCAAATTAACTACAACAATGTTGTCGCCAATTAGCTTCAACAATGTTGTCGCCAATATTGATATAAGGATATAATTGTATTTTGCTAGATTAGCTACAATAATTTGGCGACAACAATTAGTTACAACTATATTGTCGCCAATATTGATATATGAACATAATTGTATTTTACTAAATTAGAGACAACATCGTTGTCGCCAAATTAGCTACAACCATGTTGTCGCCAATTAGCTACAACAATGTTGTCGCCAATATATGTATATGAACATAATTGTTTTTTGCTAAATTAGCTATAACGTTGTTGTCGCCAAATTAGCTATAACATTGTTATCGCCAATTAGCTACAACAATGTTGTCGCCAATATAGGTTTATGAATATAATAGTATTTTGCTAAGTAAGCGACAATATTGTTGTCGCCAATTGGCTGCAACAATTTTGTCGCTAATTAGCTACAATAATGTTGTCGCCAATAGAGCCATATGTACGGAATAGTATTTTTTTTGCTGAATTAGCGACAACATTGTTGTCGCCAATTAGCTACAACTTTGTTGTCGCTAAATAGCTACAACAATGTTGTCGCCAAATCTATTTTTGTTGTCGTAATTGTTTGCGCCAAATTTTTGGCGCTTGATATTAGCAACAATAAATATTTGTTGTCGCAATATTTATTTTCCCACTAAATCTTTCAAGATTAGCGATGAAAGACATTTTTTGTCGATATGTTGTCGCTATATTGTGCATTTAGCAACGAATTTTATTGTTGTCGCAATTTTTTGTCGCTATTGTGCATTTTTTTTGTAGTGTATGAATACAATATTAATATGTGAATTGAACACAAATATAGTTCTGCCTGCGATAGAGTTTTAGATGTGGATAGATAGGCACCTATAGGGAAATTGTAACTGCCATAGTTTGGCCCAATTGGGTTCATAGTATATATGATCTCGTTTAGATCATGATCAGCCCTGTTTGGGGTGATAGGCGACCTCGTTTGGGTCTGCTTGACCGGTCCATAGTACAGTTTAGCCCCGTTTGGGTCTATAGATCTGATATCTTCGAATATCCTTCTTCTTGATACCGATGTGTATCCATAGTTCCCGTTATCCACGGATAAAGCTAAGGCAGGCTAAACATTATTCATAGTATTGATCAAAAATTAAACAGTTTAAGTTATTTGACTAAAGATTGAAATTGTGGATTACATTGTTGGCTTGCCCACAGGCAATATGTTTCATTTGAATATGTTTACATGGAAATTGATGTCTATATGAATTATGAATATGAGAATACTTGTCATCATTTTATTTTGGGTACAATGTTTAGGTACATGAGAATATGTTTTATGCTTTAAAGCATTTGTTGTTAATGACATGATATGTTGTACATGTTATTTATTATACACATTGTATGTATATTTTGATGACCGTTGTGAGTGGTCATCCATCTATAGATATTCCCCACTAAGCTTTATAGCTTAACGCGGGTTATTCATCCGTGTAGGTACTGCTACCAAGACTTTTGCTCAGGGACGATCTCTGCATCCGAAAGGGCCAACTTCCGACTGTTAATCTTGATGTAGGATGCATTTGTAATAATATTATCATATGTTTTGCTTTATGGCCAGTTATGTTATAAGATGTGTATAACTTATGAGAGTTGCTGTAACTCACAAGTAGTAAAACTAAGAAGAGTATGCATGCATGTGATATACATAAGTAATATTCGTATAGTATAGTATGCATGATACTAAGTATGAAATGCAATACAGGAATAGACTAGTAGCACATATATAAGTATATGAACCGTATGACATGATTAAGGGCAAATTGATAGTTAAAAAAATATATTGCATATGTATAATTAATAGTAATCAAATTTAAATAGGGTTTTGCTTAGAGGGTGCTACAATTTGTGGTATCAGAGCCTAGGTTTAGCCTTTTCTGGGTAAAAATGAACCTAGGATTCTATAGTATGATATAATATTTTGTTGGCCTGATGCAGAAGTCCTTGTTTTCTTATAGATCGATGATGGAGAGCTCTAGGGATGCTTTTAAGGAATCGGCTGAAAGTAACAAGCCGGGTAGAACCAATCCCTCAAATCCTGGATCTTCATCATCTAATCTAAATGAGGTTCCAATAGCCATCCCTGCAGAAGCATTGATAAAGATATCACAAGATATGGCTCAAATTCTTCAAAGGATGACTGTACCTAAAGCTCCAATATCTGAAATTAGGAAGCATGGTGCTGAAGAGTTTTTAGGCACTAATCTGGAACAGTCTGAGGAAGCTGAATTTTGGCTGGAAAAGCTAGAGAGAATTTTCGATGAAATCCACTGTCCAGTGGATCATTAGGCATCTTGTGTTTTGTCTTTATTACAAGGGGCTGCTTATGATTGGTGGAAGTTAGTTTTGATGCAACCCCAGTTACCGGATCCTCTTACATGGGAATTTTTCACAGCTGAATTCAAGAAAAAGTATGTTACTGAGGTGTACAAGCAAGAGAAGTTAAAGCAATTTCTCAACTTGAAATAGAGAGTTATATCTGTGGTTGAGTATGAGAAAGAATTCAGTCACCTATGCAAATATGCTCCTGATGAGATGTTAACTGATGCTTTTAAATGTAGACAATTTGAAGATAGGTTGAATGATCGTATTAGAGAAAAGTTGATTGGGTCTACATCTTTGCAAGTGGTTAACTTCACTTAACTGGTTACAGCAGCCTTGCGAGTTGAAAAGAATGATATTGCAAAAAGGGAGAGAGAACAGAGAAAAAGTGGGTCCAACGGTGGATCTTTTACAGGAAAGAGAGCTAAAGGAGCACAAGGAAATCAGCCAGCTGAGTCTGGCTATAGTTCTGCAAAAAGGGATAGAAGACAAGAATCTTCTGCAGTGTCTAAGCTGGGAAAGGGAGCTTCAGAAAAATAGAGTAGAGAGCAACCTCCAGTGTGTCCCCATTGTTCTAGGCAACATTAGGATAGTTGCAGGAAATTGACTGGGGCATGTTTCAAGTGTGGTGGTACCGATCACTTCATGGCAAATTGTCCTTCGAAGAGAGATCAGAGTGTTGGACAGCAGGGCAGTAGAAGGACTTATAATGCACCATCTTCAGGTAGAGGCAGAGGAAAAGGAAGAGGACATAGGGGATTGAGGCATCAGGGATCCCAATCTAGGAACATTTCTGAATCAATTGACAGACCCACAACTCCAGTTGTTCCTACTCGGGCTTATGCAATGAAAGCTAGAGAGGATCAGAGTGCTCAAGAAGTTATAGCTGGTATTTTTTCTCTCTTTGATTCTGACATGCATGCACTGATTGATCCTGGTTCCACTCATTCTTATATTTGCACTGGGAATATGGGTAGAAATGAGTCTACTGTGCATGAACTAGAATATGATATATGTGTATCCAACCCTTTAGGTCACAGTGTTGTTGTTAATAGAGTGCATAAACAGTGTCCTATTGTAATTCAAGGGAAAGAATTTCTTGCTGATCTTATTGAATTGCCATTTCGGGAGTTTGATATTATACTGGGTATGGATTGGCTATCTAGACATCATGCAGTGATTAATTGTGAAGCTAAAACTGTAACTCTTATTGGTGCTAATGGTAAAGAAACCTTAGTTCGGGGCATTCGATCTAAACCCATAGCTAATGTAATAACAGCTATGCAAGCTAAGCGATTTCTGAGAAAAGGGTGTGAAGCTTTCTTAGCACTTGTGCTTGATTCAAGAAAAGAGATTGTGAATCTCCAAGAGATTCCAGTGGTGAAAGAATTTCCTGACGTGTTCCCTGAAGACTTACCTAGTCTTCCACCTGATAGGGATGTTGAATTTTCTATAGAAATTCTACCTGGTACAGCTCCTATTTTGAAGGCACCCTACAGGATGGCTTCTTTGGAATTGAAGGAATTAATGGTTCAACTACAGGAGTTGTGTGACAAAGGTTTCATTAGGCCTAGTGCATCACCTTGGGGCGTATCGGTGTTATTTGTGAAGAAAAAAGATGGGTCTTTGAGGATGTGTATAGATTACAGACAGTTAAATAGGGTAACAGTGAAAAATAAGTACCCTTTACCTAGAATTGAAGATTTATTTGATCAGTTGAAAGGTGCTGGACTGTTTTCCAAGATTTATTTGCGAACGGGTTATTATCAACTTCGGGTTAAGGATGTGGATGTTTCCAAAACAGCCTTTAGAACCTGATATGGGCATTATGAGTTTCTGGTGATGCCATTTGGGTTAACAAATGCACCGATTGCGTTTATGGATCTTATGAATAGGGTATTTAGACCCTACTTGGATCAATTTGTTGTTGTATTTATAGATGACATTTTGGTGTATTCGAGAAATAAAGCGGAACATGCTGAACACTTGAGAATTGTTTTACAGACTCTGAGAGAGAACAAGTTATATGCTAAGCTGAGCAAATGTGATTTCTGGCTTAAGGAAGTTTCTTTCCTTGGTCATGTGGTATCTTTTGAAGGCATTAGAGTGGATCCAGCAAAAATTAAGGCGATAGTGAATTGGAAGCCGCCTCGGAATGTGACAGAAGTGAGAAGTTTTCTAGGCTTAGCAGGTTATTACCGTCATTTTCTGAAAGGCTTTTCAATTATAGCTGCACCACTCACTAAACTGTTGAGAAATGGCATAAAGTTTGAGTGGACTGACCAGTGTCAGGCAAGCTTTGATTAGTTAAAGAAATTTTTGACAGTTGACAGAGGCTCCAGTGTTGACACAACCAGTTACAGGAAAGGATTATGCTATGTATAGTGATGCTTCTAGAGTTGGCTTGGGTTGTGTGTTAATGCAAGATAGTAAAGTAATTGCCTATGCACCTAGACAGTTGAAGTTGCATGAACAGAACTATCAAACCCATGACCTAGAGTTAGCAGCAGTAGTGTTTGCCTTAAAAATTTGGCGACATTATTTGTATGGGGAAAAGTGCAGAATCTACACAGATCACAAGAGTCTCAAATATTTGCTCACTCAAAAGGAACTTAACTTGAGACAGCGAAGATGGTTAGAACTGTTTAAAGATTATGATTGTATAGTGGATTACCATCCAGGCAAAGCTAATGTTGTAGCTGATCTTTACATAATTCTCATTTCAGGTTCATACACACCTATGTTGTAGCTGATCTTTACATAAAATTATCTTATAAATTATCTTGTTACGAAAACTTGGTAAATTACTATCACAAGCTTACTTCTTTTCTTCCATTAAACTAGCTTGATTCATACCCTTCCAGATCGTTACTACTTCAGAATTCATACATCCAGGTTGTTGATAGCACAAAACTTTAACTTAATGCATTAATCATATTGTTACATAAGTTATGCATTCTACATAAAATCCATGCACATGGGAGTGTTTATTCCCATGTATCAATCATAGAGTTATTGTTAGACAGTATTTCTTCATATATCTTTACATAATTCTCATTTCAGGTTCATACACACCTATCCTTTAATGCTATCTTATCATTCAATTTAAAAATCATACCCCATCATACTATATATATATATATATCAGGGTTTGCACTTTGGTTTATATCAGAATTATACATATGCACATACATGTGCAAATCCTTACATACATACTAACGGGTTTGCATGCCATCTCAACGAATAGGTATTACATATCATGATTAACAAACAAAGTCCTCATACCATATGCGAACATGTTATAACTTCCATATACATAAAGTCTATTATGTATACTATGATTCGTATAACTTTTAATGTAATATGGTAAGCTTGTGGCTTAATTGGCCTAACTATTCACTATGCAGCCCATTGGTGAAACTTACTCACACCACAACCCACATAGAAATCTTTCTCATAGTTGATGTAAGACATCATAATCAAGTAATACATAACATGGCAGAATTTAGGATAAAACAATAGATTAGATCATTTATCATGCTTCCAATATATATATAAGTGATGCAATTTGATACATAGGTTACTTTATTTCTTGCACAATTTACATCTTCAATAGCATGCCTAAGTACTCATTTGAAGGGTGGATAACGGAAGCAATGGATACCCGAAGGTATTAAACTATGGATATCCGAAGATATCAGCTATGGACCCAAATAGGGTCAAGCAATGGTTCCAACGAGGAACAAACTATGGACCTAAATGGGGTCAAACAATGGTTCCATTAAGGAATAAGACTCAAATGGGGTCAACTATGGCAGTTGCATTTGTATCCCTTTAGGCATGCCTATCTAATCCACAATTGAAATAAGATCCACAGGCTCAACCGTTCTTAATCATATTTCGATTCAACATATTCTTTTCTTCTTTACTTATTATAGCATATTTGCTTAATGATAACATTCATATAAGAATGTACATTAATCTTATCATACTTCAATATCAAACACTAGGCTCCAATGCACATAGATGCTATCATATGATCACATAGATGAATCAACTTTCATTCGTTCATATCATAATAGTTATATGTTTATGACAACAATAATAATATGTAATCTTTCATAATTAACATTGCACGTGTCCACATATACACATACATATATATGTAGCTTACATTATGGCATTACATTTTTTCATTTCTTATACTTGTTCACATAATGAGTCAACTATTCATCAGAGCATGGTTGAATCAAATATAAAACACCGACTTACATAGCTCACGGTAGTTCTTAGTGACGTACCTTATTTTTATTTTCCATAAGCAACTTTCATAAACAATCGTAGTTCACATCTATATATAAATATATATACACATATCATCATGTTAAACAACACTTGCATAACATAATTCATATAGTAAAATAAGTAAGTTCTCTCTCTCAGCTTAGGGTCAACACTTATTCATCTTTAATCCCCTTTAACTCACTTTTATGGTCCATTAGATCATAGATAAAGAGGTGATTTTCCTTAATATCATCACATATACACTGATCATCTTATTTGTGCTTTCTATCTTATAATATTTGAAGCCCATATAAGTTTATATAAAATTATTTCGTAATAATCATTAGCATACTACTTGCAGATTTACGGTGTTCGTATTATGCCACAGGGCATGAACAGATAAATAAGTAAGTTTTCTTACATCATAGCTCATCATTAAATTTCCATTATTAATTTCTATTATGGCTTAATGCATAATCAACTTCTGTAGAGGATAAAAGCATAAATTGAGAGGTTAATTTAAAAGAAAAATTTAATAGAGAGGCCAATGTGTCAAATGTATAGCATGCAAATTTTAGCTAGGTGAAAGTGTGTCATACAAAAAGGTTGAGGGACCAAAAGGGATCTTTAACTTGACACTATATAAGTCAAGGTAAAGGTCTAATTTCCTTAAGAAATCTTGAAGAAAATCCTTGCATGTATGAGATTTAATCAAGGTTTGGTCATCAAAATTAAGGTAATTGGTTTATTAAATGTCATCTTCTTCTTCTCCTTCTTTTACATTCAGTTAGGATAGTTTTTATTGAGTGATGGAAGTTTAAAATTGATAATGATGATGCTGGTGAAGGAGAAGAGGAAAGTGGATGGAGAAAAGGGAAAGAAGTGGCAAAGGACTAGGTCAAGGAGAGATAATCGGCCAAGGTATGGGAATTTTAGTGTAATTTGAGTTAGAGACCTCAAAATGAATCAATTCAAAATTATATAGTTAAATGAGACATAAACCTATAGAACTGTAGAAGGGACTAGGCCGTGATTCTGCCTCTAACCATTTTCTATGATTTAATGAAAAATCATGTGAACTGTAAAAATAAGCTCTAGAATAGCTTGTGATTAAATGGTGATAACTTTGTATACAATGATCAGAATTATGTAAAGTAAATTTATATGAAAAACATACTCCTAAGGAACATTTGATATGAAGGAAGTGTGACCTAAAAATGTATACAAGCATGTCAAATATTGACTTGAAAATTCGTAGGGACTGAATGTACTGTTAGGGAACAGACCTTAGTAATTTTGGCCTAACTTTTGGTAGAGATGTTAAAATGCTACAAAGTAAAATTATGGTTAAAATAGAGGCATTAAAATGTAACTTTTATGAAGAAATGTTGGTCTAAATCTCTCTTAATTTTATGTTATGAATTTTTCTATGTGACAGCACACACTGTTTTGGTTCTATGAACAGCCTATAGTATTTTTCAAATATCTCGAGATATAGGTCAGATATTAAGGTGAATTTTGATGCTATGGAAACTAGACTCATAGGGTAATAAGGTTTTAGAAGATCATTTATCCTAAAAATGACATATTCAATTTCATATGTGGCTCATAAGTTGAGTCCAGAATGCTGCCCGATGCAGATTTTTACTATACTTTATCTTTTGACTTTTAATTAATTGAGTTAAATAGGTGTTTATGTGATTGAAAAATGAATTGGATAGGGCATGTAATATGACTATCAATAATGGATCATATGCATACATATACATTCATATGTGTACATAGGTAAAGATTAGTGATGAAAATATCTAACATATATATGTAATTAGATTTGTACATGAGTGTCATATGCAAAATTTATGTATACATATGTAATCCTATGATGAAAAAGTGCATATTTTGACATGTACCTATGCTATGAAATATGGAATATAATAGTATGACCATGTCATATGTATATGCCTATATGGAAACATGTCGATATATGTATAGCATATGATTTGAATAATGATAAAGGTATACATATTGATAAACATGCTTATGAGAATAAGATTACTATATGTGAATGTACCTACAGGTATGTACATTTATGATTATGTATATGAGTGTATGAGCATGTAATTTCCTTATGAGATAGAAAATGTTTAACATGACTATGAATATGTGAGATGCTTAATGAGAATATGTTCAAGTATATGTTATGATGATTATATGTCATGCCTATATGCCGTTATGAAAATTTTATAGTCACAAGGATAGTATGAGATAGATGTATAACTTGTTATATAAAATGTGCATATATCTATCTATGCACTAGAGAACTTATAGTTTTACAAGACTGTGTACATGTGCAAATGGTATACTATGAATACAGTCTCGATGTGTGAGTTGAACATGAACATAGAATTGACCTCAATAGAGTTTAGATGTGGATAGATAGGCACCTATAGGGAAAATTGCAGCTGCCATAGTTTGGCCCAATCAGGTCTAAAGTATGTTTGATTCCATTTGGATCATGAACAACCCCATTTGGGTTGTTAGGCGACCCCGTTTGGGTCTGCTTGACCTGTCTAAAGTATAATTTTGCCCTGTTTGGGTCTATAGATCCGATATCTTTGGATATCCCCCATTTTAATACCGAAGTGTATCGATAGTTCCCGTTATCCACTGATAGAACTAAGGCAGGCTAAACTTTATTTATAGTAATGATCATAATTAATCAGTTAAAGTTTATCTTATTAAAAATTGTTACTATGGATCATATTGTTGGTCTGTCCATAGAAATTGTGCTTCATTTGAATATGTTCACATGGGAAATTGACATCTATATGAATTATGAAAATAGGAATATTTGTTACTCTATTGGGTGTAATGTTTATATACATGATGATATGCTTTAAGCTTTAAAGTATTTGTTATTATTGACATGTATATATATATATATATATATATATATATTGTATGTGTATTTTGATGACCACTATGAGTGGTCATCCATCTTTAGATATTCCCCACTAAGATTTATAGCTTAGCACGGGTTATTTATCCGTGTAGGTTCAGTTATCAAGACTTTTGCTGAGGGACAATCTCTGCATCAGGAAGGGCCAACTACCAACTGTTAAATCTTGATATAGGATGTTTTTGTATTACTATTATCATAAGTTTTGTATTATGGCAAGTTATCTTATAAAAATGCATCTAACATATGTTAAGTGTTGTAACTCACTAGTAGTAAAGCTAAGAAAGAGTATGTGTGCATGTGATACATAAAGTAGTTTTATATAGTACAGTATGCATGATACTAAGTATAAAATGAAAAACAGGAATAGACTTGTAGCACACACATAGGTATATGAAACAGTGTGACATGATTAATGGTAATATGATGGTTAAGCGAACATTTTGTATAAGCATGATAAATATGATTTAATTTATGAGAATAATAGGGTAACTGTATAAGGGGTGCTACAATTTGTGGTATCAGAGCTTAGATTTAGCCTTTTTTGGGTAAAAATGAACCTAGGATTCTATAGTATGATATAGTGTTTTGTTGGCCTGATGCAAAAGTCCTTGTTTTCTTACAGTTAGAAGATGGAGAGCTCTAGAGATACTATTGAGGAATCGGCTGAAAGTAATAAGCCGACTAGAACTAATCCTTCCAATCTTGGATCTTCATCATCCAATCAAAATGAGGTCCCGGCAGCCATTCTTGCAGAAGCATTGTTAAAGATATCACAAGATATGGCTCAAATTCTTCAAAGGATGACAGCACCTAAAGCTCCAATATCTGAAATTAGGAAGCATGGTGCCGAAGAGTTTTTAAACACTAATTTGGAACATTCTGAGGAAGCTAAATTTTGGCTGAAATGGCTAGAGAGAATTTTTTGTGAAATTCACTGTCCAGTAGGTCATAAGGAACCATGTGCTGTGTCCTTACTTCAGGGAGCACCCTATGATTGGTGGAAGTTGGTGTTAAAGCAACCCCAGTTACCAGATCTCCTTACATGGGAATTTTTCATAGCTGAATTCAGGAAAAAGTATGTTATTGAGGCATACAAGCAAGAGAAGCTAAAGCAATTTCTTAACTTGAAGCAGAGAGTTATGTCTATGGCTGAGTATGAGAAAGAATTCAGTCACCTGTGCAAATATGTTCCTGATGAGATGTTAATTGATGCTTTTAAATGTAGACAGTTTAAAGATGGGTTTAATGATCATATCAGAGAGAAGTTAATTGGATCTACATCTTTACATATGGTTAACTTCACTCAACTGGTTATAGCAGCCTTGCGAGTTGAAAAGAATGAAATAGCAAAAAGGGAGAGAGAATAGAGAAGGAGTGGGTCCAAGGGTGGATCTTTCATTGGAAAGAGATCTAGAGGAGCTCAAGGAAATTAGCTAGTTAAGTCTGGCTATAGTTCTGCAAAAAGGGACAGGAGATAAGAATCTTCTGCAGTGTCTAAGTAGGGAAAGGAAGCTTCAGGGAAACAGAGTGGGGGCCAACCTCTAGTGTGTCCCCATTGTACTAGGCAACATTGGGGTAGTTGCAGGAAATTGACTGGAGTGTGTTTCAGGTGTGGTGGTATTGATCACTTCATGGAAAACTATCCTTCGAAGAGGGAGCAGGGTGTTGGGCAGCAGGACAGTAGAGGAACTTTTAATGCACCATTTTCGGGTAGAGGCAGATGAAGGGGACGTGGGGGATCGTATCATTAGGGATCCCAGTCCAGGAACATTTATGAATCAGTTGACAGACCCACGGCTCTAGTTGTTCCTAGTTGGGCTTATGCAATGAAAGCTCGAGAGGATAAAAATGCTCCAGAAGTCATAGTTGGTATTTTCTCTCTCTTTGATTCTGACATGCATACACTGATTGATCCTGGTTCCACTCATTCTTATGTTTGCACTAGGGATATAGGTAGAAATGAGTCTACTATACATGAACTGAAATATGATATATGTGTAACCAACCCTTTGGGTCACAATGTTGTTAATAAAGTGTATAAACAGTGTCTTATTGTAATTTAAGGGAAATAATTCCTTGTTGATCTTATTTAATTACCTTTTCAGGAGTTTGATATTATACTGGGTATGGATTGGCTGTTAGACATCATGCAGTGATTAATTATGAAGATAAAATTGTAACTCTTATTGGTGCTAATGGTAAAGAAACTATAGTTTAGGGCATTCGATCTAAACCATTAGCTAATGTAATAACGGCTATGCAAGTTAAGCGATTTCTTAGAAAAGGGTGTGAAGCTTTCTTAGCACTTATGCTTGATTCAAGAAAAGAGAAAGTGAATCTCCAAGAGATTCCAGTGGTGAAAGAATTTCCTGATGTGTTCCTTGAAGACTTACCTAGTCTTCCACCTAAAAGGGATGTTGAGTTGTCTATAGAAATTCTACCTGGTACAGATCATATTTCGAAGGCACCATACAGAATGTCTCCTTTGGAATTTAAGGAACTAAAGGTTCAATTACAGAAGTTGTTTGACAAAGGCTTCATTAGGCCTAGTGCATCACCTTGGGGTGCACCGATTTTATTTGTAAAGAAAAAGGACTGGTCTATGAGAATGTCCATAGATTATAGATAGTTAAATAGGGTAATAGTGAAAAATAAGTACCCTTTACCTAGAATTGAAGATTTATTTGATCAATTGAAGGGTGCTGGAGTGTTTTCCAAGATTGATTTGCAATTGGGTTATTATCAACTTCGGGTTAAGAATGTGGATGTTTTCAAAACAGCCTTTAGAACCCGATATGGGCATTATGAGTTTCTGGTGATGCCATTTGGGTTAAAAAATGCATCGGCTGCATTTATGGATCTTATGAATAGGGTATTTAGACCCTACTTGGACCAATTTGTTGTTGTGTTCATAGATGACATTTTGGTGTATTCAAGAAATGAAACGAAACATGCTGAGCATTTGAAAATTGTTTTACAGACTCTAAGGGAGAATAAGTTGTATGCTAAGCTGAGCAAATGTGATTTTTGGCTTAAGGAAATTTCTTTCCTTGGTCATGTAGTATCTTTTGAAGGCATTAGAGTGGATCCAGCTAAAATAGAGGCCATAGTGAATAGGAAGCCGCCTCGAAATGTGATAGAAATGAGAAGTTTTCTAGGCTTAGCAGGATATTACCGTCGTTTTGTGAAAGACTTTTCAGTTATAGTTGCACCACTCACTAAAATGATAAAAAAGGGTATAAAGTTTGAGTAGACTGATCGGTGTCAGGCAAGTTTTGATCAGTTGAAGAAATTATTGATAGAGGCTTCAGTTTTGACACAAACAGTTACAGGAAAGGAGTATGCTATGTACAATGATGCTTCTAGAGTTGGCTTGGGTTGTTTGTTAATGCAAGATAGTAAAGTAATTGCCTATGCATCTAGATAGTTAAAGCCGCATAAGCAAAATTATCCAACCCATGACCTATAGTTAGCAACAATAGTGTTTGCCTTAAAAATTTGGCGACATTATTTGTATGGGGAAAGGTGCAGAATCTATACAGATCACAAGAGTCTCAAGTATTTGCTCACTCAAAAGGAACTTAACTTGAGGTAGCGAATATGGTTAGAACTGTTTAAAGATTATGATTATATAGTGGATTACCATCCAGGCAAAGCTAATGTTGTAACAGACGCCTTAAGTCATAAGATAATGGCTGCTATAATTGCACATCACTGTAGATGAAAACTTGCATATGATGGTGCTTTAATAGCATAGTTGAAGGCTAGACCTTGTTTGAGGCAAACAATGATCGATGCCTAGAAACATAATGAAAAGTTGCAATAGATTTCGAAGTTTTCACATGAAGGGACCTAGTCTGAGTATTCAGTGAAAGAGGATGGGGGTGTGTATTATCAGAATAGATTATATGTTCTAGATGACAAATAATTAAAAAGGACAGTATTGAATAAGGCTCACAATGCAGTATTTACTATGCATCATGGTGGGAATAAGATGTACCAGGACTTGAAATAATGTTATTGGTGGCCTGGTGTGTAGAAAGATGTGGTAGCATATGTCTCCAAATGTTTGACTTGTCAGCAAGTGAAAGTAGAGCACCAGTTGCCCTCTGGTTTGTTGAATCCCATCCCAATTCCACAGTGGAAATGGGAGGATATTACCATGGATTTTGTAACAAGATTGCCCCTTACACAGAAAAAGCGTGATGCAGTTTGGGTTATAGTTGATAAGCTAACTAAATTAGCTCATTTTATACCAGTTCGGATGGATTACTTTATGGATAAATTGGAAAAACTTTATGTAAATGAGATTGTTAGACTGCGTGGCATTTCGGTGTCAATAATTTTTGATCGAGATTCGAGATTCACATCAAGATTCTAGCAAAGTTTGCAACAAGCATTGGGAACTCAGCTTCGTTACAGTACAACATTCCACCCTCAAACGATGGGCAATCAAACGGTGTACTTCTCAAGTACTTAAGGATATTCTTGACAGCTGCCCAATCTTCCACTCCAAAATTGGATTGGAATCTGCTTGTGACACTAAAAAAAATGCTACCTCTGGATGTGTACATAGCATAGCATACATGATAGAATCAATTGTAGATGCATATGGTATTCTATTCATGCTTTCTCTATCCTTTAGTGTCTGCGAACACATAGACTTAGAAAGGTGTTTCCCATGCACCATGGGTATAAATCCTTTCTTAGAGAGATCCATATTGAAACTCTTCAATAATTTATCTATATATATACTTTGAGAAAGACCTAGCAACCTATTGGATCTATCTCTATAGATCCTTATTCCTAGAATATAGGATGCTTCTCCAAGTTCTTTCATGGGAATTGCTTGGATAACCATATTTTAACATATTGGAGAAGAGAAATGTTGTTTTCCATGATCAATATGTCATCCATATATAGAACTAGAAAGATAATTACACTCCCACTGACCCTTTTATACACACAAAGTTCATCTTCATTCTGTGAGAATCCAAACTCTTTGATTGTCTCATTAAATGGTATGTTCCAGCTCCTAGAAGCTTGCTTTAATCCGTAAATGGATCTTTAAAGCTTGTATACTTTTTTGCCATCTCCTGATGTGAAGCTTTCTAGTTGTGTCATATACACATCCTCAATCAGATTTTCATTTAGAAAAGTTGTCTTCACATCCATTTGCCAAATCTCATAATCATAATGAGCTACAATGGCTAAAAGTATTCTTATAGACTTAAGCATCACTACAGGAGAAAAGGTTTCATCATAGTCAATTCCTTCTTTTTGATGAATAACCTTTTGCTACTAAGCAAGCTTTATAGGTAACTATATTACCTTATATGTTGGTTTTCTTTTTGAAGACCCATTTGCACCCTATTGGTTTTATCCCTTTAGGTGGTCGAGCTAAAGTCCATACTTTGTTCTCATATATGGAGTCAATTTCAGACTGCATAGCCTTAAGCCATAAATCATGTTCTGACCTGTTTAAAACTTCGTGATAGCTTGTAGGCTCATTATCCTCTACTACAATTATGCCTCTATCTGAATCAATGTGAAATTCATATCTCTTAGGGATAGAATGCATCCTAGTAGATCTTTTAGGATTTTATGTATAATTAGGTTCAACTATAATCTCATCATTATGAGATTCAGTCTCGAGTTCAATTGGTTGACCTACTTCTCTTTGTGGATCTTGAACTTTACCAAGTTCAATTTTACTCCCACTATCTTCTCGTAGGAGAAACTCTCTTTCTAGAAAGATAGCATGCCTTGAAATAAACACCTTTTGTTCTAAGGGATGGTAGAAATAATATCCAAATGTTTCTTTTAGATATCCCACAAATAAATACTTGTCAGACTTAACATCTAGTTTGTCTGATATTGTCCTTTTTACATAAGCAGGGCTACCCCATACCTTTAAATGAAAAAGTGTGGGTTTCTTTTTATTCCATATCTCATATGGAGTAACATCAACCGATTTACTAGGAACTCTATTTAACACATAAATACTAGTTTCTAAAGCATATCCTTAAATGGACATAGGTAAGTCTCCTCGGCTCATCATGGATCGAACCATATCTAATAGTGTTCGATTTCTCCTCTCAGATACACCATTATGTTATGGAGTATATGGTGGAGTCCACCAAGATAAAATCCCATTATCTCTAAGATAATCTTGAAATTCTTAGCTTAAGTATTCTTTACCTCGATCTAATCTAAGTGTCTTAATACTCTTGCCAAGTTGTTTCTCTACTTCATTTTTGAATTCTTTAAACTTTTCAAATGCTTCTGATTTATATTTCATTAGATAGATATATCCAAACCTGGAGTAATCATCTATAAAAGTAATGAAGTAGGAGTAACCTCCTCTGGCATGTGTAGTTATTAGACCACATACATCTGAATGTATTAAGTCCAAAACCATTCTAGCTCATTCTCCTTTACCAATAAAGAGAGCTTTTGTCATTTTTCCTAATAACAAGATTCACATGTATCAAATAATTCATAATCAAATGATCCTAAATCACTTAACTTGTGTAATTTTGTCATGCGTTTCTCATTTATATGGCCTAAACGACAATACCATAAATATGAGATATTTAGATTATCTTGTTTCATTCTCTTGGTATCCACATTATGCACTTCTTTAATTAAATCAAGAACAAATATACCATTCTCAATGATAGCTTTAGCATAAAATATATTGTTCTTAAAAATGTAACAATATTTGTCCTTTAAAGAAATGTTATAATCGTTCAATAAACAACTAAAAGAAATAATACTTTTAGATAATGTTGGAACATAATAACAATTATTTAACTCCAGTATTAATCCACTTGGAAGAGGAAAATGATAAGTCCCGACAATTGTTGTAGAGATATTTTGTCCAGTAGCTAACAGTAGACATATTTTTGCCTTTCCAACTCTTATATTTCTTTTAAGCCTCTGTAGATCATTACACAAATCAGAACCACATCCAGTATCTAATACCCAAGATTGTTTTGAAGTAATAGAATAAGTATTTATTTCAATCATATGAATACCTGAAGTAGAAGCATCAGCTTGCTTCTTCTCCTTAAGAGAATCTAGATAGGCCTTGTAGTTACGCTTCCAATGACCATCTTTTCCACAATGAAAGCAAGTTCCTTTGGGATTCTCTTTCTTGGCAACCTTCTTCATGGAAACCCCACCATGCTTTGGCTGCACTTTGGTCATCTTCTTCATCTTCTTCTGCTTCTTGCCTTTAGAAAAAGTGACAACCATGACACTTTTTAAATCCTTTTTGAAGGATCCATTAGTTGTTTTGAGCATATTGATTAAATCAAGAATGGTTACTTGGATCTTGTTTATGTTGAAGTTAAGTAAGAAAAGTGTATAACTTGGTGCCAACAAGTACAAGATAAAATCTATGTATAGATCATTATCCATTACATAGCCAAGTCTACTCAAATGCTTAATATACCCATACATCTTCAATACATGAGTAGCAGCTGAAGTGCCTTCCACCATTTGCAGTTAAACAGAGCTCGAGCAATCTCATATCGCTCAGTTCTAGCTTAAGAAGAATAAAGCTCCTCTAGATGCAAAATGATGGTTCTAGCATCCATCATCTCATATTGCTTTTGAAGCTCTGAAAATATAGCACCCAGCATCAGACATGTCGCTACTTCACTATCCTCCATGTATTTTCGATAATTGTCCTTGATCTCATTAATGGCATCATCTGATGGAAGTGGTGGTCGATCTTTATCCAAGACATAATGGATATTTTTAGCTCTGAGAATAATTCTCACTTATCTAATCCAGTCAGAATAATTGCAACCAACTAGCTTGTTATCCAAGATTGATCATATGTTAATGTTTGATGTGCTCATGATGATGACCTAGATGTGAAAAAAAAATATATGAGAGTATATTCATATATATGTATGCATTAATTAGGTCTTTAATTAATCCATTTACTCCTACTATTTTATTACGAATCAATAGCCCTCACTATTTAATTCGAGAAAACCCGATGTTTTTTTTAGTAGGCCAATATCCAATCCTTGATATGAAATTTAACCTTGACTATGGTCAACAAGTCAAACTCCATACCCTTGAAAGGTAAGTATCTCTATACCAATTGTATCTCTACACAACTATTTTATCATCAGGTTATCATCTCTTGATACATGCATATCTTATATGCATTCCCTAATCTTGCCTCTAAAACCATTAGCCTTGACTGTGGTCAAGAAGCTAATGGGCTAACTAAGATGACCCATTTAATTAGATTCGAACATATTCGATATAATGTGAGCTTGACCGTGGTCAACAACTCATAGTATAAAGGACGCTGGGTCTCCTCTAATTAATGGAAGACTTATATACCTTAGCATTAGTTTGAGGGATTTTAGTTAATTAAGTATCATCATACATGGTTGGAATACATTGGTATGCATCCTATATCTTTCACATAAATATAAGCATACAAATATGGGATAGTTATGGACTTTACTACATTGATCTCCCCAAGCCAAAAGGGAAATCAAAAGGTCATACCTAGGCAATATGCATGATTCAAATAAGTAAAAAATAATTACATTATCTTCAATCTTGTTGGATATCCATCTGGCCCATCTTGCTCCATGATAGTGGTCTCCATTTCTATCTCTAATTCTAATCTAAGTAATCTAATTACATATTACAATTTGAAAAAGAAATATAAACTAAAAACAAGTGGTCGGGACATAAAAGTCCTTATTGGGCCGAAACATGCATTATGCTCAATCACATTGGGCCTTTATCCACAATAATCCATCATTAAAATCATGCATTCTTATATGCATTTCTAATGCATAAAGTAAAACCATATAATGGAATACAAACTATGTTTCAACTTTTCAAACTTACTTTTGAGTTATTTTAATAATGTGATCAAATTAGGAAACCTTTTCCATATTAGAAAACCTTTTTGCATGCATGTGTTCTTGCCTTAATTATCAATCCAATTGATTTTTAATTGATTATTTAAATAATTGATCATATTAAATAATTAAAGAATCAATTTTGGGCTTACAACAAAGGGTTGGTCGAAAATTACAAATTAAACCCTAAAGTGTGTTCATACACAAAATAGTTTTGTGTCTTTTGGACCATTTGAGCCTTTTGGAATGAGCCAAGCCCACTTCAGCCCTGAAAACCAATTAATAGACTTAATTAAATTCTATAATTTTTTATTTAAATCAAATCCTTGGGCCCACCAAGACATTCACTAATTTAAATCAAACCTGTAAACATAATTAAGCCCATTAAGTGGCTTTAATGAATTAAAATTATTCCAATTAATTCAAGGCCCATTTTAATTAATCCAATTAATTAAAAATACATTAATATATTAGATATATCAGATTTAGAAGATTAAAAATTGTTATAAACATTAACTTATACCAAGAACACACTAAGAACACACGAAGAACACCAATTTATCGAACTTTTCGATTAAACTAGTTTTCATACAAAACTTGTTCGATTTTAATTTTGTTAGATTATATGGTTTAATATCACATATTAAACACATAAATTATCATCAAAATAATTTTAGAGTGTATCAATAAAAATTTAATTTAGAACAACCCCTAAACTTTTATTGAAAAAAAATTCCTCACGCTAAAGGAATGATTCTTTTCTCAAAAATATCATTTTATTTTTCATTTTATATATTTGATCACATACATCCATAAAAAAATATTTCTCATTCATGAACAACCAAATCTGATATTTTAAAGTTCATAAAATAAATAACTCAAAAATAAAAGAAAAACTTTTCTGCGAATAATATAGAATTGTAGATTCATGGTGAAACCTTGGCTCGAATACTATGTTGGGAATTAATCGATTACATATATCACATGTATAAGTGGAATTTAAAATTTTTAACCAATATATCTGATTTTCCATGAATTTACAATATAAATATTAATAAGAATAAGAAAAATCACCTTTAAGTTTTGTTGAACAGTTGTTTTTCCTTCTCATCGGGTTGTTGCAAACCACAATGTCCAAAATAGAACACCTCCAATTGTAATCCACACTAGAGAAGGATTAAAAGAACCATATAATGATGGAATCAAAAGGCTATCCAAATTCCCCTTGATGCTAGCAGGGGAGTGGCGGCTAGGGTTTTGGAAGACAGAGAATTTCTTCTCTTGAAATTACACTTAGCCATATAATCCCCTTAACTTGGATTTTTATAGCTAGGTTAAAAATCCAACTTCATAATGGGATTGAGCCCTTTAAAATTGCTAGAGAAATATTAAATGGGCTTCTAAAATTACTAATAATTTATTTGGACTCAATTAAATCCAATTTAAGTCCTTTTATAAAAGGTCCTTGCATATAACCCACAAACTAGGCCCTTTATGCATACACTTGGATTTAATCACCCAAATTAATTCCAAATCCATTCAAATTAAATATGTAGGATCCATAACACTTATGAAATATATTTAATTTATTTTAGTCTAAGAATTAGGCCTCTAAGGCCTTCTATATGGAGTTGGTGTGTAACCCTTCCTCTAGTGGGTTTCTGCGCCAAAACCAAATCTCTAGGCCTTTTAAATTTCTCTAATGGATATATTAATTATTATATCAGCCCTATAATACTTATAGTCCAATAATAATTAATTATGAAAAATAATATTTTAATTAGATCTATTTTGTAGAATATTTCTAAAAAGTTATACTAACATTTCTACTTGATCATAGTTAATTAAACTATTCAATTAATTATTCTCTTATTCATTTCTCTTCTCCTATAATAATATCAAATATTATTATCCTTGTCATTTTACCCTTTTATCCTTTACTCTATATGTGTATGACCCATTGGGTTCCTGCCCATATTGGTAGTATAATATGTAATTATGAGTTCTATTCAAAACTCATATGATTTAAACTTCTTTGAATCATTTTATCAATTTCTTATTGATATTTATGATACACTATTATACTAGTTATGAGCAGCCTCTAGCTAGGCATCATGACTATCCAAATCTTAGGAAAGTCAAGTGGTTTGACTATACCCTTCCGTAAAAATAGTTACCGTGCAATTACTCCTTTCACCACTCTTATCTCAATTAGATTCTGAGTATGGATTTTTGTCAACTCATATAAATCTAATTATATATGTTCTATTAATTTAACCATTGTTCCTAAAATGCCCTTTATGGATCCCTATCCATCTTGGAATATTACTCTGGCTAGAGATTCTTTGAACATGGCAATTATAGAATCATGAGAGATAACTTCCCTTAATAAATCTAGGATGGTGAATCCTGTTAGTGTAAGCTCTAGCCCCAATACATTGTAATAAAACACTTAGTTAATAAAATGAGGCATTTGTTTTATCTTTTGTATTCCTGTGCATATCAATTGATAAAACTATCCAAGAATGTCGTTTCGGTTTAAGTTATCATGTGTGAGGCATATGATTGTAAGACCTTGAAACAAATGAGACTTCATTCTAAACATCCCTAGTCAGTCATTGTTATGGGAATAACAATGAATTAAGACTAGTATGCTCTCTCTGATATTATGAGTTCTATCTTACGGATCATTAGGACAAGAGTGTCAATCAGAGATCATAGATATATGTTAAAGAACATGGTATCTGGATACGATCCGCTCATGAGAACACTACATGGTACAAGTCATAAGTGTTTCTCATATGCAAGCTTTGTATCGGAGTTCTTAGACCTGAAATCTCTATGAAACTCTTTATGAATTACTGTGTACTTTGACATACACCTAACGTACTCGTAACAGAGTGACAAGTACGGGTATGATTGGGTATGTATTGATTCATGTTAGAGAGCATGAGAGAAGTGAAGGGATTACCCCTCTAAATAAGAGAGAAAATATCATCGGCCACTTGCTCAGTGAACTGAGAAGTGAATGGCCATACCGAGATGAAATAATGAGTAATCATTATTTATCTGAGAGTTCAGTGTCACTGGAATATCAAGAAAGGAATTAATATATATAAGGATGACTAGTTCCATGCCTTATATTAATTCTGATATTTATGGGTAAGGGACTATGCAAAATTGCATTAGGTCACTAAATGCCATATGCATTTTTATTTAATTTGGAATGCTATAATATCTTGCTAGAGAATATATATAGCCTTTGAATTAATTTATTAATTCATTGCCAACATTAAATGGACCTATAGGATCGCACACAAAACATTGGGCTTAAAATATTTAAATAGTGTATTGGAAATTAATTTGGACTTTTATTTAAAGTCAAATTAATGCATAAAATGGGTAAACATACTGTTTTAGGCAAATCTGTAAAAACAGAAATCTGTGAAACAAGTTTTTTGCCTTAAAAAGCTAGCTGTTTTAGGCAAATATGTTGAACTGTCTTTTTACCTAAAACAGCTTGCTGTTTTAGGCAAATCTGTTAACAGTTGGTCACGAGAGAAATTTGTTGGCATGTGCTAGGTTTAATTTCAATTGATTAATTATCTATGTATAATTAAGTTAATTGAGTATTAAATCCTAATTTATATTTAATCAAAATAAAATACTTGAGAAGGAATTAAAGTAGCCAAAATTCAAGCTAAAATACTAGTAGAATTCGGCAACTATCACCTTAAATAAGTAAGTTTTTTTTATTAAATGACTAATGCCATTTGAATTTAAATTCTAATATAATTTAAATTAAGATATATCTCTTAATTAGAAAGTGATGGAGGCTGAAATTAACACTTAATTTTCGGCACTCACACTTGACCTAAATTAAGTGATATATATTAATGAATTATATGAATAAAAAGGTATGCCATTTTGCTATTTTTCTCTCTTGGCCGAAATACTCAAGGGGAAATAAATCTTTCTTGTTCTCTTGTGTTCTTGGGCTGAAACAGTAACCTAAAGGAAGAACAAGATCAGATCTTGTGGCTTCAAATCATTCCCATTGCCGAATACACAATCATAGAGCTAGCACTCTTGATTTTAAGCCATCTTTGCAAGTGTGTGTGTGAGAATAGAGGGAGTGGCGTAAAGGTTGTTCCTTGGCATTGGTGGTGAAGATCTAAGGTGGACATATCCTTCTTGGTTGCTGGTCATCATCAAAATCAAGTTTTAAAGACATCTAAAGTTGTAAGTTTAAAACTCTAAAATTGCATGTTTCGATTCTTGTCATGGAATTGTATGGCATGTATGATAAAAATTTTTGTTTTTCCGCTGTGCTATCATCACATTCATACCATGTCATATTCCATCAGTGGTATCAGAGCCTAAACATGCTTATTTTAGTGCTTTAGATGCATGAAAAAATTAATTAAAAATTGTCATTTTGAAAACATGCAAATCTGAAATTTTCTGTTTTGAGTTTTTTGCATTGTTTTGGTGTAAAAATGATTTTAATTGATTAGATAGGTATTATAATTAATATGACATGTTAATATACTATCCTAAGATGTTATTAGAGCTGGTAATTGTTGGATTTAATTATTTATACCTGATGGTACATCTTAATATTAAAACTAGGTGCATTTGGCATGTTAATTGTAAGTTTAACAACTAGTTTTTAAATATTAAATGTAAAACGTTTTTGGAATGTTTGTAAGTGATTTTTAAAGATTAAATATCAGGTCTGGACATGTTTTAAATTTGGTTTTAATTCTGGTCCATGAAATTTTAATTGATCGATTTTAAAATCACTTAAAACTATGTCTAGTTTGTGTTTGTTACATGTTTAATCAACATTGTTTGTCTTGTTTTGATTAAAATGGTAAAAACACATTTAGATTAAAATGGTACAGAATATTAAATCAATATTTATGACCTTATTTAATTTATTAAATGACTCATAAAATTTTTTTAAGTATTTGTGCATTTTTGTGGCATCACATAAGCATTAAACAACTAGTTTTGTTGTTTGTTTATTTTATATGCATGTCGTGTACCATATATATATGTTCTTCATGATTTTGTATTTTAATTCATGTTGGTACATATTATATGTATTTTTAATGTTTATGGGCTGTATGACATAAAATTAAAAATGGCAAAATTGGAAATTATACTAGAGTTGATTTATAGCACAAATCTAACTAGTTTGTGTTTTGGGCTTTTAAGAGAACTTATTCAATAAGAAGATTTAGTCCATTGGGCTTCGGCCCAGGCCCATCACGGGGTCATCTCTTAAAGGTTCAAGTACACAATTTCCATTAATGGGCTTGGCTAAATTAATTAAAATTGGACTTTGTTTTATCTATGAATGCTATATATATTTATTTGCTAATTTGGTGTGATGACTGGATATGCATGGTACATTCATGGGCCCTGGGTTTTGTAATTAAATATGGCCTGAGAGCCATTATATTTTGTTGTAAAATTTTTTCATTTATTTCTTAGAATAGAATATACTTGAAGACTTTGTAAATCAAGACGAAGCCCACCGGAGTGGAGAAGCCCAACTCAAAGATTCTTATGTAATAGTATAGAATCTTAGTTGTAGGTTTTTGGGCCCATGTTTGTCACGCTTTACTTTATGCAATTATTTATATATGCATGTTATGTATGGATGACAAAGCATATGCCATGTAAGCCATAATAAAATGAATCCCTAAAATAGTAAGTCACAAAGTTGCCTTCCTAATTCGAAACATGTCAAGGCATCGATCACGTAGACTAGGAGTCCTAGATGCGCCCGATTATCTTTGTGAGGTATGGGTTGTGAATGTAGGTTGGACTTAACATGGAAAGGGATGCTCGGACCTAGGCAACTAATAAATGGGTTTGTGCTATAACATCTTAAGATGTTAGCCCATTTGATCCAAGAGTCATGTACGTGACATGATTGGAGTTTTCCTACCTAAGTAACTTAACTTGTTAGGTGTACAAGCTCAGCTTGACTAATAAGTTGTTGTGAAAAGTGGATCTTGGCCCACATCAAATCAATAACGCGAATTATTTAAAGGGATATTAATTCGGTTTGTGGGATTATAATAAGACCTCATTTAATTTTGCTAAATTTTATTGTAGATTGAAAATGGCATCTTCAAACAACAATTTCTCATTGCGATCGGTCCTTGAAAAGGACAAATTGAATGGCACCAATTTCATAGACTGGTCTCGAAACTTAAGAATAGTTCTTAAGCAAGAGAAGAAGTCGTATGTTTTGGATGCACCCTTACTTGAGGAACCTGCTAGGAACGCTTCTGTGGTTCAAAAGGAAACTTTTGAGACCAAGAAAAGTGACTCTAATGATGTGACCTGTTTGATGTTAGCCACTATGGTGCCTGACTTTTGAGAAATTCAAAGAGTTTAAGAACGAAGTAGAAAACCAACTTGGCAAAAGTATAAAAGCCATTCGATCAGATTGAGGTGGTGAATACTTAAGCCAAGAGTTTGACAATCATCTAAAGGAGTGTGGTATTATTTCACAGCTCACTCCTCCTGGAACACCTCAATGGAATGGTGTGTCCGAAAGGAGAAATCGAACTCTGTTGGACATGGTTCGATCTATGATGAGTCAAGCTAATCTTCCTATCTCTTTTTGGGGTTATGCATTAGAAACTGCTGCGTTTCTATTGAACCGTACTCCAACTAAAGTAGTTGAGAAGACACCATACGAGGTATGGACTGGGAAAGAACCCAATATGTCTTTTCTCAGGATTTGGGGCTGTGAAGCACATGTTAAGAAATTAACATCTGACAAACTAGAGTCCAAATCCAGTGTCTGCTTGTTTGTGGGGTATCCTAAAGAAACAAAGGGATACTACTTTTACTCACAAGCTGAGAACAAAGTATTTGTTGCTAGCAAGGCTGTTTTCTTGGAAAAGGAGTTCCTTCTCAAGAAAGACAGTGGGAGTAAAGTAGAACTTGGAGAAGTTCAAGCACCACAAACTCCTATAGAGGATGGTTTGGAAATGGGATCAAGTTCACAACCAATTGTGGAACAAGAACCCATTACACAAAAACCTAGAAGGTCCAGTAGGGTACGTCAGGAGATTGAGAGATATGAATTTCTAATCACTGACAGTGACACTATTGAGTTAGTAGATTGTGAGGATCCTACTACCTACTGAGAAGCTATTGAGAGCCCAGACTCGGAAAATTGGCTTGAAGCCATGAAATTCGAGATGCAATCAATGTAAGATAACCAGGTTTGGACCTTGGTTGATCCACCGGAAGGTGATAAGGTAATCGAATGCAAGTGGCTATTCAAACTCAAAGCTGATAAGACCTACAAAGGTAGACTAGTAGCAAAAGATTTTCGACAAACTCATGGTGTAGACTATGACGAGACCTTTTCGCCTGTAGTCATGCTCAAATCCATTAGGATCTTGCTTGCCATAGCTGCATATCATGATTATGAGATATGGCAAATGGATGTCAAAACTGCTTTCCTCAACGGAAATTTACTTGAGGATGTGTATATGACACAGCCTGAAGGTTTTGTCAATCCCAAGCATCCTAAGAAGGTTTGCAAGCTTCAAAAATCCATTTATGGATTAAAGCAAGCATCCCGAAGTTGGAATCTTCATTTTGATGAGGCAGTCAAAGAATTTAACTTCATCAAGAACGAAGATGAGCCTTGTGTGTACAAGAAGGTTAGTGGGAGCATAGTAGTATTTCTGGTCCTATATGTGGATGACATCCTTCTCATTGGGAATGACATTCCAACATTGCAAAAGGCTAAGCAATGGTTGGGAAAATGTTTCTCAATGAAAGACTTAGGTGAAGCCGAGACAATACTTGGTATTCGAATCTATAGAGATAGATCGAATCGGCTCTTGGAACTAAGTCAAGAAAAGTACATAGACAAAGTACTAAAGCATTTTAGTTTGGGAGACTCAAAGAAAGGGTACATACCTTTGGCTCTGGGAGTTCCTTTGACTAAACAACAGTGCCCTAAAACCAAAGAGGAAAGGGACAACATGAGTAGAATCCCATATGCATCTACTATTGTATCTATCATGTACGCTATGTTATGTACTAGATTAGATGTTGCTCATGCACTGAGTATAACCAGTAGGTTTCAGCAAAACCCTGGTAAGAAGCACTGGTCTGCTGTAAAAGGGATTCTGAAGTACCTGCGAAGGACTAAGGATCACTTCTTAGTGTATGGTGGTCAAGAAGAGCTCGTCATACAAGGTTATGCCGATGCTGCTTTTTAGACCAGCACTCAGGATTCTAGATCGCAATCTGGGTTTGTTTTTGTTTTGAATGGTGGTGCTGTCAGGTGGAGAAGCTCAAAGCAAGAAACCGTTGCTGACTCAACTATTGAATCTGAGTATATTGCAGCAAGTGAGGCTGCAAAAAAGGCTGTTTGGATTAAAAATTTCATTACTGGATTAGGAGTGGTCCCAAGCATCCTAGATCCATTAGAAATTTTCTGTGACAACAATGGGGCCATAGCACAGGCCAAGGAGCCCCGGTCACACCAGAAATCCAAACACATACTCAAGAGGAACCACCTGATCAGAGAAATCATTGATCGTGGGGACGTCAAGGTTAGCAAGATAGCATGTGAAGACAATGTAGCAGATCCTTTGATGAAATAATTGCGTCCAAATTTGTACGAAGCTCATTTGAGAGCGTTCGGTCTTAGGGCTATACCCAATTGGGATTAGAGCTAGTGGGAGATTGTTAGTGTAAGCCCTAGCCCCAATACATTGTAATAAAATACTTAGTTAATAAAATGAGGCATTTATTTTATCTTTTGTATTCCTGTGCATATCAATTGATAAAACTATCCAAGAATGTCGTTTCGGTTTAAGTTATCATGTGTGAGGCATATGATTGTAAAACCTTGAAACAAATGAGACTTCATTCTAAACATCCCTAGTCAGTCATTGTTATGGGAATAACAATGAATTAAGACTAGTATGCTCTCTCTGATATTATGAGTTCTATCTTACGGATCATTAGGACAAGAGTGTCAATCAGAGATCATAGATATATGTTAAAGAACATGGTATCTGGATACGATCCGCTCATGGGAACACTACATGGTACAAGTCATAAGTGTTTCTCATATGCAAGCTTTGTATCGGAGTTCTTAGACCTGAAATCTCTATGAAACTCTTTATGAATTACTGTGTACTTTGACATACACCTAACGTACTCGTAACAGAGTGACAAGTACGGGTATGATTGGGTATTCATTGATTCATGTTAGAGAGCATAAGAGAAGTGAAGGGATTACCCCTCTCATTAAGAGAGAAAATATCATCGGCCACTTGATCAGTTTACTGAGAAGTGAATGGCCATACCGAGATGAAATAATGAGTAATCATTATTTATCTGAGAGTTTAGTGTCACTGGAATATCAAGAAAGGAATTAATATATATAAGGATGACTAGTTCCATGCCTTATATTAATTCTGATATTTATGGGTAAGGGACTATGCAAAATTGCATTAGGTCACTAAATGCGATATGCATTTTCATTTAATTTGGAATGCTATAATATCTTGCTAGAGAATATATATAGCCTTTGAATTAATTTATTAATTCATTGCCAACATTAAATGGACCTATAGGATCGCACACAAAACATTGGGCTTAAAATATTTAAATAGTGTATTGGGAATTAATTTGGACTTTTATTTAAATTCAAATTAATGTATAAAATGGGTAAACATATTTTTTCCTAAAACAGCTAGCTGTTTTAGGCAAATCTGTAAAAATAGTTTTTTGCCTAAAACAGCTATCTGTTTTAGGCAAAACTGTCAAGGTGCGATTTTGCCTAAAACAGCAAGTCTGTTCAGCCACGATTTTTCCTAAAACAGCTAGCTGTTTTAGGCAAATCTGTGAAACAATTTTTTTGCCTAAAACAACTAGCTATTTTAGGCAAATATGTTGAACTGTCTTTTTGCCTAAAACAGCAAGCTGTTTTAGGCAAATCTGTTAACAGTTGGTCACGAGAGAAATTTGTTGGCATGTGCTAGGTTTAATTTCAATTGATTAATTATCTATGTATAATTAAGTTAATTGACTATTAAATCCTAATTTGTATTTAATCAAAATATAATACTTGAGAGGGAATTAAAGTAGCCAAAATTCAAGCTAAAATACTAGTAGAATTCGGCAACTATCACCTTAAATAAGTAAGTTTGTTTTGATTAAATGACTAATGCCATTTGAATTTAAATTCTAATAAAATTTAAATTAAGATATTTCTCTTAATTAGGAAGTAATGGAGGCTGAAATTAACACTTAATTTTCGGCACTCACACTTGACCTAAATTAAGTTATATATATTAATGAATTATATGAATAAAAAGGTATGCCGTTTTGCTATTTTTCTCTCTTGGCCGAAATACTCAAGGGGAAAGAAATCTTTCTTGTTCTCTTGTGTTCTTGGGCTGAAACAGTAACCTAAAGGAAGAACAAGATCAGATCTTGTGGCTTCAAATCATTCCCGTTGCCGAATACACAATCATAGAGCTAGCACTCTTGATTTTAAGCCATCTTTGCAAGTGTGTGTGTAAGAATTGAGGGAGTGGCATAAAGGCTGTTCCTTGGCATTGGTGGTGAAGATCTAAGGTGGACATATCCTTCTTGGTTGCTGGTCATCATCAAAATCAAGTTTTAAAGACATCTAAAGTTGTAAGTTTAAAACTCTAAAATTGCATGTTTCGATTCTTGTCATGGAATTGTATGGCATGTATGATAAAAATTTTTGTTTTTTCACTGTGATATCATCACATTCATACCATGTCATATTCCATCAAATCCTTTATTGATTACTCAACTATCTTCAAGTAGGTCATGATATACCCTACCTCCTAACTATATTCCCCCTAGTTGGAACTAATCAGTTATGGAGTCAAAGTATATCACTTGCTAGTTAAGATAACCTTGGTGATCTCAAGTCTAATGATACTTACATAACCTCTATGAAGAGATTCCTCACAGATATAGATTTAATATCCATGTGAGGATTCTCTTTGCAGGTCTCTAATAAACTTGTTCTTCTAACAAGCATCCATATGTTAGCTTTGATCATCTTCTATAATAACAGTTATGAGAACCACTGCTTGAACTATTCAAGAAGCATAACATGTGCTAGTCTGTCCAAATTAACAATGTCCTATCTTGTTAATTCCATCTAGGTTATAACTTACACTTCTATTACTTATCTCTCTATATTTACTCCTTTATACATCTTAGATATACCCAATTACAATTAGAGTATATGTTGGGGCCTTACACTAATAACTTGAAATATGAGTATATTATTAGTATATTTTTAGTATGATTAGATGTTGTTTTAGTGTTAATTTGTTTAATACTATATTTAATTTCTAAGTTTTTTAATTATATGGACTTAATTGTAATTTTTGTTGTTTTTAAGGACATAATTAAAGAAAAGAAAAATTTACATGAAGAGAAGAGAAATCTGCTTAACTTAGAGATTTTTAAGAGTTAACACATTATAGTCTAGAACTATTGTAAGAACCCAAACTAAACCCTAGGAAAATTCAAAGGTATTATCTTGGTAATTATGTTTAATTATGTTATGTTCAATAATTATTACACAATTGGAATAATTGAAACAAAGTATTAGTTTTTAGGTCAATCAAGTATTGGTGCTCCGATAAGGGTCGAATGAGGCTCTGATGAGCACTGTAGCAGGCAAAATTGAGTGGAGTTTTCTTAAATTTGACTTTAAAGGTATGACAATTATGTTAAAACTGGATTGTATGTGCTAAATTAAATTAAAATTTGGTAAATCATTGTAAGATTATAGTAGTAATAGATTGTCTATTATTGCATGCAAGTTTTTTGGATGATGTTGAGTAATAACAAAGTTAATATAGTAAATTATAGTTGGACTTGCGATCGATTGGTGTTTAAACCATGAGAAGGCTGAGTTTGTTGCTCTATCATAAGATTTTCTTGAATTAAGGCTATATTACATAATAGATTTGGGAAATTTTGGTGATTTACAAGTGAATTTAGCCATGGTTTATCAGAATACATGGTGGGAGTTAAGTTGTTTTTGAAATTTAGGATACATACAAGGAAAGATGTTGGGTTTATTATAGAATTTCAAGCTTAGGTTCTCTTAAATCGAGTTGATGATCACGATTTATCCAGTTTATCCTCCCTTATTGCCCTATTAACTCAATTATAATATAGGCACATTAATTTACTTTTGAACAATTTTTAATGTAGCATTACGATTAAAGTTTGTTCAATCATTCATGTTTGAAATTGTTAGTGTAAGAAGATGTGGGGATATAGTGAGTTAAGAGTAACCAAAAGTGAATTTGTATTATAGAATTAATTGAAAAAGGATTAAATCTTAATGTTAACTATATAAGGATTTTATTTGATCTTTATATAAGTTTTGACAATTGGATAATACAATATGTATAATAATTGATTGGTCATGTTTGTAGAATTTAATTAAATGGAAATTTAGAGAATCTATATAATGAAGTAAACAAGCATCTAATAAGTATATACTAAGGTAATTCTCGTCAAAGAGATGTATACATACTTTTCAGAGGTTTATATGAATTGGATTTTTAATACCATTGTTGACTATAATTTAATTTAGAAAGTAAGTTCATTGTAAATCAGGATTTTTGATATAACTCTTAATTACTTAAATGAACTAATATATATATATATATATATAGGTGTAAGGTTATTCTACATGAACTTATGATTTGCTTGTAACGACAGAACCATAGATGAGTTTTAAAGATTTTGTAGATAATAGAGATTATATATTTATGTACTCACTATTCATTCTAATATTAATTCAGTAAAAGTAGGTGTAAATGGGAACTATTCCAGAAATATTTTGAACATATTAAAAGTTAGTTATACTACTTTGATTCAAAGTGATTGGCAGGATAGGCTATTATGAACATATGGTGGTATATTCCATTCATTGAGATGCTTAAGCATTAGAGTCTTCCTTGCTAAATATCATTAAATGTTTAACATATAAACATATGATTTTAGAGTAATTTCTTAACAATGGAATTTAACCTTCAATTTTTACTTACATTCAAAGAAGGTTATGAACATGTGGTGGTATGTTTCATTCATATAAATGCTTAAATATTAAAGTCTCATTTGCTAAATATCATTAATATAAATGAATGATTTTAGAATAATTTCTTAACCATTGAATTTGAGCTGCCATTTTTACTTGAATTCAAAGAAGGGTACTCAATGACTTAACGATAAATCATTAAGGAATTTAACTATTAAGGTTATTAAAAGTATAGGGTTAGATATCTTATCAATCTAATAGATTATAATAGTGAAACTAAAGATTTATAAGTTAAGTCAATAGTAAAATTTGTTTATAGTATAGTATAAGGCCTATACTTGAACAAATTTAATGGTTATTACTTATATATATATATATATATATGAAACACTATATATTTATTTCTTTTATGATATACCATGCCATATGATATGAGCTTGAAAAGCTTATAAATAGTGTGTATGTGTGTTTAGTTTTATTAAGTATAGTATTTAATATTTTGGCATTTTATGTATATTTTATTGCTTTTATGTGTTTTTTGTGTTTTTGGTTGTTTTATTTGTTTTATAGGAGTTAATGAATCAAATGGGAACTTATATGGTCAAATTTGAAAGCACTAATGAAGGAGTGAAGAAGAAGCCCTATCGCGAGCGTGACAAATGCCATGAGCATGACAAGGGACGCATGTCTAGGGCAAAAATTGAGGAAAAGAAAGGTACAAAGAAGAACTGTGATCTATCGCGAGCGCGATAGGTGCCGCGATTGCGACAGAGGGCGATTATAAACAGTTAATGTTGAAAAGTCACCTAAAAGGACACCAAGGTTCACCAAGGGTTGCATACCTATGGAGGGGAACTTAAAGAAACTTAATTCTTGAAAATATATAAATACCCTAGAAGTTATAATCAAAAGGAGAAGAAGATCTATCATTTTTATTTTTCTTCTGTGAAAGTGTAATTAGAGAGCAATGGTTGTAGGTTTTAGTTTTACTTTTATGGCTTGAAGAGAAAGCAAATCAAGGAAAAAGACTGCACGTGGTGAAAGGAAGAAGGGTTGAGAGATCCCCTTCTTGTATTTCTAATCTTTACTTCTTCATTGTTATTATTATGAATTCTTTTTAGGAACTTGAATGTCTTTATTCATATTTAATCATTTCTCTTTCATTTATCTTTATATGTAGAATTTCCTTTTAAAACTTTATTAGTTTCATTATAAGTTAAGGAAGACGACCTTAGATGGCAATTCCTTTTTTGAAAATCATCATAGTTGTTATAAGTAAGAGAGTTAGTGAGAGAAACATATTTCTGAAAGTTACTAGAAAATTCATTATGAAAGCATAGTTTGAGAGATCGCATGTGGAGATAGTTATTATAGGTTGGTTTTTATTCTTTAAATGTGTGTTTATGTCATTCTATTCTAAATGTGAGAGCTGCGATTTAGAACCATAAATGCATGTTTAAGGCATAATCTAGTCTAGATGCGAAAGCTACGACATAGAACATTATTCCAACTTGGCTTACATGATAAAGATTGAATTATAAATAAGAGAAAAATATCAAATCCCATACTTATGTAATGTTATATTCATCATACTCATAAGCCTTCTCTGATCATCATTAAAGTAAAATAATATTTAATTTAGTGTAGTGCAGTGTTAATAATAGTTTTAACTTGCAAATTTATGAGCATTGTAAACAAGATTAAAATTAAGTAGTAATAGTGTACAATGTTAACTTGCAGTATTTAAACTTTTAGAAAAAGCATATCAAGTTTTTGGTGCCGTTGCCGGGGAGTGCTTGATTAAATTTATTGTCATTATGAATCTTGATTTATGATTTTGGATTACAATATTTAATTAGTTTCGTTTTGTGTTGATTTTAGTTGATTTAGAATACTAACATAGTTTATTTTTTGTTATATAGGTTATATTACTTTATATTTCATTATAAATTTCAGAAGAAAAAAACTAAACTAAAAAACTAATGATTTTTCTTCATTGTTGTGAACACAAGGTCTGTCGCGAGCGCAACATATATCACGAGTGCGATGCAAAGGAAGTGACACCTAGTGGACCGGCTGAGTAACATTTCCTTTAACTCCTACTATTTAATTTTATTTTGTGTTTGTGTTTGTATGTGTCTTTTTGTTTATTTTTCTTTTATAATGTGTTTTGTGGTGTCTTCCTTACACAATAAGGACATTGTGTCCTTTAAGTAATGGGAAGCTAGTTGTTAGTTTGTATATAGGATTAGTTTTAATTCTTTATGTTATATTATGTTGTGTTATGGAGTTTTTCTTTATGAGGTACTTACTTGGTGGCATATGTAGGTGATCCTTGTATAGTTAATTATGAGTCTTTTGGATACATTTATTAACTTAGAATTAAGGATTTTTTTTTAATATGATTATGCTTCCATGGATAGGCATGTTTAGGTAAAGTACTTTGGTATAAATTTCTTTTAAGCCAAGTTTCTTTAAGCATATTTTTTAGATTAGTGAGTTTTGCATGATGTAGAGTTTTGTCATAGCCATGGTGAGATTTTGAGCCTTAATGATATTAATAATTTTTTTTGAGAGAATTCCTCTTGTATTCATTACTTTATAACTTGTGTTAGATAATTTTTGAGATCACATTTAGTATATAATATGCATGACAAATGATAAGGGCATTAGAAATTACCTCTTTTAGCTTGATTAAACAACTACCCTTTTTGACTTTAGGTAGCCTTTTTGAGCCTATCCCATTTCATTCATGCGCTTATGTTTAGCCTTAACCAAATTTTTGATAAATTGAGCATTTCTATGGAGAAAAACTTGTGTGGGAGATTTAATATTGCTTTGATAAGTAAGACAAAGTATTGATATTGTGTAAGCATGAATTAATCATGAATCAATTTTATTCCTTTAAGTTTAAGGTCCATTAGTTTAAAAAGAGAAAGAAAAGAAAAAAAAAACTACTACACTAGGTTGCTTTGAAATAATGAAAACAATGGTAAGAGAAGCAACTAGTTGAAGTTGAGCATGATGTGAAAACTAGTGGGATTTGAAGAATGTTGTAAGGGGATATTGAAATTTCATTAGGAAAGATAGATATCATGCTTTAGTTTTTACAATTCAAAGTCGTACTTGTTTTAGTACTTGCTATGTTTTTCCACATAAATGAGCTACCTAACCAAAATTGTTCCTACCTTAACCTAAGCCAAGCTATAACCCTTTAAAGACCCTTTTAATTTTGTGCATTAATCTATGCTAGTGATGGAGATTATTATTTAATACAAGCCTATGGTATGTGGTGGTACAAGAGGAAGTATTAGTTAAACACAATCTATTAAACACTAGAGTGATGTGAGTAAAAAATTATAAGAGAATAACTCTACATTTTGTAATATTTGCTAGGTTAGATTACATGTTGTAAGAAATAAGGTTTCTAGGAACTTTGTGTCTTTTTACTTTGCATTCTCTTGTTTATCTTATTTGTGGCATATGAGTATTAAACCTTGTAGATCTAAGATTTTATTTTGGTATTTGTTGACATTGACTCATAATTAATATGTTAAGGGAACCTTGCATTTGTTAAGTTGTGAGAATCTCAAGATAATGAACTCCATATTCTATGTTATATGTTTGTGTTATGATATTTTCTCTTGCACTTGAAGCTTTGCTTGAGGACAAGCAAAGGTTTAAGTGTGGGGAATTGATATGAGCTTGAAAAGCTCATAAATAGTGTGTATGTGTGTTTAGTTTTATTAAGTATAGTATTTAATATTTTGGTATTTTATGTGTATTTTGTTGCTTTTATGTGTTTTGTGTGTTCTTGGTTGTTTTATTTGTTTTATAGGAGTTAAGGAATCCATTTGGAACTTAAATAGGAAAAATTGGAAGCACTAATGAAGGAGTAAAAAAGAAGCCCTATCGTGAGCGTGACAGATGCCGCGAGCGCGACAAGGGACGCATATCTAGGGCAAGAATTAAGGAAGTGAAAGGTGCAAAGAAGAAGCGTGATCTGTCGTGAGCGTGACAAGTGCCGCGATTGCCACAAAAGGCAGTTATAGGCAATTAATCCTGAAAAGTCACCTAAAAGGACACCAAGGTTCACCAAGGGTTGCATACCTATGGAGGGGCACTTGAAGGAACTTAATGCTTGAAAATCTATAAATACCCTGGAAGTCATAATCAAAAGGAAAAGAAGATCTATCATTTTTATTTTTCTTATTTGAAAGTGTAATTAGAGAGCAATAATTGTAGGTTTTAGTTTTAGTTTTATGGCTTGAAGAGAAGGCAAATACAAGGAAGAAGACTACACTTTGTGAAAGGAAGAAGGGTTGAGCGATCCCCTTCTTTTATTTCTAATCTTTACTTCTTCTTTGTTATTATTATGAATTCTTTTTAGGAACTTGAATGTCTTTATTCATATTTAATCATTTCTCTTTCATTTATATTTATATGTAGAATTTCCTATTAAAACTTTATTAGTATCATTATAAGTTAAGGAAGATGACCATAGATGGCAATTCATTCTCTGAAAATCATCATAGTGGTTATAAGTAAGAGAGTTAGTGAGAGCAACATCTTTTTGAAAGTTAATAGAAAATTCATTATCAAAGTATAGTTTAAGAGATAACATGTGGAGATAGTTTTTATAGGTTGGTTTTTATTCTTTAAATGTGTGTTTATGTCATTCTAGTATAAATGTGAAAGCTGCGATTTAAAACCATAAATGCAAGTTTAAGGCATAATCTAGTCTAGATGCGAGAGCTACGACATAGAACATTATTCCAACTTGGTTTACATGATAAATATTGAATTATAAATAAGAGAAAAATATCAAATCCCATACTTATTTAATGTTATATTCATCATACTCATAAGCCTTCTCTGATCATCATTAAAATAGAATAATATTTAATTTAGTGTAGTGTAGTGTTAATAATAGTTTTAACTTGCAAATTAATGAGCATTGTAAACAAGATTAAAATCGAGTAGTAATAGTGTACAATGTTAATCAACATTTCTCGTGGGATCGATATCTAAAATACTATAATTGGTACACCGTATACTTGCGGTATTTAAGCTTTTAAAAAAAGATATAACACCATACGTATCAACCATATACATTAGGATGTTAACTTAATAACCAACATTAGCCATTAAAATGATTCATTAATTTTGTCATCATACATATAGATTAGACGTAACTCTAATTACTTGTATTCTTGTGAGCAATATAAGTGTCTTTTACACCTTCAATTACTTTACTTCATATATTCAATAGCCCATTGCATATTATATATCATAATCATGCTAGGCATATCTACATTATTTTTCATATTCATACTCATACATAGCATCATGCATTTCAATTAACATATATCAATCTACCTCCTTAGTGCATGCACATACAACTCATTTTCATAGTTAGTTTAGTATAAGGATGGATAACAGGAACAATGGATACCTAAAGGCATCTAAACAATAGATATCCGAAGATATCATAATAGTGGACCTAAACGGTCAATACAATGGTCCCTAAGGACAAATAGTGGACCTAAACTGGTCAATACAATGGTCTTGAAGGACAAACAGTGGAACCAAATAAGATCAATACAATGGTAGCTACAATATCCGTATAAGCACCTATCTATCCACAGATGAGCTCTAATAGCAGGCAAAAACTTTATTTATATAAATTCCATTTATCATGCTTTAACATTTCTTAATCAATTTTATAGTGAACATTTGTATACAAATATAAACTATCATTTGATTTTATATATATATATATATATATATATATATTAATCATAATTTAGTATGACATGCCATGTACATATGTTTGAACATACATATATAAACGTGACATTTCAATCAATCACTATACATGTTGTTTGTAAATCAATGTATTTTCATGTAATCATATATTTAAACATAACAACTTTTAAACAATAAAAAAATTCATAATCATAATCTCAATGTAATTTCCTTGTAAACATATTATCATTTAAGAATTAAATGTTCATATTCATAGGCCCAATATATATATTCCTTGTATTGCTAGTAAATATAACAACATTTAACATTAAACATTAAATTTCTATCTTTGGAATTCTTCATAGAGGTAGAATTCTAGATCAAAATTATGTGCCATTTTAAACATGGAAGATGTCATTTCTAGCAGAAATATCCTTCTACACACATATCTCGGTATGTTTCCAATTTCTGGAACATCAAAAATCATTTCAAAATCGTATCCAAAACTCAAGATATTTACATTTTACTAAGTACTGTTCCAAGTGATAGTGTTGTGTATAGGTTGGAATTCAAGCTAAAATTAGACAAGTATAAGGATAGATTTAGGCTTTGAATTCTTTATGAAAATCATAGGTTAAAAGTGTATTTTTCATAGAATTTAACTCATAGCATTTCGTTCACCACACGAGGAGATATACCATATTTTCTATAAACTGTTCCAGAACTGAATTCAACAGCACAATTAAATTTCCAAAACTTATTAGGATGACTTAAAGGCACATTTAGCTCTATGTTCCTCCTACAATTTTGTACATACATATCTTATGTAATTACAAAAATTGAAATGGTCTCAAAAAGCGTTACTCAATTTATGTTGAAATTATAGCCACTAGTTTATAAAACTCTCATCGCTTTCCTATCTTTATATTATTAAAATTTCTTAAAGTTTATTTCTCCATTCATTTAATCAAACTAGCTTACAATTAAATCTTGCCTCTACCAACAGCCATCACATGCATGCAAGATAACCTAATCCCATACCTTGGCCAAATTCCTTTAGTCTTCAAGTTTAGCAAAACCTTTTCCTTTATTCTTCATTCCTTCTCCTTATTCTTCTACACATAATTTAATTTCTTTAGTCCTCCATTTCTAGCATTTTATCCAATCAATCTAAAATAATAAGAAGGAGAAGAAGATGTTGATTACATGAATTGAGTTTTTTGAACCATTACCTTATTGATCAAGACTACTTAGTCCTTGAATAGTCAACATGCAAGAGATTTCTTCAAGATTTCTTAGTAAGATTGAAGAATTAAATGAATAATGAAGGAAAATTAATCTAATCACTTCTCATTTCCATCCCCCTCTCTCTCTCTTTCCATTCTTAATTCTTTCTCGTACTTTCAACTAAAGTCAACTGTATATATTAGTAGGGAAAATTCCCTACATAGTCCTTTAAGAAATTTCATGTTTGCAATTCCCTCTCTCACTTTTTTCTGTGACTAATTGAACTCTCTACTTTTTATTTTTTCTTAAATCAACCCCTATTTCCTTTAATTTATTTCATTATTGACCCATTAATTAACATATTATCATTAAACCCTCAATTAATATTTCATGCTTCAATTACACCCTTGAATAATTTTATACCAAATTAATTTCATGCAATTAATATAATAAAATAAAATTATCACTAGTCCCATGCCTCTAATACAAAATTCACATCTTTAATTAATTCTTAATCACATACCACCCCATAAAATCATGCATTTCTGACTAGGATCATGTTAGGAGTCGTACAATATATATATATATATAAATCTAATACTTAGATAATTCAATAATACTTGTTAGAAAGGGTATGACTATGGTATTATGTGTGTATTCCTATAATGTTATAGATGAGCCTATATCATGCAATTACATGAATTTGCCTAAGCTTTTGTGAATGTAAAATTATATATCTATATATAATTTTGATATTAAACTTATATGGGATGATGAGACACTTGAACAATATGGACCGCTATGAGTAGGTATTAATTCCAGAATGAAAATATCTATATTAATTGTAGTACATTGATCACATGTATCTGTTATAGTAATTGACCTTGAGGTTATGACAATATAATTAAGTACATAGTCAAGATGGATCATAAAGGTACATTTTTCTGAAATGATAATATGCTTAAGAGATGATACATGAACATGTAATTTATATGATTACATTTTCGTAAATACAATATTATGATGCTTGAGCAAGCATGATTATTATTAAGCATATCTAATATATGCTTTTATATGGCCATCGAGTATTGAATACTTACATAGGGTAAGTATAAACTATTTAATTCATGTGACATTGATATATAGGTAAGTAATATATGATACTTTACTCATTGCTATACAATAAAATATGTATGAGTATCATTACTTGGTACATGGCTATGCATGTACATATATATATATGATTGAATAGAGTAAAGCATAGTAATATCAGTTATAGTAAAGGAAATTAACTACCTGCTTAGTGTCTAGAATAGGATAGATGGGCATGCCTATATGGATAATTGAAATTGCTATAGTTCGACCCCATTTGGGTCTATTGCTTATCCTTATATGGACCACCGTTTGATTTCATTTGGATCCATAGATTTGATATCTTCGAATATCTAAAGTTTTGATACCTAAGGGTATTTATAGTTCCCGTTATCCACTCTTGGAACTTTGGTAGGCTAAAGTAAAAAAAATAGTATAAGTATTAAAGTAATAGTGATCTACAGTAATTAATATAATACATGGTTTGTTTTAATTTCCAGAAACCTTTCTCAAGCTTTAATGCTTATAGTACATAAAGTAATTATATGATATATGTATACTGAGTTAATTATTGAGCTTTATATTAATACATTGATCATATATTATTGTTGGACTGCATGATTGTTTTTAACTATAGAAAATTATATCTTAAGTACTAATGCTTAGAGTAGATAAATAAATCACTTGGCTTCTATATGTTGATATATTCATTCATCTTTGTTTTTTTCTTGATTATATACCTTGAGTAATTGCGAGCGTTAAAAGCTTACTATCATTGATATGTTGTGTTAGATGTGATTATATAGTGCATGCTTAAATTGTCAAAGTATGGAAAGTATTACATTAAGTTAAAAGCCTTAAGAAATATAATCTTTTATAAATTGCTCTTCTTCATGTTATGTTTACATGTAAGTCCAAACATTATATATAGAAAGTGTAGTAAAAGGATGTAGCATCAAGATTATCTATAGGTGTGATACTATTAATGAAGAACTATGCATAGCAATACCGACAAGGATTGTTATAACTTATATATAATTTTTATAGTTACTTATGTAACAAAGATTGAGTTACAAGCATAAAAAAGGTGAACTTGAAATGTATTTGTCACAATTGCTACAAAGGTAAATCAAGACATGACTTTTAAAAAAGTATTTTTTAAGGCTTATAAAGGCTAGATGGGTTTACTTGTATTTTTGAAATGTTGTAGCATGGTATCTAATGTTATTTATGGTAAACTCATAAATATATTGATTTACTATTAGTACTTGTGCTTAATTTGATAATTTTCATAAAAGCTTGTGCATAGTTTAATTGTTCCTCACTAAGCTTTTTATCTTAGCACGAGTGTTTATCCAATGTAGGTGTACAAGTTTGAAATTCATTTTGAGGTCAATATCTAGAGTGAGTTAGCCAACACAAGATATAAAGATAGGAAGTTTTAGTTGAAGTATATTTGAAAGTTCTGTATTTGATAAGTTTTGTAATTATGATTCTTCTTCAGGAATTAAAATTGGTTGAGCAAATGGTGTTCATTTGTTTGGTGTTAAGTTCTTCACATACATATATAAGTGTATCAACTAAGTTTGTATCCTAATTAGTGACTTAAGTACAGTTATGAATGGGATTATCAGATTAAGGTATTACATTGTTGTATTAAAGAATAGTTTTAGCCATTTTTGTGTAATAAAAGTATAGAAATTAAATGTTTGGCCAATGCATATATCCTTATTTTGCTATGATGAGATAAAAAAATTGGATGATTTGTTTGAATCTAAAAAAATAGGTTAGAAAACTTGCAGCTTCAAGTTTTTGAATTCAACTATCCTTGATGCCATTATTGTATTATGAGAGAAGCTAATGGTTTCAAAAGTAGAAATTTTTCTTGACATGAAACATATCTTAACTTGGATTTTATGATAATTATTTGACTATATGATATCAAGAGATGTCAAAAGGAAATATAAATTAGAGTATATAGAAAAGTGAAACAAGTAAAAGAAAAAATGCCACATTAGTATAGCATGAAAAGAAGTTTAAAGGTTTCTAATCTACCTCAGAAGAAGAGGTAAATCATAGTGAAAAAGAGATAAATTTATAGATTTTATCATAATAGTGCAGACCAGCAGGACTGAGGTTCCAAAGTAGCATGATGTCACCAAATTAGCTCTGGCATTTATTTTCTCCTCTTTTGATTATTATTTATACGTATTAATAGGTTTTGATAATGGAAATGCATATAGGACTAATATTTTTTTTGGACTATAGTACAAGTGTGTTAATAGGGTATATAGAGATTATTTCAATATGGCTTACGAGAAAGAGTTTATGACTAGTAGATAATATCTTTCAGATGTAAAGTCGCTATAAGGAAATTGAGGTTGATTATGATGCTCTGTAAACCTGTCAGTGATTCCTTAGTAGGCATGGGCAGTTGATAAAATATTTCATAGTTTGGATGGGGCAAAACATGTGCATTACATGAGATTATCCATCTGCATTTCATTGCATACATGAAAGCATCATTCACTCATAGCACAACATCGTATCACATGTATAGGTCCCAACTGAAAAAGGAAACTAGCAGGATATATGTTGAGCATAGTAATGATATGATAATATGATAAGGCTACCCTTATATGGAGATAGAGTTATAAGAGAAGTGAATCAAGTTAAAGAAAGAATCAAAAGAATGTCAAAGTTATAAAGATATAAAGTTAGATTGAATTTAAGTGTGATATAGTACATAAATGTAGATGGGATATTGTAAATAACAAGTGAAGTTAGCTGAGAAAGTATAGATAAAGGTTGATTGAGATAAATACATCAGCACAGATAGAAGTATAGAAATAGTAGTGATATATAGGAGTAAAGGGTACATTTTTAAATTTTAAGGATGAAATTCTTTAAGGGGGAGAGAATTGTAAGGACCCAAAATAAACCCTAGGAAAATTCAAAGGTATTATCTTGGTAATTATGTTATGTTCAATAATTATTCTACCATGGGTATAATTTAAATAAAGTATTAGCTTTTGGGTCAATTAAGTAATAAAGAGTTGGTTTGAGGTAAATTAGTAATAAAATAAAAAAGATAAAATGACTATTGGGGAAAGTATCATTTAGTGATGTAATTCTCTACTAAGTCTTAAAATAATTTGTTATTAGTGAGAATTTTGTACTAGACTAAGTATCTTGGCTAATTTTCAATAAAGGAATTATTAAAAAAAGAATAGGGGAGATTGGAGTGAGAGATTGAAGAGAGAGAGAGAGCCATCGTCAATCAGTAGCTACATCGATCAACCTTATCGACGGTGACTTGCACGTGCCATTATCACTTTTTCATCGTTAGTGATGTTTGTCACTTTTGCTTTTGGCATCTTCTCTCTCTTGTGGCCTAAGCAGTTCTCCTTATTTTTGTGACTGATGGTGACACTAGCATCATGACCACCTTTGAAGAACTCATAGCAGTGATGCAAAACTTTCGATGTCCTCCACTTCTCCGCACTCACTGGCAATACACAGATTGGAGAGGGATGAAATTGGCAGTTCAAAGGAGATTTTTGATCTTCTGAAGAGGTGTTGGAGTGTATGATGACCATTAGGTGGTTACTGGTGTCTCTGCTTCAAGATAAGCACTAGTGGCACTGCGATGAGGTTTCGATAAGGCTTCGACGAGCATTGTAGTAGGAAAAAATTGAGGGAAAGTTTCTTAAATTCAACTCTAAAGGTATGGGAACTATGTTAAAACTGGATTGCATGTGTTAAATTTAATCAAAATTTGGTTAATCATTATGAGATTATAGTAGTAATAGAGTGTCTATTCTTGCATGCAAGTTTTTAGGATGATGTTGAGTAATTGTAGAGTTAATAAAGTAAATTATAGTTGAAATTGCAGTTGATTGATGTTTAAATGATGAGATGGCTGAGTTTGTTGCTTTATCATAAGATTTTCTTGATTTCAAGCTATATTACATAATAGATTTGGGAAATTTTGGTGATCTATAAGTGAATTTAGCTATGGTTTATCAGAATACATGGTGGGAGTTAGGTTGTTTTTCAAATTTAGCATAAATGTAAGGAAAGATATTGGGTTTATTATATAATTGCAAGGTTGGGTTCTCTTAGGCTGAGAGGAAGATCACGGTTTATCCAGTTCATCCTCTCTTATTGCCCTATTAACTCAATTATAATATAGACACATTAATTTGCTTCTGAATAATTTTCAATGGAGCATTATGAATAAAGTTTGTTCAATTATTCATGTTTGAAATGGTTAGTGTAAGAAGATGTGGGGATATAGTGAGTTAAGAGTAACAAACAGTAAAGTTGATTATAGAATTAATTGAAAAGGGATTAATCTTAATGTTAACTATATAAGGATTTAATTTGATCTTTATATAAGATTTGACAATTGGATAATATAGTATTTATAATCATTGATTGGTTATGTTTTGTAGAAGTCAATTAAAGGGAATTTTAGAGTATCCATTTAATGAAGTAAATAAGCATCTAATAAGTATATTCTAAGGTAATTCTCATTAAATAGATGAGTGCATACTTTTCAGAGGTTTATATGAATTGGATTTTGAATACCATTGTTGATTATAATTTAATTTAGAAAGTAAGTTCATTATAAAGCATGATTTTTGATATAACTCTTAATTGCTTAAATGAACTAATATATGTATACATATATATATATATACACACACACACACACACACACACACACACATATATATATGGGTGTAAGGTTAAACTTTATGAACAACTTATGATTTGCTTGTAACGACAGTACAATAAATGAGTTTTAAATATTTTGTACAAAATAAAGATTATATATTTATATACTCGCTATTCATTCAAATATTAATTCAGTAAAAGCAGGTGTAAATCGGAACTATTCCAAAAATATTTTGAAAATTTATAAAACTTGTTAGTCATACTACTTTGATTCAAACTGATTGGTGTGATAGACTATTACGAACATTGGGTGGTATATTTCATTCATAGAGATGCTTAAACATTATAGTCTTCTTTGCTAAGCATCTAATAAGTATATTCTAAGGCAATTCTCATTAAATAGATGAGTGCATACTTTTTGGAGGTTTATATGAATTGGATTTTGAATACCATGTTGATTATAATTTAATTTAGAATGTAAGTTCATTGTAAAGAAGGATTTTTGATATAACTCTTAATTGCTTAAACGAACTAACACACACACACACACACACACATATATATGGGTGTAAGGTTATACTTTACGAACAACGTATGATTTGCTTGTAATGACGATACCATAAATGAGTTTTAAAGATTTGTAGATAATAGAGATTATATATTTTTATATTCACTATTCATTCAAATATTAATTCAAGAAAAGCAGGTGTAAAATGGAACTATTCCAAAAATATTTTGAAAATTTATAAAACTTGTTAGTTATACTACTTTGATTCAAACTGATTGGCAGGATAGACTATTACAAACATTTGGTGGTATATTTTATTCATAGAGATGCTTAAACATTATAGTCTTTTTTGCTAAATATCATTAAAATATTTTAGCATATAAATGCATGATTTTAGAATAATTACTCAACAATGGAATTTTAGCAGCCATTTTTACTTAAATTCAAAAAAGGTTATGAACATGTGGTGGTATATTTCATTCATAATGATGCATAAACATTAAAGTCTTATTTACTAAATATCATTAAATTGTTTTAGCATATAAACGAATTATTTTAGAGAAATTTCTTAACCATTGAATTTGAGCTGCTATTTTTACTTAACTTCAAAGAAGGGTATTTAATGACTTAACTATAAATCATTTAGGAATTTAACTATTAAGGTTATTAAAATTATAGAGTGAGATCTCTTATGAATCTAATAGACTGTAATAGTGAAACTAAAGATTTAAAAATTAAGTCAATAGTAGAATTTGTTTATAATATAGTATAAGGCCTATACTTGAACAAATATAATGGTCATTATATATATATATATATATATATATATATATATATATATATGCCTAATACATGGATAATTCTATACTACTTGTTAGAAGTGGTATGATTGTGGTATTATGTTTGCATTCCTATGATGTTATAGAGGAGCCTATATCATGCAATTATATGAATTTCCCTGAGCTTTTGTGTGTGTAAAATTATTTATTTATATGTAATTCTGATATTAAACTTATATGATGAAGAGACACTTAAACAATATGGATTGGTATGAGTAGGTATTAATTCCAAAATGAAAATATCCGTATTAAATGTAATATGTTGATCACATATATTTATTACAGTAATTAAGTATGTGGTTGTGATAATATAATTAAGTACATAGGTTCTTGGATGATAGTCAAGATGAATCATAAAGGTACGTTTTTCTACAATGATATTATGCTTAAGAGATTATACATGCACATACAATTTATATGATTACATTTCCATAAATACAATATTATGATGCTTGAGCAAGCATGATTATTATTAAGCATATCTAACATATGCCTTTATATGGCTATTGAGTATTGAATACTTATATTGGGTAAGTATAAACTATTTGATTCATGTGACATTCATATATAGGCAAGTAATACATGATACTTTACTCATTGCTATACAGTAACATTTGTATGAGTATCATTACTTGGTACATGGCTATGCATGTACATATATGTTTATAATTGAATAGAGTAAAGCAAAGTAATGTCAGATAAAGTAAATGAAATTAATTGCTAGCTTAGTGTCTAAATGTGGATAGATAAGAGGAATAATTGCGGCCATTATAGTTTGGCCCGATTTGGGTGTATAGTTTGTTTGGACCACCGTTTAATCCCGTTTGGATCCATAGATTTGATATCTTTGGATATCTAAAGTTTCGATACTTAAGTGTATATATAGTTTCCATTATCCACTATTTGAAATTAGGCAAGCTAAGGGATAAAAATAGTATAAGTATTAAAGTAATAGTGATCTACGATTATTAATAGAATACATGGTTGGCTTTAATGCTCATAGTACATAAAGCAATTATATGATATATGTATGATGTATCAATTGTTGAGCTTTATTAATAAATTGATCAGATGTTGTTGTTGGACTACATGATTGTTTCCAACTATAGAAATTATATCTCAAGTACTAATGCTCAGAGTATATAAATACATCACATGACTTATATATGTTGAGATATTTGATCATCTTTGTTGTTTTATTGATTATATACCTTGAGTAATTGTGAGAGTTAAAAGCTTACTATCATTGATATCTTATGTTACATGTGATTATAATGTATAGGCTTAAATTGTCAAAGTATGGAACATTTTGTATTAAGTTAAAAGACTTCGAAAATATAATCCTTTATAAATTGTTCTTCATGTTATGTTTACTTGTAAATCTAGGTATTATATATAGAAAGTGTTGTAAAAGGACATAACGTCATGATTATCTACATGTGTGATACTATTAATAAAGAACTGTGCATAGAAATACCTACAGGGATTGTCATAACTTATATGTAGTTTTTATAGTTACTTCAGTAACCAAGATTTAGTTACAGGCATAAATAAGGTGAACTTAAAATTTATTTTTCACAATTGCTACATAGGTAAATTAAGATATGGCTTTTAGTAAAGTATTTTGTAAGGCTTAAAAAGGCTAGATGGGTTTACTTGTAATTTTGAAATATTGTAACATGGTATCTAATGTTATTTATGGTGAACTCATAAATATATTGATTTACTCTTAGTGCTTGTGCTTAATTTGATAATTTTCATAGAAGCTTATGCATAGTTCAATTGTTCCTCAGTAAGCTTTTTAGCTTAGCACAAGTGTTTATCTGCATAGGCATATAGGTTTGAAATTCCTTTCAAGGCCGATATCTAGAGTGAGTTGGCCAACACATGATATAAAGATAGGGAGTTTTAGCTCAAGTATATTTGAAATTTCTATACTTTATAAGTTTTGTAATTATGAATCATCTTAAGGAATTTAAAGTTATTGAGCAAATGGTGTTCATTTGTTTGATGTTAAGTTCTTCAAATACTTATATAAGGATATTAACCAAGTTTATATCCTAATTAGTGACCTAAGTACAATTGTGAATTGGATTACCAGATTAGGGTATTACAACTATTCTCCTCAATAGAGGAGAATTTCTCATTTACAGAGCAGATAATGAAGAGTCATACATAAAGGCCTACCTCATTGAAGGTAAAATCTCTCTTTTTTTAGGAGAGTTTGAGAACATGAGATACAAAGCCATTCTCCACAATGGGGGAGATTTCTCCCTCTATCGAGGCAACCTAAAAGTAATAGAAAATTAAATCACCACGGTGGAAAGAATTTCATTTATGACTTATGATTTGCATGTTCTTGGTTTTATTTACTTATGTTAATGCATAATTGTGTTCTGAGAGTTAAGGCAATATTGTGTTGATCAAAGTGTAAAATTGAGACTAAGAAATTTGAATTAAGAATAGGCTAGATTTAAATATCTCGAAAGAGGGTCTAATGAAGGTTTAAGAGTTTATAAATCAAATTGATATGCTAAGTATTAGATTGTTCATGATATAAACGTTTAATGCTTAGAGTGATATTCTAAATAAGATATCTGACTTTACATTAGTTTTCTATAATCTTTTATATTGTTTTTAATCAAGTCATTACATTAGAAGTTGAGGTGGATGGTATCTGAAATAAGATATCTGACTTTACATTATTTTTCTATAATCTCTTATGTTATTTTTAATCAAATCATTACACTAGAAGTTGGGGTGGATAGTTCCTTTTGTAGAAGTGTTTTAATCATTGAATTTTAGAATCCATTGCTTTATTTTTCTATTTTAGCTTTATAATTTATAATTTTTCATTACTTAGTTGTTTTTTTACTATTTGTTTTTACTTAATTATTTCATCATCACTATAACCTTGGAAATTCTTTCACACATTACTCACTTGCAAAAATGAAATACAAATTTTTCTATATTACTTAATTGATCTAGTACACTTGCAAGATACTAGTCAAATTTTTGGTGTCGTTGCAGGAGATTGGCATTTATTTTAGATTTTAAAGTGAATTTTATGTGTACTTCTTTTTCTCTATCTATTTTTTGTAGGTGTCGATAGTGTATGATAAAAGATGATCCAATTTTACCTAATGACCCTGAGATTGAGAGGACATTATAAAAACTATGGTGACAATAGAGAAAAAATATAAACCCACTAGAAGAGCCACATGATGATCCTTCCCTTAATGATCCACTACCGTTACTCGGAGAGTAAGTTATTCAAAATCAAGCCCAACGAAATGAGATGAGATCGAGAACCATAAGAGACTATACCACTCCTAATTGGAATGAGGAGCACATAACTATCATGCTACCATAAAATCATCATTTTGAGCTGAAACTTACTACTATAACCATGGTCAAGAAGAACCAATTTTTATGATTGGAGATTAAGGATCCAACTCAATATTTGGATATTTTTCTAGAAATAAGTGATATAGTGCACATTCCAAATATATCTATGGATGCTATTAGACTAAAATTATTTTCAGTTACTCTTATTGGTGAGGTAAGGAATTAGTTGTAAATGCTACCAAGCCAATCAGTAAGATCATGGGAGTAAATACAAGAAAAGTTCCTAGTCCATTTTTGCCACCAACCAAAATAACCACCATTAGAAATAACATTTATAATTTCTAGTAGCTTTATGAGGAACCATCTCATAAGGCTTGGGAGAGATTTATGAGACTTTTAAAAAGTTTTCTACATCATGAATTCGCTATGCACAAACTAATGTCCACTTTTTATGTAGGTATAAATCAAGCAACTAGGTCTCTCTTAAATGCAGCTTCAGGAGAAAGTTTTATGAATGAGATACCAAAGGAAGATTTCCTACTTCTCGATGAGATGGCCACAAATAAAGTTCAATGGGCAAACATAAGGACCACATAAAAGAAACAAGGAGTTCATTGTGTGGATGAAGTTGCAATGCTTAGGGCTCAAATGGAGTTATTAAAGAAAGAATTGAGTATTTTGAAGGTACATAATGTGTATTTTTCTCCCAAGGGTGTGATACCTATGGGAGAACATAAATGATACCTAAAAATAAGATTGGAGAAGGTATAAAAGTAGTAGTGGAGGATGTTAATAAGATAAACCCTTATGGCAATGCTTATAAACTTAAATGGAGAAATCACCCTAACTTTTCCTAAACAGAAGGGAATCCTGCTTCAACATCACAAATTTAACCTTATTCAAACATTCAACAACCATATCAAGAACAAGCACCAGTATAATACCCATCCAACTATCAAGCTCCACCCTACAGACAACTAAGATTCCAACCAAAGCTGCAATCCTTTCAAGATAGAAAAAAAAATTTAAAAGAGATGTTTGCTAATTTTATGACTACATAATCCACATTCATGGCTTATTAGGATGTTAGATAGAAATCCTAAGATGTTTGGATGAGAAATCAGGATGTCTCCATCAGTAAATTAGAAATTCAAGTTAGGCAACTTGCAAATTCTCTCTCCAGTAGAACTTATGGTACATTCCCATCTAATATGGAGTACAACCTTAAGGAGGAAGCAAAAGCAATAACTTTAAAAAGTGAAAAAGAGGTAAAATAGATTAAAATAAGTAAAAATTCTTCACAATCTATAGAACCAACAATTGAGGTAAGTGTTTTTAAACCCAATGTTAATATTGAAGTGCTTACTACTTTTGGAAAAGGTAAAGGTAAGGAAAATTTTATTTCTAATGTTGATGAGACTAAATTGCCTTATCCATCTTTAACTAGGAAGGAGAAGCATAATGAATAATTAGTTTGATTTCTAGATATGTTTAAGAAGTTACATGTAAATTTACCATTTGCTAAAGCTTTATTAAACATTCATATGTATGCTAAATTCATGAAAGAGCAATATTTTAATAAGAAAATTCTGGAAGCAGTAGGTATAATATAGCTATTCGAAAATTGTAGTGCTATTTTGATTAACAAAATTCCTAAAAAATTAGAAGATCTAAGGAACTTTATTTTGCCATGTGAATTAAGAAGGAACTTTGTTTAACATGCTTTATGTGATTTGGGTGGAAGTATAAATTATATATTGATGTGTGTAGTTTTAATGTGTTTATTGAATGTTTTTAGTTTAAGTTTATGGTTTGTAGTTAAGTTTCTGTATGAATTTTGTTTGCTTGTATATGTTTTGTGTGATTTGTGTGCTTAATAGGTGAAAGTGGAGAAAACTGAAGAATGGGCAGGATTGAGTCTTGAAGAAGGTTAATTGTCGTGGGTATGGGACGTGTCATAAGTGCGATAAAGAAAGAAAGTAGAGGCTGAAGCTCCGTGTACTGTCGCGAGCACGATAGGGGTCATGAGTGAAATAGAGCTAGCCATTGGGGCAGTTATTTTGAAAAGATGCCTTGAGTCCTATGTACTTCATCAAGGGTTGCATTCTCATATAGAGGCACTAAAAGAGACATAAATCTTGAAATCTTATTAAAGAAGAATTTGGTTGAACATTAAGATATCTAGAGAACTTACTTTTTAGAGAAGAATAGTTCTTAATTTTTTATACTTGTAAATATAAGTACAATTTATTTTATCTTTTAAAGAATAAGACACAAGAAGAAGGAGAATCTCTTAAAAGGATTGGAGATGGTTAAGGGATTTCTTTTCACTTTCTTTCATCTATTTCTTTCTTCTTTATAATTAAATGAATGTTATTTTAGGAAACTTGAGCAATGTTATTAATGTTTTACTTTCCATTAATGTTAGTAGTCTTCCAAAGTAGAATTTTTTATTAGTACAAATAAATTATCTTTATAAGTTAAGGTGTAGTTGAGAGATATACTTTTTTCTTATAGCTAATAGGAATTAATTATTAAAGCATTGTTTGTGTGATTGGTATGTTAAGATAATTATTATGGATTGAAAATTACTCTTGGAATATGTGATTGTAATTGATAAGTTTATTAATGAGAATTAAAGGATTAGTATTGTAATTGCATGTTTTAGGAACTCTAGTTCATATCAAGAGAGTGTATTTGAACATTATTCCAATTTGGCTTGCTTAACTGACTTTTATAAAGTTAAAAGAATGGAATCAAATTTCCTCATCATTAATTCTTCACTAACATTTAAGTTTTCTTCTTTGATTATCAATTACTAGTTTTAATTAATAATTTAACTTTAGCTTTATATGTATTAACTTAGTTTCATAGTCTAAAATAGATAGTTGTAAACAAGATTAAAATCAAGTAGTAGTAGTGCATAATAAATAATCTTTAAGCCTCATAGGATCGATATCTTAAGTATTATAATAAGTATATCAGACGCTTGCGGTTTAGTACACATTAAGTTTTTGGCACCGTTGCCGGGAATTATTAAGATTTGATGATTATTACCATTATTAATCTTGATTTATGATTTTGGATTACAACATTTAATTAGTTTTGTTATTTTTTACATGATTTAAGTGTTTCGAGTTTATTCTTAGAATATGAAGTGCATAAGAAGAACTTGCACAAGTTAATTCAGAGATAGAAAGGTTCTTATTGAGCAATGGAAGGGCCAAGAAAAAGAAAAGTAAAAAAGTTATCATGGTGGGAGATAATCCACCAAGATTAATGGATTTTTCTATGTCTGCTTTGAGCGGTGCACAATAAGGTGTTGTTTGACCCATAATAAATGCAAATAAGTTTGAAATCAAACCTTCTCTTTTACAAATGATTCAAAATAGTATACAGTTTTATAGGTTGGCAAATGAGGATCCAAATGATAATTTGCCAAATTTCCTAGAAATTTGTGATAATTTCAAAATTAATAGAGTTTCAGTGGATGCAATCAAGCTTAGGCTATTTCCTATCACATTAAAGGATAAAGCCAAGGCATGGTTAAATTCTCTTAGTAGAGGATCCATTATGACTTGGGATCAATTATCTCAAGCCTTTTTCTCTAAATATTTTCCTTGGTAAAAACCACCAAGAATATTAAATATATTACTACTATTGTGCAAAATGACCATGAATCTTTGTATGAAGCATGTGAAGGGTTTAAGGAATTGTAGTGAAGTTATCCACACCATAATCTTTCAAGGGAGTTGCTTATACAAACTTTCTACAATGGAGTAAACCCCACTACTAGAGGAACAATAGATGCAGTAGCGAGTGGTTCTCTAATTAGAAAAATGATAATGTTGCATTTGAATTGTTGGAGGAGATATTATTAACAATTGTATGTGGCCAATGGAGAGAGCGAGGGAATCCATTTTTATCGATAAAAAAGGGGTACAGTCAATTAATTTGATTGTAGCTTTGTAAGCATAAGTTACTGCTTTGAGTTATAAGATTGATAGCCAAGTATTGGAAGCAACCCACACAATAGATGTACAAAATATGGTCAAGGAGGCCATATTAGTGAATTGTGTAGTTTGGATGTTGCTAGCATAGAGAAACAAGTAAGTTTTATCCAATGATAAGGGCATGGTAACCCATATTCAACCACTTATAATCGTGGTTAGAGGAGCCATCCGAATTTTTCATAGGGGTTGGTAACAGTTAGAATAGAGGTGGTATATGGGTCCAACAATACTAAAATCATTTTTGAGCCTTAGAGGTTAAAATGGATAGGTTCTTAGAGGGCATTAATTTGAAGTTCAATACATAAGAGAAGAACAAAAAGAGGCTAGAGATGAAATTTGATCAAATTACCAAAAATTAGGCCTCATCTATCCATAATTTGGAAGTTCAATTGAGATAGTTAGCCAATGCATTACCCTCGAGCTTACAAGGGAATCTTTTTAGTTGTACGGAGGATAATCCAATAGACCATATAAAAGCCATCACGTTAAGATCAGGTAAAGCCTACACCAATAAATTTATTTTGGCTATTAAATTTGGAGTTTTGTAGGGAAATGAAATAAAAGAGGATGAGAAAAAGGATTCTAACGCGAGCATGATACCAACCGTAGGCATGAGAGATGGTGTATCAGGTGAGGTCATAAGCATGGGACAAACCATGGGTATTACAAATGGTGTTCCCGAAATTAGAGTTTTTCAACCTAGTCCACCATTTTTGTAATGGTTGAAGAAGTAAAATAATGATAAGTAATTTCAGTCTTTTCTTGATAAGTTAAAACATTTTCATATTAATTTATCTTTCACTGAAGCTATAACTCAAATTCCTAACTATGCTAAGTTTTTAAAGGAATATATTTCTAAGAAAAAAAGTTGGGACGAGTTATCTATTGTTGAATTGACCAAAGCATATAGTTTCGTAATTACTAATAATGTGACTAGAAAGTTCAAAGATCAATGGAGTTTCATTATTCCTTATACTTTAGGGAATATGGAGTTTCCAAAATATTTGTGTGATTTAGGAGCTAGAATAAATCTCATGCTATTTTATATTTTTAAGAAGTTGGGTTTATAAGATGTTCAACCTACTTTGATTGTTTTACAACTTGCTGATCAATCCATTAAAAAACAATATGATATAGTTGAAGATGTGTTAGTTAAAGTAGATAAATTTATTTTGCCTGCCAATGTTATAGTGTTAGATTTTGCATATGATGTCAAGTGCCAATTAATTTTAAGGAGATCATTATTAAGGAGTGGCAGGGCAATAGTTGATGTCTATGAAGGGACCTTAGTTTTAAGAGTGGTAGAGGATAAAGTAGAGTATTGTATGGATGAAGCACTTAAGTTTCCCATGGATGAAAATGAGTGCATGAAAATTGATGTTATTGATGCATGTGTGCTGGAAGTGTTGGATGATGTAGGTCAAAAGGAGGATCTCAATGAGCAAGTGCAAGAAAAGGAAAGGTAAGAAAGTACAAGGACAAAAGTTTTGTACCGAAATAAGGTACCTTTGCTGCCATCCATTGTAAGTCCACCTAACATTAAGTTAAAGGAGCTTCCAGGCCATCTGAGGTATACCTTTTTAGGCAGTAATATAACCTTGCCTATTATTTGTCAAATAAACTCACTGGAGAGCAAGAAAAATTATTAATAAGAGTTGTGCAAAGAAGAATAAAAAGTATAGGTTGGTACATTTTTGACTTAAAAGGAATTAGTCCTCATGTTAGGATCCATAAAATTCATATGGAAGACAATTACTAACTTAAAGCTGATAGGCAAATAAGGCTTAACCCTAACATGAAAGAGGTAGTGAATAAATAAGTAATTAAATTGTTAGATGCTGGCATTATCTATCCGATTTCAAATATTGCTTGGGTGAGTCCCATCCAATGTGTGCCAAAAAAAGAGGGTATGACCATAGTGAGGAATGATAATAGAGATTTAATCCCTACTGGGATCACTATAGGGTGGAAAGTTTGTATTGACTATAGGAAGCTTAACTCAGCCACTAGGAAGCATCACTTTCCATTCCCATTCATAGATCAAATGTTGGAAAGGATAGCAGGTCATTCTCATTATTGCTTCTTAGATGGTTTTTTAGGATATTTTCAAATTTTCATATACCTTGTTGATCAAAAGAAGACTATCTTTACTTGCTCCTATAGGATTTTTTCCTATAAGCAGATGCCTTTTGGGCTATGTAATGCACTAGCCACTATTAAAAGGTGCATAACTTTTATTTTCGGGGACATGATAAAGGAGATAATGAAGGTGTTCATGGATGATTTTTTAATCTATGGTGATTCCTTTGAATTATGTTTGAATAATTTAGATAGAGTCTTAGCTAGATGTGAGGAAACTAATTTGCTACTTAATTGAGAGAATTACAATTTTATGGTTGATAAGGGGATAGTGTTAGGACATAAGTTCTTTAGAATGGGAATAGAAGTTGATAGGGCTAAGATTGAGCTAATAGAAAAGTTATCTCTACCTACTACTATTAAGGGTGTTAGGTCATTCTTGGATTATACTGGATTTTGTAGGAGATTTATTAAGGATTTTTCATTGATTTCAAAGCCTTTAACTAACTTGCTAACCAAAGATGTGCTTTTTAATTTTTCTTTTGCATGTGTTGAGGCTTTTGAGAAATTGAAGAGAGCTCTCATTAATGCACCTATTATAACTTCTTCAAACTGGAATTTATCTTTTAAGATAATGCATGAGACAAGTGATCTAGCAATTGGATGTGTGTTAGGTCAGCGCTAAGATAAGCATTTACATGTCATTTATTATGCTAGCCCTACATTATAATCACCTCAATTGAATTATACCACAATAGATCATATTTTTTGGGATCTAAGGTTATAATTTATATGGGTCATATAGCTTTTAAATATTTATTTGTAAAGAAAGATGCTAAACATCATCTAATTTGAAGGGTTCTTTTGTTGTAAGAGTTTGACATTGAGATTAAGGATAAGAAAGGTTTTAAAAATTTTGTAGCCAATTATTTATCAGGGTTAGAAAATGATGAGGGACCTATGGGAGATAGTGATGATATTAATGAATCATTTTTAGATGAGACATTAATGTCTTTAGAGCATATGCATGTACCTTGGTACGTAGATTTTGCTAACTTTCTTGTTGCATGAATTGTGACACAAGGTTTGACATGGCAGTAAAAGAAGAAGTTCTTTTTCGATGTTAGGAATTATCTTTGAGAGGATCATTATTTATTTTAGATAAGTATAAATGGAATTATCCCTAAGTGTGTTAGTGAGGAAGAGTATGTAGATATTTTGAAGCATTGTCATTCATCTTTATATTTAGGTCATAATAAGAGTACTAAAACTATATCTAGAGTGCTTGAGTGTGGATTTTATTAACCTACTTTATTTCATAAGGCTAGGAGTTTCGTAGCCCAATGTGATAGGTGTCGAAGGATTAGTAATATAGGGAAAAGAGATGAGATGCCTATGAATAGCATTTTAGAAGTATAAATATTTGATGTGTGAGGGATAGACTTTATAGGTTTTTCCCTACAGCTTTTGGTCAAACTTATATCGTTGTTGGGGTGGATTATGTATCAAAATAGGTAGAAGCTAAAGCAACATCAACCAATGATTCCAAGGTGGTTTTGAAGTTCTTAAAGAAGCTATTTTCTCGATTTGGAGTGACTTGGGCTATAATAATTTATGGAGGTACGCATTTCATAAATCGATCTTTTGCTTATTTATTGCATAAATATAGGGTGTATCATAGGGCAGTTACTCCTTACCATCCATAAACTAGTGGGCAAGTTAAGGTTTCTAATAGAGAACTTAAATTGATACTTGAGAAAATAGTCTCTAGTTCAAGAATAGATTGGGCACATAAGTTAGATTATGTACTTTGGGCTTATTGTGCTACTTTTAAAACACCCATTGGGATGTCACCTTATAGATTAGTTATAGGAAGGCATGTCATTTACCAATAGAATTGGAGCATATGGCTTATTGGGCAATTAGAACCTTGAATTATGATCTTAGGGAGGCTGGTGTGAAGAGATGTTAGCAATTGAATGAGTTGGTTGAGGTGTGCCTTATTTTATATGGGAATGCTAGGATTTATAAGGAAAGATTTAAGATATGGCATGATGCTCATATTAAGTATAAGAGTTTTAAGGTTGGTGACATGGTTTTTTTTGTTTAACTCAAGATTGAAGTTGTTCCTTGAAAAATTAAGATCTAGGTGGAGTAAGCCTTTTGAAGCTAGTTAAGATTTTTATCATGGCTGCTTAGAGTTAAAAAAAATGCAAAACGAGAATTGTTTAAAGCTAATGGTCAACAATGTAAAGTATATTTAGATGAGACTTATAATGGTAGAGAGGTTTCATGTGTCTCTCTATTTTTTGTTGAGGAGTTAAAGTGATTATCTTTGCTTGTATTTTTCTTTGAATTTGTGTATTTGTATTAATTATTTTGTGTTTTAGCTTTGTGTGTTGTATTTATTTTAATTTTATATTTTCTATAGCTTGTTTTGGATGTTATACTTTAGTTGTTATTATGTGTCTATGTTAAAAAAATATTATTTTTAAGAAAGCATGTTTTTCTTCTCTATTACGAGCATGACTGTTGTTGCGAGCATGACATTTTAATGAAAGTGGAAGATTTATCTATGTCGCGAATGCGATAGAGGTCAGAGGCACGACAAGACACAATATTTTGATTTGAATAGATTTTCTTTGGCGATTATGGTTTTTCACTATCCCTATTTAAGGTATATGGATGGTGTTTTCATCATTTTCTTTCATCTTCCCATAGTTTTTCTGATTTTCTCTCAAATTTCTTCTTTTTCTTGAGTTTTTTCTCTATTATCCTTGCATTTTTGTGTAGTTCTTGCCTAAATTTTTGGAAATTGCACCATGATGAGGTAAAAAAACTGTTGCTGATAAAAGGAAGGGCAAGGGAGTTTCATCTTCAAGCCAAGGGCAAGGTACTATTGATCTTTTCTATATGTCTGATTGCCCTTTTTCCATTCGAAAGGTGGGTAAAGGTAAGATATTTCAAGCTTTCTCTAAGAAAAATTATGTGAGTATATGGCATTTAGATTTGTCTTTGTTGAAAGATTTGGGCATTTTGAATGAGTTTGAAAAAAAAATTTGATGTTTATGAAATGGGGGGAATTTGCTAACATGATGTTGCCTGTTACGAGAGGTTAGGCTATGAAGTTTTTTGTTACCTTGGATTATGTTGATAAGAGCAAGATTAAATTTAAATTTAGGCATAAGGGTGTTGAATATGTGTTTGGTTTTGAGGAAATGCATGATTGGTTTGGATTTCCTTTAAATGGTGTGACTTTTATGCCTCGAACTTTCAATTCTTTTGAAGTTTGGAAGAAATTTATAGGGTTTAGTAGCTTTGATAACAAAAACTCTACCAATAGGCAATTTAAGGATGATGTGTTATTATTGTTTCACAAATTCATGTGCCATCTTTTGTTTGGTCATGTTAATAGTAATAAAATGCAAGCCAAAGACCTTTTGGTTTTAAACTTAGTTTAGTCCAAGAAAACATCTTGTTCTATTGATTTTATTTTTGATGGTTTCTATCATGCATCCATTGCTAAGAGTAAGATTGTAGGTATGAGACATCTGGTGATGGGAATTGTGCTTGGCTGTATAGGAGAATTACATGGCTTTGAGTTAGGTGAGGCTGAGATTATGTCCTTGTTGGATGTGAAGTTCTTGCAAAATTATAACTTATTAGTAAGAAGAGTTTGGACTCCTAAGTTTATTTCTCGTGATAAATGTTTTAGGAGCACAGGTGTGGATAAAGGCAAGCATCCTACGAGTACTACTGAGGAATCTAGTTCGAGTAGTGATGATGAGGAAAAGCCCATTGACTTAGAGGTAGATGATGAAAGAGGAAGTTCAGTCGGATGGGGTCAAGTCATGGAGAGGTTAGAAGTTATACAGGAATCCAACCAGAATTTTGCTATTAAAGTGGATGCCATTGAGAAAGATTTGAAGATGGTGCATAAGAGCCAAAAGAGTTTGACCCAAAATTTTTTATCCTTTTTCAAGCAACAACAAGTGGAATTAAATCCTTCACTGTCCGGTTCTCCATGTGGAGCACAATAAAGGTAGTTTTCACTTTTACTTTTTGTTTTATTTTGTATGATTATTTGTTTACTTTTGTTTTGTTTTTTATGTTTGTGGGTGTTTGTTATGTTTTAAGTTTTTGTTGCACAGTAGGGGCATTGTGTCCTTTAAGTGTGGGGAGGTGGGTATATTTATGTTTTATTTAGTATGTTTAGGTTGTTTAAAGTTCACAACAAGAAAATAGCCAAATAGCAACTGAAAAATAGCAACAAAATTAATTTTCGTTGCTATTTTAGAAAAGAAATTTAATTTTCATTGCTAATTTTCATTCCAAATTTTTTCCCACTATCAAGTTCCGCCATATTCCATTGCTAAATTATTTTTCGTTGCTAATTTTTGCTGCTAAATTATTAATATAGTCACTAAATATAAATTTTCATAAATTTAGTTTAGATTAACTTATAGTTTAATTAATTAATTAATTGACTGGAAGTAAAATTTATAATTTCATGGTTTTTAATATTTTATTAATTAATCTCTTCATATTTTAGTTTAACTGATATTGATAACTATAATTTGAGCATCTTATGTACAATCTCAATTTATTCTATTAGAAGCAAAAAAGTTTTTAACATTAATTATGTTTGAAATTAAAGAAATTAATAAATGAAAAATTAAATAAAAATGAGACATGGCCATTTATATATAATTTTGAGAAGGGAAGGGTACAAATTTGATCAATTTTGAAAAGTGAAGAGAATAAAATGGGGTTTTCAATTTTTTTCAATTTCCTTACGAAATGAAATTTTCGTAGGAAAATTACCTACGGAAATATAATTGGATGTTATTATCTTGAAATGATTTAAAGTATGTATTTGTGTGTGTGTGTGTGTGTGTGTGTGTGTATCAACCTTCAAATTATACTTACTCGTATAGTATCCTCAATAAATTGATCCTCGTGAACCGATATCAGAAGTACTATTCACATATTACAAAGTATTGTTAGGCGACTTAAATTTTGAAGCATTACAGATCAAACTCCTAAATTTCATATCTTATTTCTTATTTTCATTAAGATAACTAACTTTTTAGTATTGTTAGCAATTATTTTTTTATCTATCTCTTATCGACAATTGGGAATGATCGATGGATCTGGAAATGAGCACCAAACCACCAGAAGTCTGAAAATAATACCTCTTGGGTTTTTAGGCATTACGTAACTACCACATAATATTTGACATAGATTTATATTTATTATGAAAAGTTTATATTTATTTATTTTTTTAAAATAAGTTAAAATTTAATAAACAACCAATTTTATTTATTTGGATGCTAATTTTTATTTGATTATAGATAATTATGTTATCACACATAATGAATACATAATTTATTAAAATATGTAAAAAAAAGGTCAATTTCACCAATTTTAGAAGTAAAGTATATTTATTTAAATATATATTATAATAAGACTACACGTAAAAAATATAATTATAATATAATATGATTGCAAGCGAAAAAATAAAAGTAAAAAATTATAATGTCCCTACCAATTTTCATGATTTTATCTTTATATTTAAAGATGGTTTGATAAATATATATAATCAAAATTTCTAATAATTTAATATTTGATCAAAATTTTTCAAAATAAAAATAAATGGCAAATTTCTATATTAATATTTTATAAATATTTATTTTTATTAATCTTAATAATGCAATTATATAATAATTGAAACAAATAGTTTATTATTATTATTATTAAAAATATAAATTTTCTAAATAAATAACTTTAGATTTTGTTATAATTGATAAAAAATTATTATCAAATTATAATATAATTTATAAATATATGTGACAAAATAAAATATCCATTTCATATGGTTTATATTAAAATTACTTGAAATTATACATAAATCATGTGATTGAAATTAAACAAAAATTATTTTTTATTTTATTTGTTATGGATTAGTGACTAAATATTTTCATCGCTAATTTTTTTATTGAAACAAAATACTATTAGCGACATATCAATTTACTTCGCTAAACCATCGCAAAAAGTGGCATTATATTTTTCCTCCAAAATTAGAGACTAAAACTTTTATTGTTAAATTTTTTGGAACTAATTTTATTAAAAAATAAAAAAATTAGCGAGGGAACTATTGTCGCTAATTTCTTTGATAAATATGGCGCGTATATTTCCCACCAATAATTAACGACTGTTTATTCATTCCATCGGAAATGAAAAATAGTCATAAAACCATCGTAAATTTTTGACGAAAATAATTTCGTTGCTAATTTATAGTTTTTTTTTAGTGGTTACCTCATAAGGAAATAAAGTTGGATGAGGCATTAATGTGATAAGGTGATAGCAAGAGAATTCTGAGAAAAGATAATTCAAGTCAGAAGTTGAAATGAATGGAGATAGGAATTTTTAAATAAGAGTGACGTTCTTGAGTAAAGGTTTTTGGTGTGAATTTCAAGGATGAAATTCCATAAGGGGAAGAGATTTGTAAGGACCCAATTTTGGCCTTAGAAGGATTCAAGGGTATTTTAAGGTATTGAGGCTTAATGAACCATAATTAGATTATGTTTTAAGTTAAAAACCTTAAAGATTAATTGTTTAATGTGTTTAAGGGTGAAATTGTCATCTTACGGTGTGTGCTATGGGCATAAATTTAAATTATGGGTCAACTCCAATAGAAGAAAAAATTGATGGGGTGCATTTCTAAAAAAGGTTAATGATAGAGATTTAGGAATAATTAATGTGGCCATTAGGGATGTCACTTTCCACTTAACTCATGTCACCTCAACTTAACTCATATTAAAGCCTTGTATTTTAAGAGGGAGTTAGAGTCTTGGGAATAGGCCATTGTCTTCCACAAGAAGGAAAAGTTCCCTCTCCTTGCTCTCTATCTCATAAAAATCTATAACTCTATTTTCTCTCTTTACTTTTTTTGTCAAAAAGCTGTAAATCTACCTCTTCTTCCTTTAGTACATTTAGCCCTTTCCACCCAAGAACATTACCTCTAATTCCTTTAGCAATTATGTGTATAAGGTTGGATTAAAGTTGGTTTTGAGGAGGTAGGCTATCAAAAAAGATTGGAAGAGGAAGAAGTGATGAAAAGGAAGATTTGAAGGATGATCTTTGGTTGCATGCACATGTTTGGAAACTCTAACTATCTTTCATGCGATTATTGGTAAAGATCTAAGGATAGTGGGAGATAAAGACATGATTAAAATAGAAATTTGTATCATATAGCAATTATGTTAAAATGGATGATGTGCATGTCCATTTAGTTTAAGAACTTATAAAATGCAGTGGGTTCTTCATTTTCTATATGTATTCCTTTTGAAATTCATCTTTAGTGTATAAATGAGGATGTTTTAAGTGGTGGAATACATAAGTTATAAAACCACCTTGCTAGAAAATTGGTTAACTGTAAGTGTGGATTGTTTGTTTTACTAGTTTTAGGGCTATTGGGGAATAGCAGATAGTACAGGTTTCATCCTCTTTTAGGTAGCCTGGAGGCACCCAATCGAGTGCCATAACCACCCAGTCAAGTGCCTAAACACTCAGTTGAGTGAAGCACCACAATTTTGCCTTGCTAACTTCCTCAATTTTGCTATAAACCCAATCTTAATAAAGTCATAATACATTATTTTTACAATGGTTTTAATGTATCGTATTTAGTATATATTTCTTAGTTACTTAAGCTTGAAAGATGATGTCATGAGAGTGTAGGGACTTATGGCAAATTAATTGTGAATTAAGAATGAAATTATATTATAAAGTTATGTGAAAGGGTGTTTGAAACAATAATGTTCACCATAAAGTTTTTTATTTAACCTTGTAATATTCTTTGATGATTAGAGAATATTGAATGCATAATCTCTAATCTTTCATGGCTATAGAAGATTAACAAAAGGAAAATTAGAGTATTTGTTTAATGGGATAAGTAAGATGCTAATAAGTAAATTCTAAAGTTGAATTTCAAAACGGAGATGAGTACACAATTATTGTAAAAGCTTATATGAATAGAGTGTTAGAATCTTATCGTTAAGCCATATTTAAACTTAAATAACAAGTCTTTGAACAAGGAGAGCATTTATTAATTATTGTAATGAGTTAATGTATAAGTTATAAATATAGATAGGTCTAACCTTGATTTTTTACTTGCTTTGTGAAATGTACATTGGTAGATTTGTGTCATATGGGTATAAGTGTTGATAAGTAGTCATAGAGTTACAATTTTACATGAGAGTTATGCATATTAAAGTGTGTAAAAATAAGATACGAGATGTTGATACTCATTTATGCTACTGTTATTTATATAAACCTAAGGAAAGTATTAAACAACTGTGTTAATGATATATACATAAGCAAGATGAAGATCTTACTCTTACAATTATATGATAAGTTATTTTATCATGTACTAATGAAAACTAAGAATCCTTTTGGCTAAACATATTGATATTATTATGGTCATTAAAAAGGCTTAGAAGATAGTTATGATGAATTAGATAAAGGTATGCTTTCCTGAAATAGTAAAGAACTGCATAAGCAAGATTGTGAAAGTAACATATTTGTTGATGAGTGTTATAATTATATTTCATGATAAGTTATCTATTCTTGAAGTAATAAATGGTGGAATCTTTATGTGTTTATATGTTTGTAAATTGATTACAGTTACCGATTGTCTATAGAATACAAATTAACTATGTTCGAATATATGATAGTGTCTTATTCGTAGATTGATTTCATGTGAATAATCCATAATGTTATGTTTACAGTTACTCAAATAAATAGAAATATGTATATGCCCTTATAAGGACTTTAAATGTTGATACTTATACTCTACTAAGTATAAGCTATCACACTTATAGAATATTAATATATGAACAGGTATTACATGACACACTGCTTGTTGCTATATGGTAGCATATATGTAATTAAATAGTAAAATATATTTTATAAAGATAATGGAAGAGTTCTATTTCCTACATCTAAGTCTAGGTTGTGGATAGATAGGCATGCCTATAAGGGTAATATACGGATACAATTATATTGAGATGGTCCTATTTGGATTACAAAAAACCCCGTTTGGGTTGTAGTTGACCCTGTTTTGGTTCGCTTAACCTGTCCTTGTTATTTGTTGATTCTCTTGATATTATTGATAAATGTGTTGATGATGTTTTGCGTTATTGGTTGAGGTAAAAGCCTATTAAGCCTTACACTAGAGAGGATACTAAAGTGAATCAATTAAAGGCCTAATCATAAACCTTTGAGCAATAACGATGACAAAAAAAGATGCCTCTCCAAAGAAAGAAGCAAAGTTAGAACTCAAGCCTCTAAAATCAAATTTGAGATATGTTTTTCTTGACTCAAACTCTCAATTTCCCTTTAAAGTTAATGCATCTTTGTTCCATGATCAAGTTGATGTATATAGAGATGTTTTGCTTAAGCATAATAAGGCTATTGGCTATTCTATGAATGATTTAAAATGGATTAGCCCTAAGATTTATATGCATAAAATTGTTTTGTAAGATAATGTTAAGCCTCCTATTGAAGGCCAAAGGCATTTGAATCCTACACTTAGCGAGGTTCTTAGGAAGGAAGTGATTATACCTTTAGATAAAGGTATCATATATTCCATTGGTGATAGTAAATGGGTAAGCGCTGTTCAAGCGGTGCCTAAGAAGAGAGGCTTTGTGGTGGTTAAGAATGAAACTTATGACTTGATTCCTACTAAAACTATCACAAAATGACATATGGTTATTGATTATAGGAAGCTAAATAAGGCTTCTATAAAAGATCACTTTCCCTTACACTTCCTATATCAATTCTTAGAAAGGCTAGCTATTTTTTTGCACTTTTGCTATATAAATTATTTAAATGGTTCCTACCAAATACCTATTCACCACAAGGATCAAGCTAAAACTACATTAACATGTCCTTATATAACTTTTGCATTTAGGCATATACCTTTTTGTTTATGCAATGCCTTTGCTACTTTTCAAAGATGCATGTTTTCCATTTTTATTTATTTGAAAGATAAATGTGTTAAAGTATTTATGGATGATTTTAGTGTCTATGGAGCTAACTTTCACCATTGTTTAGGGACTATTTATAAAGTTCTTAATAGTTGTATGGAGCATGGATTGGTGCTTAATTAGGAAAAATTCTACTTTATGGCTCAAAATGGTATTATTCTTGATCATTCTATCTTAAGTAATGGGATTGGTGTAGATAGAGCAAATATTATGGTGATAGCCAATTTCCTACCTTTAAGTGTGTAAGAGATACTAGAATTTTTCTAGGACATGCAAGATTTTATAGAAGTTTATCAAGGATTTCTCAAAGATAGCTAAATCACAATGCAATCTTCTAGCAAAGGATACTGAGTCTTTATTTGATGAAGCTTGTCTTGATGCATTTGAAACAATGAAGAATACCCTAATTTTAGTACCTATTTTGTAGCAGCATAATTGGGATGAACCATTCAATATTATATATGATGTAAATTATTTTTGGGGCAGTTGTGATTTATTATGCAAGTAAGTTGTTAAAAAGAACTCAAATCAACTACATCACAACAAAAAAAAGGAGTTATTAGCTCTATTTTTATGCATTCGATGAGTTTAGAGCTTATTTGGTAGGGTAACAAGTTATAATGTATTTGGATCATGCTGTTTTTAAGTATCTTTTGAGTAAGAAAAATGCAAAGCCAATGCTTTTAAGGTGGATTTTGATGATTCAAGAGTTTGATTGGGAAATTAGAGATAACAAGGGAAGTAAGAATGCTATGGTGGATCATTTATCAAGATTGGACTAAGATGGAAAAAATGTATGATGATGGTGCACCTATAGATGTAAATTTTCATGGTGAACACCTTTTAAGTTTGATGTCTAAAGAGATCCCTTAGTTCACTGATATTGCCAACTACTTAGTATTTGGCATCCTTCCATATGTTTTATATTATAATCTAAGGAAAATGTTTTTGCATGATTGTTAGTTATACTATTGGGAAGAGCCCTTGCTTTATAAGAGATGTGTAGGTGGATTGATTAGAAGGTACATTACCCAAGATAAGATTAAAGACATCTTGAAGCATTTCCACTCATTGGAGGTTAGTGGTCATTTATGTATATCTAAGATAGCTTCTAAGGTACTTCAATCTAGTTTTTGGTGGCTTACTCTATTTAAAGATGTTAGAGCATATGTGCTTAGATATGATAGATGCCAAAGGATAGGTAGTATAACTAGAAAGAATGAGATGCCCTTGAAATAAGTGTTAAAGGCTGTGATATTTAATGTTTGGAGATGGATTTTATAGGTCATTTCCCTAGTTCTTTTGGTCACAAGTATATTTTTGTTATGGTGGACTATTTATCTAAATGGATTAAGGTAATACCTTCTCTTACTAATAATGTGAAAGTAGTAAGGATGACGCTCAAAAAGGCTATATTCTCTAGGTTTGGCACTCATAAAGCAATTAGTAGTGATAGAGGTTCCCATTTCTTTTATAGTGTGATTGATAGTATGTTAAAGAAGTATGGGGTGAAACACAAGGTTCCATATAATCCTCAAACTAGTGGACAAGTAGAAGTAAGTAATATAAAGTTATAATGGATCTTGGAAAAAATAGGTTCTTCATCTTAGAAGGATTGGACATTAAAGTTAGATGATGCTCTTTAGACATATATGACAGCCTTCAAAGCACCAATAAGCCTTACCCCCTATCAATTTATCTATGGCAAGTCTTATTACTTGCTGATTGAGCTTGAACATAAGGCTTATTGCGTAATAAGGGCTTTGAATATTGATATGAAGCAAGCTGGTAAGAAGAGGTTACTTTAGCTAAATGAGTTAGAGGAATTAAGGATGAATGCCTATGAGAATGCTAAGTTATATTAGGATCATACCAAGATGTTACATGACAAGCATATAGTTAAGAAACAGTTTCGTGAAGGTGATTTAGTGCTTCTTTATAACTCATGATTGAGGTTATTTCCTAGGGAGCTTAAGTCTCGATGGTTTGGTCCTTTTAAAGTTGTTAAAGAATATGAATTTGGAGAAATTGATATTTAGAATGGCAAGGGAGAAGTTTTCATGGTCAATAGTCATCATCTTAAGCCTTATTTTGTAGTAGAGTCCATTAGTGATGTGAATTTTCTTACCCTCGCTACACTAAAGAGCTCATTTCTCAAGTTTCTTAATGTTTTTAGTATATTACACAAATCTTCTTAAATATTTTCTTTACACAAGTGTCTTTTTAGTAGTTTTTTGTATTTTTTAAGTAGGTTTGTTATTCATTTTTATGTTCTTATATTATTTTTAATGTCCTAATGTTTTTCTCTAAGTTTTTGGTAGATTTGTTTTTGCATTTATAAGTAGGGTGTGACAAGCCTTAACATCTGTGCTAACTCGTTATAAAAAGTCAGTGAGCTAACTTTTGGTCTGTGCCAATTTGTGTGAAGATTTGTTCTAGAAGCGTTGCATATCAAATAATCAGAGGTTGTGTCAATTCATAAAAAGATACACCTATGCCGAGTTATCACCAATATACTGAATCATTCCATAGAGCAATCATGTCGAGTCGTGACCTTTGTACTAACTCATGGTAGCACCCATTCCTGCCAAATTTTTTCTAATTTTGAAAAAGTTATGGGAAACCCTAAAAATTGTGTCTTTTCCCATAAGAAGTCATAACCTTTCCTCTTTTTTCTTATCCCTTTTTAGTTTTTTCTTTCCCTATAAATACAAGTCTTTATTTCTATTTATTGTTGCAACCTTTTCCCTTTCCCTATAGGGTTATTTCCTAATAAATACATCTCGTTTTCCTTCGTATTCCCTACTCTTTCTTTCTCACTTGTTTCTCTTAACACCTCCATTATCAAGTTGTTATTTCTTTTTTTTTGTTTCTCTTTCCTATGTCCATTACCAAGTTCATTCTTATTTTTCTTTGAACACTTATTTACCTTAACATGCAAGATCCCAAAAATAAGAGGATCTACTTCATGAAGGCCTCAAAAGAAAACTTCTATAGATGAGGATTTCACTTTAATAGACAAGGCTCCATTTACTTATGAGAAAGGTGCCAGATTTATTTCTCTAAATCTAATAGGAATTATGTCTTGTAAGTATCTTTTTACTAGCCTCTTAAGGGATATTAGTATGACTGAACCTCTGAGTGCTCTTTTAACTTCACGTGGTCTTATTAGATATATTTCAATATATGAACCAACTTATATTCATTTGGTTTTGGAATTTTACACAACTTTGGAAGTAAATGAAAATGACTTTAGGGTGTTAGAGTTCCTTTGTTAAGGGAAAGGTACACTTTTACAAATTCATTTATGCATAGATTTTTTTGATTTAGGAGACATGGTATGTTTGACCCTGCTAAAAACATTAATTTTAATGCATTTTGACATCCTTGACTGATTTAATAACACCATTCTAACCTAAAAAGAGTAAAGCTATTTTTATTAAAGACTTTAAATTTTGGCTTTTGGATAAAGTTCTTGCATGTGTGATTTTTCACAAGTTTGAATTTAATAGGGTTACTTATTAAGAGTTATTCCTTATGTGGTGCATTCACAATAATAATAATGTACATTTATACCATGAAACAATACATCCCAATTAGTTTTGTAACATTACTATATGCATATTTGATTAGTCATAAATTAAATATCAGTCTTTATCATCAAGTATTTACTATTTATCATAACCTGTAAATGCCTAATTAAGTCCTGTAGCTGTGGATAACGGGTACTGTGGATACCCATAGGTATCAAACATATGAATACCCGAAGGTATTAAACCTGTGGATCCAAATAGGGTCAAAACTGTGGTCCCAAATGGGGATATACTATGGACCCAAATGGGATCAAAACTATAGCAGCTGCAATTGTAACCCTATAAGCATGCCTATCTATCCACCACTAAATTTTATGTGTAAGTCTAAATCATTTTATCCATTGCTTTCCTTTCATGGTACATAGTTCTTCATATTGCATAATTATGGCTACAAATGTTCAAAATAATCAATAGTGTTATTTTAACTATTATTACATAATTACATTTATAATTGTCTGCCCCCTTTTTTAATCAATATTTTTATTAGGGAATTTCTAGCAAATATGCATTTGTAAGGAGTTACTGACAATATATGCTCATAGGTTTGCACCATATGTGCAGGTCTACCTTAGAGACACCACATCATAATTTTCCCCCATCATTGGAAGTTAAAAACACCTTCTCGATCAGTAGGCCTATCTTAAGGACACTACAACATAATTCTTTCCTTCATCATTGGAAGTTAAAACAACCTTCTAGATTATCCTTCTTTCATTGTACTTTAGTTATATACTATAATCTTGGCTTCGACTATATGGATCAATTTTTGGTAGGGTCTATACCCTTTATCTCCAGCCATGTGAACCAACTACTGGTGAAGTGTTCTATTAGTTCAACAATTCTTTTATTCAAGTAGAATAAGGATGACTTCTAACCATTGTGATGCATACCAAATCCCGTAGGCATCCAGTTTATTTTTGAAAGCCCATTTTTAGGATTTAAGACCATATCAGGTTTATTTAACTCGTGAAAATGAATCACTTTGTAATGAGCAAGTATTCAACCCAATATGCAATGCCTCGAATCCCAATAAGGACAAAATAGTGTTCGAGGTATCCTCACTCATTTGCTAACAACTAATTTATGAGATATTTACTAAGCATCATAAGGCATTTTATTTTAGGAGTCCCCACCCAATAGAACATTAGGAAAGTGGTTCTAACCTTAAGAAGGCAAAACCAAAGAGAGTTCAGACTTCACTCATATTTATACCTATGGTTAATGTTACATAAACAAGTTTTAGTGATTAATGTATTTCCTCTCTTTTCTAACATAAGTTATTATACATAAAAATAAAAACACATTCAATCACGTTGAAAAACATGTATGTGAAAGTTGTGAAGCATTCTAGAATAAATGTAAATGTAAATTCATACATAAATCGGGGAGTTAAGTCCTTTCAATGATTATATAGGTCCTTACATGCATATTTACAAAATGTTGGCATTTTAGGTGTATTTTAGATAATAGAAAGGGAATAATTAATCCCTCGTAGTTTTGGAAAAAAGAATCGTGTTATTTGATTAATTTAAAGTAGAAATTATTTGGTGAGCTATTAATTAGAGCGTGTAAAAATCCATTTTTACTAAACTATTAGAACTCAATAGGAGGTATTAAATAATAATACAGACCTGAATAATAAAAATATAGGATAAGGAAATATAAAAAAATCCTAAGCTAACCCACTTCGACTTAACCTCCAACTCAATCCGGGATAGAAATTATACATAAAAAATATGTCAAGAAAATATAATTAGTATATAATAAAAATGATTATTAATGATAATATTTATAATAGCAATTATGAATATTATCATTAAAATAATAAAAATGTTAATAACAACAATATCTAAAATTAACACCAATTAAAATAATATAAAATAATAATAATAATAATAATAATAATAATAATAATAATAACAGCAGCAGCAACAACAACAACAACAACAACAACAATAATAATAATAATAATAATAATAATAATAATAATAATAATAATAAATTATAATATTATTATAAAATAAACAATAAAAATATTAATAAAATTAACAAGATGATGTTGATGATGATGATAATAATAACTAAAATAAAAATTAATAAAAGGAAAAGAAAAGGAAATGGGTCCATAAACAATGTAAGATGGGAGCACTAAAAGATAAAAAAAGAAGAGGACGTGATGTGTGCGATTAATGGGAAGAGGCAACGTGACTGGGACTTTTAGCGATGGGAGTTTTTGTTGTCGCTAAAGGTCCACAACAACAACAAAAGGGACTAAAAGAGAAAAACTCTTTAGCAATGGGAAAGAAGGGCTTTTAGAGATGGGAATTTTTGCTGTCACTAAAGGTCCACAACAACAACAAAAGGGAATAAAAGAGAAAAAAACTCTTTAGCAATGGGAAAGAAGGGCTTTTAGCGATGAGATTTTTTGAGAATCAGTAAAAATCTAAAAATTAGCCTGTGAGTCATATAAGGCCATGATTTGGTTATTGACTGACGGATTGGGTCTGTCACTCAGCCCCGAAATGTGTTCCAGCCACTGGAACATGCTGGAAAATCATAAAAATTTGACGCCATGTAAAATGTCTACTTTTGAGTATGTATTTTCTTTTATTTAAGTTGCTAAATATGTAATATTATGTGTATTTTAGGTGTTTATGTTGAGTTTATGTGATTATTTGTGTTTTAGGTCAAAGTTGGTGCAAATGTGAAGTGATTTGGGGAAATGGTGAAGGATTCAGATGAAGCAGTTCACGAGTCGTGAAGAGGCTCACAACTCGAATAGAAATGGTACGAGATGTGAAGCATTTCATGAGTGATACAGAGACGCCTGGTTCACGACTCGGCAGGAAGTTCACAACTCGGCAGGAAGTTCACGAGTCAGTAGAAAGTTCATGAGCCAGGAGCAGTTCACGAGTGAGGATAGTTTGATGGAGTTCACGATTCGTGAAGATGTTCATGACTAGTGAAGTTGTTCATGAGTCAAACATTACGCCTGTTCCCAAATGATGCCATCTTTCTACACATGATTTTTCAGCCAAGCATCATGACCTTTCATGGCAACTTAACAACCATTATGAAGAGACATGTTTATAGAGTTTTCCCTATATAAATATGGATGGCATTTACTGAAGAAAGGAGGAAATCAATCAATGTTTAGTTTTTAGAAATATAGTTATTATTTTTGAAAAACATTTTTACTTAGTTTTTATTTGATGATTACAAAGGGACAAAGCCAAAGGAACATGAGATGAGTTTCTTTCTTTGTTTGTCTTTAATTCAATTATATACTTTGGCTAGTTTCCTTTGTACATTATAACTAGACACTAGTATTTGTTTAAGACATTTTCATTATTATTATTGTGAATGAAAAATTATTTACATCCATTTGTGTGCTTTGATTTGCTATGTATGATTGGCCACCATATTTGGCATGTTAGTCAATTTGTTCGCAACGAGAGTTGGAATTCTTTGATGGAAAAACAAATGAATGTACTTGAAGCATTAAATTCACTTAGAGATAAGGAATTCACTTTAAGGGGCTAAAGAATTGGCACAAAGCTTCATAATTTTTGTTTATCTCTATAATGACACGAGAGTGCTTATAGACTCTAAATGAAAACATCTTTACTGACAACGAGCATTGCTTTAAAGAATCTTGGCTAAATTCTCCAGTCACTTCATCCATACAATTACTTGATCTTGTTCTTAAATGAATTGCTTCTCTTAGTTATAATATATCTTTATACAATCATTTAAGTCATCTTTAATCTAACTTGATTTAATCTATGCAATGTAGTTTAGATATTTAATTAAATACATAATCTTCATTTTATTTTTTACTTATCCATCTACTCTTTGTGATTTCAATACAAAATTTATATCGTTCCCTTTGGAACGATACCCTACTCATCCTATACGCAGTCTAGTGAGACTAAGGGTTTAAATAAATCCCCATTAGATTTTGGCGCCGTTGCCGAGGAACAGTTTAAATAAATTTTTATTGATTGATACAAAATAGTGGATGCTTTAGGATTATATGATATAAATTAGTTATTTGATGTATGAACTTTTATATTGTGTTTGTTGTATTCTTTGTAATTAGAGGTTTTATAATGATCTTATACTAAAAGTATTTGTGATTTTAACAGTTAATTTATTAAATTCATCTCTTGCACAATAATCTTTTTGTTTAGGATTAGCTTTCTTAGTTTAGATTTTATTTGTTCTTTGGATTATTCTTGGTTATATTTTAAGTATTTTATCATTTTCATTTTTCTTATCTTATTTTTCCTCTGTCTTTTTAACATTTGGATCGAGATTGGTCATTTTCGCAGAACAGTTTGCAGCATTAGGCACATTCATGAGTAATGTTCGACTCGTGAAGAACATCCATGAGTGTCCCAGAAATACACACTTCACGAGTCATGAAGTTCTTACCGAGTCGTGCATCACAAGATCGACTCGTGAATGGTTTCACGAGTAACACAGAATGGAGAAGTGCAAGAGTCGTGACATTCACTACAAGAAAATCAGTAAATAGCAACGGAAATTAGCAACCGAATTTGTTGAATTTCCATTTCTAATAAAAATTAGCAACGGAAAATAGCAACGGAACATTCGGTTGCAAATTTCGCGGTTGGTATTTTTAGCAACGGAATGTATTTTTCGTTGCTATTTTTACCAACGGAATTAGAATTTCCTTGCTATATTTAGCAACCGAAATAAATTTTCGTTGCTATATTTAGCAACCGAAATAAATTTTCGTTGCTATATTTAGTAACCGAAATTAGTTTCCGTTGCTATTTCTAGCAACCGAATTAAAGTTAGCGACAAAATTTTCGTCGTTATTCCGTCACTAAATATATATATATATATATATATATATATATATATATATATATATATATATATATATATATATATATATATATATATATATATATATTACAAGCCAAAATGTCATTTAAAAAGGAGAAAACAGGAAAGAGATACAGATCAACCCAGAACACTAACATCAGGGTGAGCAAAGCAGAAAGACATCCAAACAAAAAAAAGAGAAGCACAACTACCAAAGAAATAAGAAACAAAACTGACAACCCATATGAAACCCACATAACTTAAAACAAAAATAATAGCTGAAGCATGCAAGATCTACACCACTACATCATCATAATCAAATAATACAAATTCTAAATGAGATAAATATATATAATATTCCAAAAATGTTTAGCCATGATCCATGTAAGGTTCTGGGTTATAACTAACATGTCCTAAAGTACTAGATAATAATTTGATTCTAATTTCTCCAAAATTCTATGGTTTTAACAAAGTCCCAAATAAATTAAACTCACAATCAGGTGCACCACTTGCAGACAAATGAAAATTCAAACAAGCCACCTTTAATTTGGCAAAACTTCTCCCGCATTACATTTGCACCGCAGACACACATACCATACTGCATCAGCTTGTATTAAACATGATTTTAATGGACCTTGAATCAGTAATTTACTCAAATGCAAGTGTACTTCAGAATTTGTGAAACACAACGTTTCATGCAGAATCGACATTCAGAATGCAAGGACCATTCAGAATATATATATATATATATATATATATATATATATATATATATATATATATATATATATATATATATATATATATACAGCAACATCAATAAGCACATAAATATATAACTACTTGAGTGAATGTTTTATATTTAACATTTGAAGAGAGAATAAAGGAGATAGGGAATTATTATTCTGTAAAAAGTATACCAAACAAAATCTTTAAAACAAAATATTAAACAAGTTACCTAAACAACTTTCACTCAGATATTTTATATGATCCCATGTATACCTTCTAATAAATTGACATTTCAATCAAATATAATTAATAAGAAAATCACAATTCAATCAAAAATTAAACTCACCCTCTGCAACCAAAGTCCTCAGCTACATGTGAGTTAGATTATATCAGAGTTTTGGATCATCACAAGCTTTGATATTCAACATTTTATACATGCTCACTAACAATGGAAGTATAATGTTATAAGCCAAAAGATTATGAAGTTTGCTATGAAATTTGCATTGAGTTAGTTATCTAGAAAGTGAAAAGCAACAAAAAACCATGTGTATCATGGTATTATGCAGTAGCAACCTAAGTTAAAAACCATCCAGGAACACCTTATAGCAGTAAGATTTAGATACTAACCTAGGTTTTCTATATAATTCATCTATACCTTAGTCTGTTCAGTATTAATTAATATCTTAGGCTCCAGCACTATGAAGGGGAAAACTGTTCATCTAACATTGTAAAATATTAGTGTGAACCGCATTTTTAAGAACCAACTGTATCTACAGAAGAGACATGAAAAATGAAGGATTGATACATAATTAATAATTAATAATTAAAAAAGTTTTAAGTTCTTTCTTCATACATTAATTCCATTAATATAGACACAATTCCATTTAACATTAATAAGAAAATTTACTTATTGTCTCTGTAAGAAGATAGATTGAAAAGTAAAAGATGGGATAATGCATAAAAACATACTTATATTTCAGTTACGCAACTCAATTTTATAAATGATGTTTTAGTTTTTTACACACCCGAAATATAATTTATTGTCCATCTAAACTTCATAGTATGCATACATTATCTCTTGATATTTAAAAAATGTGTAACTATTATCCATCAATTCTTTTAGTATGTACATTTTATTTGTTAAATGCATATGATTTTGATAAAAAAATAACTCTTAATTTATAAGTGAATGACTCTTAATTTCTAAGTATAATAAAGAAAATGCACATAAAAAATCAAGAGGTAATGGGTAGACTTTTGTCAATTTCGGAGAATAATATAATTATCAAATTCGGGTGGACAATAAATTCTTTTTGCCAACTACAGATGTGTTATTATGTAATCTACCAAAGTAAAAGAAAAAGAGTGCAAAAAAATATGCAGTTATGACAAACGCAGGGTTAATTATCGAATTTTAAAACTTAAAATTAAAAATTCATAATAAAATATTTTTTAATATAAAACAAATAAAGATCCTAAGAACCGTCAATCAGCAACTAAGACTTATTCAACTAATTTACTTGTCACTGACCAGCACCTATACCCAACATGCAGCAGAAACATGCTATCCTCAAAAATGAATTAATTATGCACCTGCCTACCATTCAATAAAGATTTGTTTTCCTGACAACGAGCTTAAATGAATTACTTGTCACTGACCAACACCTATACCCAACATGCTATCAAATAAAGATATGCCATTTAACAATTATAAGGTGACATTTCAAAATCTTTACCTAAGCTTTGCTCTAAGAATTCATCAGAAGTTGATCCTTTAGGGTCCTCAATGTTTTCCAATGTCTCCACTCTGGCTCGTTTTATCCTGCAAGTTTATTCATCGAACCAAATTTGTTCTAGTAACTACAAAAACAGTCAAGTGAATGAAACAGCAACACTCAAATAAAGATAAAATAAAACCAGCTTAAATGTCTATTGAACCCCAATCAAATCTACCCTCAATCAATGATTCACCACATTGCAAAACAAAATATTTCCTATATAAATTATTTCAAACCCCATGCGTCATAAATATTAAAAGCTAAAAAGCTAGTAATTCCTCAAACGTCATATATGAAAATATCAGCGAAGCCATAGGTATATGTATATAAAATTATCTAAAAAAATACTTGTTTTCTGCCCAGTGATAAAGTAATTCAGTGGATACAGTTAGCACTACCTGCAATATGATGATACATGAAAAACAGCTCATAAAACGTTTGCTTACAGAACAAATAAAAAAGAAATAAGCACTCCCAAGTCCATCAAAAACTAATAATTCAAAAACACCATATAATGAAATCGATTATTGCCATTTGAAATTCTATACATTAGACCTTTCCAGCAACCAAAAATGTATTTATAAATTATCTATACTTGCGAAACAAGATTTAAATGTTTACACTAACGCAATCTTTCTCAACAAGTGATAAAAGGAAAGTGAAGGAAACCTGCTTTCAATGTCGGAACAATCCTCATCGTCTTCCTGGGCTTATGGCTCGCATGAATCAGAATCAAGCTCATCCTTAGTTGCTTCTTCATTTGGTGAAGAGTCGGAAGATTTAGCATCTAACTCAGTATCGAGATATGCTACAAAATCATCACTGCTAGATGAATTTACCGGCGAATCAGTGGCAAGACTCATCTAAAATAGCATTTATGCAGTAAATAAACATATTATCCTTTAAATAATTAAAGAAATGCAAACTATCAATTCTTCAAGTTAGAAAACAAATTATAAGCGATATCAAAAACTGAATAAAATCAAACAAGAGCCAAGAAGAAGAATCAACTAGTGGATAAATCAGGAAAAGAGATGAAACTATTGTTACTTGATTACCTCCAAATTTTAAATTCTCGTTAATCGCAGAGAATGCTAGAAAGAGAGACAGAGGGGTGGCGGTGTGTGAGGGAGGAGATGAGTCTGCTTCGTTAGAGAGAGAGACAGAAAGACGGCGGTGTGTGAGGAAGGAGATGAATTTCATCTAGGGTTTTTCCAATTTATAGTTCTAACAAAGGTAAAAGTACTTAAATGCCCCTAATTTAGCAACGGAATCATTATTTCGTTGCTATTTTTGCAACCAAATTAAATTCGGTTGCTATTTAGCAACGAAATTTAAATTCGGTTGCTATTTTAGCAACCAAAACAAAATTTCGTTGCTAAATAGCAACCGAATTTAATTCGGTTGCTATTTTTCATTCAAAGTGAAATTTAGCAACGGAATTATTTTTCATTGCTAAATTAGCAACGGAATCATTATTCCGTTGCTATTTTTGCAACCGAATTAAATTCGGTTGCTATTTAGCAATGGAATTTAAATTCGGTTGCTATTTTAGCAACCGAAACAAAATTCCGTTGCTAAATAGCAACCAAATTTAATTTGGTTGCTATTTTTCATTCAAAGTGAAATTTAGCAATGGAATTATTTTTCCGTTGCTAATTTAGCAATGGAATGTATTTACCGTTGCTATTTTAGCAACCGAAATATTATTAGCAACGGAATATGATTTCCGTTCCTAAATAGCAACGAAATTCTATTTCGGTTGCTAAATTAGCAATGGAAAATAAATTTCGTTGCTATTTTTCGTCCCAAATTTTATCCGCCATTTGTTGCCGCCTTAATTAGCAACTGAATACAAATTCCGTTGCTAATTTTTATTGCTAAATAATGGCGCCAGAAATTCCCTCCACTTTTAGCAACGGAAGCTAACCAAATATTTTTCCGTTGCAAATTTTATAAAGTTCAACCAATTTTAGCAACGAAAACTATATTTAGCAACGGAATTGTGTTTTCGTTGCTAAATTAGCAACGAAATAAATTCTGTTGCTATTTTTCCGTTACTATTTCAATATTTTCTTGTAGTGGTTGTGTTCGTGTCATGAAGATGTGCTTTACACCCATTCTTCATGAGTTATGAATCTATGTCCGACTCGTGAAAAATTTCACTAGTGCCCAAAAAGGACGTTCTTCATGAGTCGTAAAGTTTTCTTCGACTCGTGATTCACTGTTCTCAATTTTACCGAGTCATGAATTTTAACCCTTTTTCTTTCTTAATTTGTTTTTCTTTCTTTATTTCTTCATAATTTTACTTAATCATCTTTTTCGCTTTTAACTCTTCATTAACTACAATCAATTAGTTATAAACAAAGGTGACAATGGTTCCAAGGGAAATTAGGGTTTGTGAAACAACATGTCGTTTCACTATTCTCCCTCATTTTTCTATAAATATAGCAGTTAGTATTTTCCTTTCTTTCACCGTTCTTTTCTTCTCTTCACGTCTCGTGCACTTATTTCCTTTTGGCTTCTTCTTTCATTTCTTCTCTTTTACTTTGTCTTCTTCCTACTACTCATTTGTTTGTGTGTTTCTCTTCAACGTTCTTCTTCTTTCATTTCTACACTCTTGTATTTCTTCTCTCTGGCTTTCTCTTTTTCCATTAATGATGAGAACAGAAAACCCATCTTCTTCAAGAAGCCAACAAGTGGGAGATAAAGCATAACCAGAAAGTTTACAAACTCAGATTGGTGCACCATTTCCCATTTCATCTGTGAATGAAGGTAATTGTTTCCTTACTCTTAAGGATAGGGCAATTTCCTAATGTAAGTATTTTCCAGACTCCTTACTTGAACAAGTGGGATTGCTCGATGTAGTGAATGAAATGCTATCTCAATGTGGCTTATTGCATTTTGTTAATATGCATGAACAATTTTATACTGATTTGGTCTTGGAATTTTACACCAATTTGAAGGAAAATGCTGAAAATTCTAGGCTATTGGACTTTCACTTGAATGGTATTGATTATACACTCACATATTTTATGATGCATCGCATTTTTAGCTTTAAGCAAATCAGGTTTTGTGATCCTCCTAAGGTGTATAACCCTAATGTCTTTTGGAATTTTCTGACTGGATTAACCACACCATTTAGGGCTCGGGAGGCTAAGTCTATGTTTATAATAGATTTGAAATATTGGATTTTGCATAAGATTTTAGCTTTTGTTGTCTTTAACAAGCCTGAATTTAATCGAGTCTCTCATCATGAGTTATTTTTGATGTGGTGTGTGCATAATCGCAAGTCCGTTTGTTGGTCTTTTTGGATTTTTAATCAGTTAATGAATTGTGTTGGTCGTCCGGAGTCTCCTTTCATACATGGACATGTCATAGCTGCTATTGCTAGGAGTCTTGACGTAGATTTGCATACATATGATAGTGTCCTTCCATGTTTATATTTTTCTAAACATCTTTTTGTTCGGGGTGAAGTGGTTAATAATTATTTTCAATTTATTCTCCTACTTTCACGTTCTTGTTGGAAGGATCTTGTAGGCCCTACTATTTCACAAAAAGTGGCTAAGGAAAGCACTTCGGATGAGGCAGGGGATGAGGCACAGGAACAAGGAGATGTTCCTATGGAGGATGTTCCTAAAGACGAGGTTGCTATTTCACCACCTATTACTGGATCTTCTTCACATTTCATTCATTCCATGTTCAACCAGTTGTTGCAAAATCAATCCACCATTCATAATCAACTCACATCATTGGAGCAAGTTACCTCCCATTTGGTTCGACGTCAACGATGCCTTGAGTACAAGGTGGATACTTTCATTGCCCAATCGGGTTATGTTGTGTCTTCGCCTCCACCTTCACCATGATCTTAGGGGAGTTTTCTTTCCTTTATTCTTTAGTTTGTTTCTTTTTGTTTTTGTTTTTGTTTTTGTTTTGTTTCTTCACATTGAGGACAATGTGTATTCTAAGTGTGGGGGAATAAAATATGTTGTGTGTTATATGTTTTGTTTCACATTGTTATTTTTGTTTGGGTGTGTATCTTTTTCTTTATTTAGACTAAACTTTTTAGTAAGTTTTCTTATAAGTATTGCTCTCAATTGATTATAATATAGGTTTTTAAGTTAAGTCATTTGCCTTTTATGCTCATTTGATTAGTTTTTTAAATTTTTGGCATGTGTTTTGTGTTTTCAAGTTATCTCTTTTTACTTCTTTCAACATTTTAGATTATTTAGTCTCTTTACTAACTATGCTTTAAGGTTAGAATTTGATCATTTAGTTTAAGATTTTAGGATTTTGTTGCCTCATGGAAACTATAGATATAATACTAACCTTTACCTTTTAATAATGGATGAGGGCTAGCAAAAAGAAAACAAATGATGAAATAAAATAAACAAAGCAAGATGTATACTTAAAAGTTTAATAAAGTATGGGATGGAGCATAAAATGCATCCATTACTACATTTTCTTGCTACTGTAAGTACATGGGATAAAGCTTTAAATAATTCCCATGCTAAAAGAAAAAAAAAAGAAAACAAATGCAGTCTAAAAATGCCATGAGATTGGTTTAAGGGTATGAGTGCTTGTAATTTGTCCTAAAAGGCAACTATAGTCTTAGAATCTTAGTTTTTATGATCAATATTCTCTCTTGAGCATGGTTAGTTTTGAGACTTTATTATTTTGATGTTGGAGGTAACTTGGTAATTTAGAATACATGTTTTAAGTTTTTATTTACCGATATTTTGAGTATTTAAGGTGTTTGATTTCATTTCAATCTTGTTTAAAGTGAATATTGAGCAATGCTTTATAATTTGACTTACTTAGTTTAACTTGGAATTAGATTTTCTCATTCTTTTCTTGCTTGAGGACAAGCAAGGTTTAAGTGTGGGGGAATTTGATGCCATGTAAAATGTCTACTTTTTAGTATGTATTTTCTTTTATTTAAGTTGATAAGTATGTAATATTATGTGTATTTTAGGTGTTTATGTTGAGTTTATGTGATTATTTGTGTTTTAGGTCAAAGTTGGTGCAAATGTGAAGTGATTTGGGGAAATGGTGAAGGATTCAGATGAAGCAGTTTACGAGTCGTGAAGAGGCTCACGACTCGGACAGAAATGGCATGAGACGTGAAGCATTTCATGAGTGATACAGAGACGTCTGGTTCATGACTCGGCAGGAAGTTCACGGCTCTGCAGGAAGTTCACAAGTCGGCATGAAGTTCATGAGTCGGGAGCAGTTCACGAGTGTGAACAGTTTGATGGAGTTCACGACTCGTAAAGATGTTCACGAGTCGAACATTACGCCTATTCCCAAACAATGCCATCTTTCTGCACATAATTTTTCAGCCAAGCATCATGACCTTTCATGGTAACTTTTCACATTAACAACCATTATGAAGATACATGTTTATAGAGTTTTCCCTCTATAAATATGGATGGCATTAACTGAAGAAAGGGGGAGATCAATCAATGTTTTGTTTTTAGAAATATAGTTATTATTTTGGAAAATATTTTTACTTAGTTTTTATTAGATGATTACAAAGGGACAAAGCCAAAGGAACATGAGATGAGTTTCTTTCTTTTGTTTGTCTTTAATTCAATTATATACTTTGGCTAGTTTCCTTTGTACATTATAACTATGCACTAGTATTTGTTTAAGACATGTTCATTATTATTATTATGAATGAAAAATAATTTACATCCATTTGTGTGCTTTGATTTGCTATGTATGATTGGCCACCATATTTGGCATGTTAGTCAATTTGTTCGCAACGAGAGTTGGAATTCTTTGATGGAAAAATAAATGAATGTACTTGAAGCATTGAATTTACTTAGAGATAAGGAATTCACTTTGAGGGGTTAAAGAATTGGCACAGAGCTTCATAATTTTTGTTTATCTCTTTAATGACACGAGAGTGCTTATAAACTCTAAATGAAAACATCTTTACTGACAACGAGAGTTGCTTTAAAGAATCTTGGCTAAATTCTCCAGTCACTTTATCCATACAATTACTTGATCTTGTTCTTAAATGAATTGCTTATAATATATCTTTATACCAACATTTAAGTCATCTTTAATCCAACTTGATTTAATCTACGCAAAGTAGTTTAGATATTTAATTAAATACATAATCTTCATTTTATTTGTTACTTATCCATCTACTCTTTGTGATTTCAATACAAAATTTATATCGTTCCCTTTGGAACGATACCATACTCATCCTATACGTAGTCTAGTGAGACTAAGGGTTCAAATAAATTCCCATCAAAATTCCTAAAACCTCAATTTAAACTCAATTAAGTGCACAAAAAAAGGCTAAAAAGGTCACTTTTACAAATGAAAAATATGATTTAAAAAAGAAAAACACAAATTAAACCAAGAAACTTGAGAATTAAAATTATGAACTCAATGAGGCAGATGATGAATAGTAATTTCTAATTAAGCTATTTACCCAATTTTTACAAGATTTCAATTAATTAACATGATTTAATGCATTAAATGAACACATACAAAAACAATTAACAACAAATTAACAAGCTTAAATTTAAGCAATCAAAATTAAGAAATTTAAACGACCAAAAATGGAAAATAAATATTTACATGGAAAAACTTAGGTCAAATACTAGATTTACAATCTTTGGGGCTTAAGAATACTACCCTTGGATTTATTTTTGCTCCCAAAATAAAGAAAATCAAGTCACATAAAACTTGCTCCCTTCCTTTTTTTTTGTTGAAAAAACAAGGGAAGTTGGTTTGTTCTTTTTTATTTTTTCTTTGACTTTCTTCTTGCTTCTTTTTTCTCATTGTCTATTTTTCGTTTTTTATTTTTATTTTTTAGCCGCTCTTCTTTAATTCTTTTCCTTTGGCCCCCTTTTTTCATCTCATCTTGGAGCATTTAATGCTTTAGATGAGGAATAGACAAAAGAAAAGAAAATATCTTTTATTTTAATTTGATTTTCCCTACATAATTATCCATAAATTTAAGATTATTATTATTATTATTATTATTATTATTATTATTATTATTATTATTATTATTATTATTATTATTATTATTATTATTATTAGTAAGAAAATCAATTAATCTTTTTAGTTAATTTTCTTATATAGATATATTGTGTAATTTTCATTTTAATTAATTAATTAATTTATTATATTATTTCTTTTTACATATGCTATGTTTCAATATTTTTTGCTATATTTTTGTCCCTTATTTTAATCTACATTTCTATTTACTTCTATTATTATATTTTTATAATGATAATTTTTAATTAACATATATTTTAATTTTAGAAAAGAGAAACCCTGAAAAAATGCTTTATAAGGCACTGAAATTTCGAAGAAAAGCAGCAAAAAAGTTATTTTTTAGGAAAAAATAATTTTACTTTGAAAACATAAAACCTGAAGAGAGAACATTTTGCTTCAATCCTCTGGCTATTTTGGAGTAACATAATTCTCATCAAGTAACACTGATCATAAGCCACCTCAAGATCCAATGTCTACAGTTGTCCCCAATTTTAGGGAATTTGGTGAACTAGTGCCTAAATAAGCTAAAATTTAAAGTAAAAAGTTAGGGATACGTACTTGAGGTGGCGAGATTCTTGACTGCATAGGTTTGGTGATGAGGTGATCTATGTAAGCTTTTCGATAAAAACACCACACGACACAATCTTCACCTCAAGCTTGTGGCCTGGTTATGAGTAGAGAGCACCTCTCAAATAGGACTTTGGATTTATCTGAGTGTGCTTCGAATAGACTTTGGATTTTGATTGGCTTGCTCTAAAGAGACTTTGAATTTTGGTTGGTTCGCTCCAAAGAGACTTTAGATTTTGGTAGGTTTACTTTGAAGAGACTTTAGATTTTGGTGGATTTACCCTAAAGATACTTAAGATTTTGGTTTGTTTGGGTGGTTTACCATCAATTTTAGTGACGTTTTAACCATCTTCAGTGATTGTTCAGCTTGAAACGCCTCCTAAAAGGACCTTATGCTCATAAAGAGACTATGCTTATAAAGAAACTTAGCTCACAAAGAGACTATGCTCATAAAAAGTCTATGTTCATAAAGAGATTGTGCTCATGAAGAGGCCTTGCTCACAAAGAGACTATGCTTATAAAGAAACTTAGCTCACAAAGAGACTATGCTCATAAAAAGTCTATGTTCATAAAGAGACTGTGCTCACGAAGAGGCCTTGCTCACAAAGAGACTATGCTGATGAAGAGGTTGTGCTCATGAAGATACTATGCTCATAAAGAGACCTTGCTCATGAAGAAACTGTGCTCATGAACAGACCTTACCTATTAAGAGACTATGCTCACAAAGAGACCTTATTCATGAAGAAACCTTAGTTATCAAGAGAATTTGCTCACAAAAAGACTATGGTCTTAAAGAGACTTTAGATGCCTTGCAAAGAGAATTTTGTGCTCATGAAGAGACTATGTGTTGGGAATTAATTAGTTACATACATCACATGTATAAGAGAAATTTAAAATTTTTAACCAATATATCTAATCTGGCCATGAATTTACAATATAAATATTAATGAGAATAAGAAAAATCACCATTAATTTTTGTTGAACAGTTATTTTTTCCATCGGGTTGTCGTAAACCATAATGTCCAAAGTAGAACACCTCCAATTATAATCCACACTGGAGAATGATCAAATGAACCATAGAATGATGGAATCACAAGGCTGGCCAAATTTCCCTTGAAGCTAGCAAGGGAGTGGCGGCTAGGGTTTTGGAAGAGAGAGAATTTCTTTTCTCTTGGAATTACACTTAACCCTAAAAATCCCTTAACTTGGATTTTTATAGCTATGTTAAAAATTCAATTTCATAATGGGATTGGGCTCTTTAAAATTGCTGAAGAAATATTATATGGGCTTCTGAAATTATTAATAATTTATTTGGGTTTAATTAAATTCAATTTAAGTCCTTTCATAAAGGTCCTAACACATAACTCACAAACTAGGTCCTTATGCATACACTTGAATTTAATCACCCAAATTAATTCCAAATTCATTCAAATTAAATATGTAGGCTCCATAACACTTACAAAATATATTTAATTTATTTTAGTCCAAGAATTAGGCCTCTAATGCCTTCTATATGGAGTTTGTGTAGAACCCTTCCTCTTGTGGGTTTCTGTGCCAAAACCAAATCTCTGGGCCTATTAAATTTCTCCAATGGATCTATTAATTATTATATTAGCCCAATAATACTTATAGTCTAATAATAATTAATTATAAAATATAATATTTCAATTAGATCCATTTTGCAGAATATTTCTAAAAAGTTCTGCCAATATTTCTACTTGATCATAATTAATTAAACTCTTTAATTAATTATTCTCTTATTCATTTCTCTTCTCCCATAATAATATCAAATATTATTATCCTTATTATTTTACCATCTATCCGTTACTCTATATGTGTGTGATCCATTGGGTTCGTGTCCATATTGGCAGTATAATATGTAATTATGAGTTCTATTCAAAACTCATATGATTTAAACTTCTTTAAACCATTTTATCAATCCCTTATTGATATTTATGATACTATTATATAAGTTATGAGTGGTTTCTAGCTAGGTATCATGGCTACCTAAATGTCAGGAAAGTCAAGTGGTTTGACTATACCCTTCGATAGAAAATAATTATTGTGCAATTACTCCTTTCAGCACTCTTATCTCAATTAGATTCTGAGTATGGATTTCTCTCAACTCATATAAATCTAATTATATATGTTCTATTAATTTAACCATTGTTTTCAAAATGCCCTTTATGGATCCATATCCATCTTAGCATATTACTCTAGCTAGAGATTCTCTAAATAAGGCAATTATAGAATCATGAGAGATAACTTCCCTTAATAAATATGGGATGGTGAATCCTTTATTAATTACTCAACTATCTTCAAGTAGGTCATGATATATCCAACCTCCTAACTATGTTCACTTCCAGTTAGAAGTAATCAATTATAAAGTTAAAGTATATCACTTGTTACTTAAGATAACCCTCTACAAGAAAATATCAAAATAGCAACGAAAAAATAACAACAGAATTCATTCCGTCGCTACTTAGCAACGAAATACAAAATGGTTGTATTTCGTTGCTAAAAAAATGGGAGATTTTAGCACCAAAAATAACAACGGAAATTAGCAACGGAATGCGATTTCCGTTGCTAAATATGGTGGCAATACCTGGCTCCAAAAATTTGAGATCAAATTTAGCAACGGAATTTATATTATGTTTCTTTAATTTTCGTTGCTAAATTAAGTGCCAGCAAGGGCGCTAATAAATTTAGCAACGAAAAATAAATTTTGTTGCTATTTTTGCGCTAGGTATAAATATTTCCGTAACTTTCCTTCGCTCTCTCGTTTCTCATTTTGCCTCGTTTCCCATTAACTTTCCTTCTCTCTCTCTCGTCAAATTAGCTAAACCCTAAACCACCACCTCCATCCTCCATCGCCTTCTCATCATTTTAATCTCTCTCCTCACCTCACGTTAGGGTTTTATCTCACCTTCCGAGCTGGGTTCTCTCTCTTTCATCTGGCGAATCTCCATGCGCCGCTTGTTCAGCGGTTTTGTTGATTAGAGTTAAAAATTTGCTGTTGATTTGGCCTTGCAGAGGAGAGATTCGAAGACTGCTAGCAGTAGCTATGGCAATCTTTCTTTGTATTTTGATTATTGCACGCACAGAGTGACGCAGGGAAAGAGAAAGAGAAAGAGAGAGAGCTGTGGCGTATAATTTTGTTGGAATCACTAAAATCTTTTGTTTTCGTTCTCTTTTTACTGCCTGCATATCACAGGGGTTTGATCATCAGAACATCTGTAAAAATGGTGATTTCTCTGTTTTAGCTAGTGTATTTCTTCGTGATTTATTTAATAAAGCTTTTTCTTTTATTAATTTTCGGTTATTAAATTGATGTTATCTTACTATTACCTAAAATTAGGCGTAAATCCGTTTTGTTTGATTTGGTCAGAGACGATTTTTTCAGTGTTTGTTATTAATATTTTTGGGAATTGTTTTTATTACTGTTACTATTATGTGTTTGCGAGAGAGAGAGAGAGAGAGAGAGAGAGAGAGAGACTCATTTATTGGGCATCAAGGATTGGAATTTTGTACTTTTCTTGAGTTCGTTTTCTCACCATCTTATCACTTTATCTTCTTGTTTCTGCCTCTGTTATCATGGTTTGTTTCCTTATTAGCTCTTTCCTTATTCTGAGCATGTTTGGTGTTTATTTATCAAATTTTAATCTATGCTTTCTGTTGTTCTGTTCAACCCCATTTTCTTTTTTATAGTTTATTTTTAGCTTCTTCACTCATCTGCCTCGTCAGGTGCTGTGTCTTGTATCTCTCTTTTATATAAGTATATGTATTATCAAATTCGTATATAATTAAGAAGAAATGACTAATAGCACCAGACTATCATGCTCTGTGAGTTTTAGCATAAGGCATTTGAAGCTTCTGTACCGACCGGTCCATCTGACAGTGGTATTGTCTCCAAATGGCGGCCCAAGGACCGAGTAAGCGCTGAGTTTTGCTGCACTTCCACTCTTCTTGTTATATTGCAATTTGTTGTCAATTGAACTTAAATATACTTATAGCATTCTTGTTAGGGCCATTTTGATGTTTTTTGTCCTGAATAGATGTCTGCTATCGGGATATTAAAAGCTGTTCGGCCAACATTTATCTTCCTTTTTCACACACTGGTAATTTTTCTTTTAATTTCTGTACGTCGTTGTCCTCTTCATTGATTGGTTCCTCTGTAATTACTTCATTCATATTTGGAATTTCCTTACGCCTTTATCTTTTGTTCGACCTCTGGTCTTTATGCCCTTGTCTTTTTTTCACTCTCTAGGAATTTCTTTCAAGCATTGGATGATAAGATTTTGTTTCTATTTGGAATCCCATTTTCATCCATATTTCTTTGGCTCTTTTTTCTATAATAAATTGCCTTTAATTTTAGTTTTTCTATTTTCTTTAACTTTTATATTTTTTTGTTAAAAATTTCGTAAAAACCCCTAAATCTCTAATTCGTTTTCCTTCTCTGCATACTTTTCATGCAGGTTGCTCTGTTCCATTTGATAGATATCCATGCCAAGTTCCAGGTAATGTCTCTTTTTCTCAATATTTTATTTTTACTTACCTTTGATTTCTTTGATTTTTTTATTGCTAAATTGCTGCCTTTTTTGTGTTATATATTGTCTTTGTTAAATTGGGTCTATTGAATGTTTGAGTGCTAGTATTTGAAATTAGAATTTATTCTAAATACAAATTTAAATAATTAGATACAACCTTGAGCTTTAGAGACTGAACTACCATTGGTTTATCCAGCATAGAATTTTTATTATTCTATTCCTTCTCATTTATATATTAGTTATATCATACGATTAATAAATACCACAAATTTACTTTATTTTATGAGAAATCAAAATTCACTAAATTGCTGAACAATAAAAAAAAGAGAATGTGTATCCTCTTTATGAGGCCCTTAATTTAATAAAAGATATGAAACACATTGCTTCAAAACAATTCTTCTCAAATTAGGATTTTTTTTCAAAATAATTCTTCTAAAATTAAGATTTTCCACATAGATAAAATATTGATTTATATTTTATTGATTTAATTACTAATCAATAGTGGTAATAGTTCGATGATAATCAAGTATTGCACATTAATTACAGCTTTCTTCAAACTGCATAAAAACTGAAACTGGAAAATTCTTCAAATGGAAATATTTAATAAGAACCGCAGTCTATAACATAAGATGTTACTATATACTATAATCTATAACTATGGGTATATCTGATGCAAATTAGTGGCCTGCAATGATTGAATAGGCCTATATGCCTGTAGAAATAAGAGACTGCATCACTCAAGTTTGTGAAATTAAAACACAAATCACATATTGCTGTAAAAAAAAAGAGTTAGCAGGTAAGAGTGATTAAAACAAGTCTCTCGTGGTTCTATAGTAAAGAAGGGGATACTTTGGTTTAAATCTTTTGTTTTTTTTTTTTTTTTTTATATCAGCAAACTGCATATTGTCCCAAAGACAACATCAAGGTGATTTTTGAAACAATAAATTTCAGTTTTTTATATAGATTTTAATTTTTTATTTGTGATACAATTTCATATGTATCAAACCAACCATTTATCCTTTCCATCACTTTTTTTTATAAGCCAAGATGAATCACTTACTTCCAAAATAATTACAAGACGATGATGATAAAATATTATATATATATTTATTTAATCTTGTTTTAGCATCTTAGTCATCATGCAGTTTTAGCTCTTAAAGAGCTGGTATTTTCTAATAAGCCAACGGTGCTATTTTTTTATGCAAACTCTTATGCATTCTTTGAAGATTGAAGAGTTGCGTATTTTATTAGATTTTGATTCTTATTTCTGTGTCGATAGAATTTGTAGGGGTGGTGACTGAATTCGGTTGCTTCAGAGGCCCTAGAGGTTGTGTTTTGATAAGACATTCTTTATGTTCTCTCACTCTATATATAAAGGTCAACTAGCATACGTGCACATATATAATTATATAAATATATATTCTGGCTCGGTGATGTGCAGGAATGGAAGTAGGTGGGTTACCACTTCTTTTTCAAGTTTAATAAATTCACATTGACTTCCTCTTCTGAATCTTTTGATGATGTTGGCTTTGATTAGATCCTCCTATCATAAAGAATCTATGTGAAACGTTCCCGTTCTAATGTAGTTGTATCCAGCTTTTTGTTTCTATTCTATTTATTCCCTTGAAAAAAAAAAAGAAGCACTAGGCAGGCCGAGCTTCGGATCAAATTATAGATATGTAGTCCAGTAGCTAGGCTTCTAGTCTCCCCCTTTAAATCCTTAACTAACTTCAAATCGTTAAATTTTGTGATTGGACTTATCCCTCATTAACATTGAAGTGTGGAATAATCCAACCTTTAATTTATCTTGAAAGGCTAGTGAAGTCCACAGTTGTTCTACTGTTGTCATTATTTAGATATGGATTTGGAGTCAAATATGGCACAAGAATATTCAATTCACTTCCTGTAGAGTTATCTTAAGTGCTATTATTAATTGGCTTCCTTTATGATCTTATAATTTTTTGCATTAGGCCTTTTCAAGCATAAACATCATAGGAAATAGAAAGAGGTCAAGGAACCAGTCCAGAGTATTTTTAAAACTTATAAGATTGCTTCGGGTTAAAGGATTAATTTTAGCAAATCTTCCATCATTTTAACTCAAACACATCTGAAGTTACAAGGAGTCTTGTGACAAATGTCCAAAATATGCAGTTGGGCTTATATCAAGATTTCTATTTGGGGAGGAACAAAAATAGAGTTTCCGAATTCATCAAAGACAAAATTAAAAGGAAGCTCTAAGGTTGGAATGGAACCCTCCTCTCTAGAGCAGGTAAAGAGGTACTTATTAAAACAGTAGCTCAATCTCTTTCTTACTATGTTATGAGCTTATTTCTTCTACTTATCACCCTTTGTTGTGATATTAAAAAATTGCTTAATGCTTTTTGGTGGGAGTCTAAAGGAGTTGGTAGAAAAGGGATTCATTGGAAGAGTTGGGAAAGACTCTGTAGGAGTAAGTTTGATGGGGGGCTAGGTTTTAGATCTTTACATGATTTTAATCTTGCTATGATAGGAAAACAAGCTTGGAGATTTTTATAGCAATCTTAATTCTTGGTTGCTCATATTTTTAAAGCTAAGTATTTTTCTAACAGCTCTTTATTGAGGTTGAGATTGGTAACAACCCAAGTTATGTTTGGAGAAGCTTGTGGGTAACTCAATAGCTATTGAAGAAAGGCAATCGGTGGAGGGTTGGAAGAGGCACATATATTAAAGTTTGGTATTCTCTTTGGCTATCTGATGCAGGAAATCCTTTTGTTACTTCTAACAGTACTGGGGAGAAGATTTTCAGGTTGCAAACCTAATAGAGATTAATGAAACTTATTAGAATCTCGACCTTTTGCACCAGATTTTCAATGAGAGATATCTGCTTTTTATCTAACAAATTCCTTTGAGTTTTAGAGGCCTGCTAGATTCATAGCGGTGCCATATTGAACCAAAAGGTTGTTATTCAGTTAAAAGTGCGTATCATTTGCTTTATGGTGATAAGGGTGTGAACCAAGAAGAAAAGAATTCTTGGAAGCAACTTTGGCTTCTATCAGTTCCTCCAAAGGTTACCAATATGATATGGAGAGCTAATACTGATTATCTTTCAATGAACATTATGTTTTTCTCTAGAAGGGTGGAAGTTGATCCTATTTGCAAAGTTTGTGGTTTGGCCGATGAAAGCATAATGCATGTTCTTATTGATTGCTCTTTTGCAAATGAGTGTTGGTCTTGGTCATTTGATGGGTGTATTAGGGGCTCTTTTTTGTGTTTTAAGGATTGGTTGGCTTTCATCTTTAGAACTCTGCATATTAAGAAATGCTTAGAAATGGTGATGCTTTGTTAAAGTCTTTGGAAGAATTGAAATGAGGTTATCCAGAATGGGAAGGGTAATTGAACTGATCAGGTTATCATGGAGGCTGTTAATTTGCTTAAGAGATTCAAAGCTGTAAAGTTTGGTAATCATCAGGAAGCAGTTGGCCTTAGACCGCCTGATCCTACATTAGTTGTTGGTAGAGGTTGGATGAAACCTCCAAATGGGTGGTTAAAAATGAATGTTGACGTTACTTTGTTTCCAGCTAGTAATAAATCTGGGTTTGGGTTTATTCTTCGTGATGAGTTTGGTTTGTTTAATGCTGCGGGTAGTGGTCCTCTTCCGGGTGTTCCTTCTCCAGTGTTGGTTGAAGGTTTAGCAATTCGGGAGGTTTTAAGTTGGTCAAGGCGAGAAATTTGAGTCAGATTATTATAAAGTCTGATTCGCAAGTTGTTGTTCAAGCTCTTGTTTTGCGTTCATGTTTAAATTCTGATTTGGGACTTGTTATTGACGATTGTCTTACCTTATGCTTTTTTTTTTTAACAAATGTTAAATTTGTTTTTACCAAAAGATCAGCGAATTCCGGAGTCTATAGACTAGCTAGAGCTTCAAATTCTTTGTTAGGCTTTCATATTTGGATGGATTCTTCTCCAAATTTTTTGTACCTGGCCATGGAGGCTGATCTCGTTGAATGAAAGTTCTTTTTTATTTCAAAAAAAATTGTACAAATGAAATTAAAAAGTCTAAAATATTATATAATTGAAGATCTAAAAGAAAGCGTTTTCTTTTTTTGTTGTTTTTATTTTTGTGTATATTTTTGATAGCTAATTTGGGGCATCGGCCCATTAAATAGTTGCCTAAACGTACAAAAGGATAAACGGATCCGAATGCCAAAGGCCCAATAATGAGACGTTTGTTTAATTTATTTAGGTTCAAACACGATTTTTGGATCATTCACCACGCAAAGCCCTCTGTCTGTGTGTAACGAACATGCCGTTTAAACCCTAGCCCCGAGGGTTTATGCTCTCTTGTCTCTTCTATACCCCAACCTTCTCCACACCCCTCACCCAAAAAAAAAAAAATCTCCATTTCTCTCAAACAAAAATTAGCTCATTTTCTAGTTTTTGAAATAAATAAATAAATAAGTAAATAAAATAGACCTTTACTCTCGCAAATGGCAGTATCTAGATTATCGTCGTGCGTGGCAGTTGCTGCGGCTGTAGCGGTTGCTTCCTTCTCCTCGCATACTGACTTAGCATTCGCTGACGGTTCTTTTCGCTTCAATCCTTTCTCTTCCTCTTCTATATCTTCCAATCCTCCTGCGCAAAAAGCAGACCATGAGAAATCAGATGCCGAGGAGCCCAGAGGATCGGGCTTTGATCCTGAGGCGTTGGAAAGAGGCGCAAAAGCTCTTCGCGAAATCAACAACTCTCCTTATGCCAAACAGGTTTTCTCTTTCATTTCTTTTATAAAATGAACAATGTGAAACAAAGTTCCTCTGTTTTGAGAAATCCTAGCTAGTAATTCAATTTGGCATGATATTTTCAGATTGCTGATGTTAAAATCTGGTGCGTTTTTAGGTTTTTGATGTTATGAGGAAGCAGGAACAAACTCGGCTGGCGGAATTGGCAGCTGAAAAAGTTCATCATGAAGCAAATCAAGCTCAACTTGATATCGTGAGTCTGTGTTCTAAATCAAATAACTTTCTTTACCTTGTATTTTCTTATTGTAATTGTTCACATAGTTTGTTATTGCATATCTGAGATTTATTTCCACTCCTATTTGCTTAGTTTGTAGTTGAAATCCACCTTGATCCTCGGGTCAAATTTGGTGTTTCTTGTTAATCTTCTATTTATTGTTCCTTATACTATTTGCATGTTTGTTGACAGGATAGGCAACGAAAACTGGCTGAAGAACAAAGAGAGATTGTGCAACATCATGCACAAGCTAAGGCTCAGATGCTGCGATATGAGGATGAGTTAGCTAGAAAAAGGATGCAGGTGCGTAGCCTTACATTCTAGTTTTGCAGAAAATTAGTAATTGTTTTTTTTCTTGTTTGAAAAGAAAAAAAAATATTTCCCAACAGTTTGGCGAATTTATTGAACCACTATGGCAGAGAACGCATAATGTTTTGTGTACATATCACTAAGTTACTGGGCCAACTGACAGGGTTGCATACTGTAAATTTTTTGTTAAACTTGAATGAATATAAACAAAAGAAAGTGGAGTAGTGGGCTCTTTGGTTGAATTTTATATTTATTTTTTCATGTATCTTATCATTTTTCATTATTTTTCAGACAGATCATGAGGCTCAGAGGCAGCATAATGCTGAATTAGTCATGATGCAAGAGGAATCTTCTATACGTAAAGAACAAGCAAGACGGGCTACTGAGGAGCAGATCCAAGCTCAACAGCGTCATACTGAGAAAGAGAGATCTGAAATTGAGAGGGAAACAATAAGAGTTAAAGCAATGGCCGAGGCTGAAGGCCGGGCCCATGAAGCAAAACTGACTGAGGAACATAAGAGGAGAATGCTAGTTGAAAGGATAAATGGTGAAAAGGAAAAATGGCTTGCAGCAATTAATACAACTTTCAGTCATATTGAAGGTTAAAAAATGTCTCAATGATAGAGCTGATTGGTTGCTGCAAATAAATGATATATTAAATGAAGATGGTTGGTTACTAGAGTCATGCTGCTGTGTAAATGCAGTTGAACTAATTACCTTCATAGGACTATATAATGAAATCTAGCCCAAGCATGAGACTTGTGTTCTGTCTTCTATCTTGATCTTGTGATTAAGTTGCATGCAGTTTGTTTATTTTTCAGTGTACCTGAATATTATTAAACTGGAAATCATATGTTAGGTATTGATTGACCAATTTCTGTTAGTAATGAAACAGTTAGGTTAATGGCTCACAAGATTATGTCTTTCTTTATAATAATTGAAATTAATTTTGCAATTGACGCTGCTTTCTTAATTTTGTTCATATTTTGCAATTTAAAAAGCCCTACCTTGTTTGTGCAGCATATAATGTCTCCTATTTATTGCTTTTGCAGGTGGATTTTTGACTTTGCTGACTGATAGAAATAAACTGCTTATGACTGTTGGAGGTGTGACTGCATTAGCTGCTGGAGTTTACACAACCAGGTGCGTGCAGTGCCTTGTCATTGTATTTGCTCTTTTTAAATCAATTTATCGATGTATTAGAACTCATGAATATGTCTTGTTTTCTTAATATTATTTAAAAATATTTTAGTTGCTTGTTGTCAAAAGTGAGCAGCCAGAGTGTTTTCCTCCTGATAATTTGATTGATTATTCCACAATATTTACAGATGTGAGCTCCAAAAAATGTTATTTTGGGCACCTTTTTTTTTATTTTTGTTTTCAACCTTCTTCAATATCTCATCAATCTGTTAGCTCTTGTGCTGGGCCATGTGCTTTTCTTTTATGGGATTGTTTGAGAAAGCTACAGCTAAACTAAAGTGCAAGCACATAGTTTGAACATGCTCATTTTGCAAAGAAATGTTGGACTAGCAAGGGGCCTTTGTGCTCATGATTCAGTTTTTCTAGAAGAGACAAAGAGATTGAAGGAATTTTATGGTGAATAAGAATTATATGGAAAAATATATTTATGGACAATTAAAAATGAAGGAGTTTTATGGTGAATAAGAATTACATGGAAGAATATATTTATCGGCGATTAAAAATAAACAATGAAAAATAAAAGTGTGACAATAAGTCAATGATGTCTTCTTCCCCTCTTAAGTTGAAATTTGTTACACCCTGAATTGGATGTCACCAATTTCATCTTATTGGATGGCAGTGAGGGGAGATTGGCCAGCAGCATTCTGCTTTGCTTTTTTGGAAAGTATCAGCTGAAGGGTATTGGGAAGCGAATTTCCTTCCATTCGCTGTGAAGTTATGTATTAATGTCATTCACATCTAAGCTATAAGCTTTGATTGGGTGGAATACAAATTTGGAGGAGCAAAAGGCAGTGGCTGGAACAATACAATTTCCAAGCAATAAAACAATGCCATTACTTAGACCTTTGACATCAGACTTCAGTCGACTTGACCACAATTGCTACTTTTAGTACCCTGCAACTTGCCCGTAATAAGTTCTGCAAAATTTCCCCTGTTGCAAGTTCATCCAGCGTTACCCCAAAGAACTTTCTATCACTATAATGTTCATAAATTTGTTAGGGCCTATGCTACAATGTTGTAGATGTTATTCTATTGATATTACTAAATTTATGGTAGCTGCAAAATTCATTGTGGTTTTGATACCTGGCTAGTCAAATTGTGTGGCCTTTCCTAACTGAAATTCTCTCTCTCTCTCTCTCTCTCTCTAATACTTTGTTGTGTTTACAGAGAAGGTGCCAGAGTTATGTGGGGTTATGCCAATCGGTTACTGGGACAACCATCTCTGATCCGAGAATCGTCCATTGCTAGATTTCCCTTGTCTGTGGTATTATCAAATGTAAGGAAAAATGTTTCAAAATTTAGTACAGCAGCTGGGGAAGCAAAGCCTTTGGAAAGTAAGAATGGCTTCCAAAGTATTATTCTTCATCCTTCATTGCAAAAGAGAATAGAGCACCTTGCTAGAGCTACAGCCAACACTAAGACTCATGAGGCTCCATTTCGGAACATGTTATTTTATGGGCCCCCTGGCACTGGTAAAACTATGGTTGCAAGGGAGATAGCTCGAAAATCGGTATGGCATGGAAATTGTTTCTCTTTTTTATTTCTCTTTTACATACATATTTATTATTTACTTTTACTGGTTTCAGTGTGCTTTTGCCATTTTATGTTCCTGCAACTATTTGTGATGGGGAGCACATGAAAATCTCTAGACTCTTAAAGTTCTTGACAGTTTTATTGACCCTAGTGCGTTCTCTCTTAGGGTTTAGATTATGCTATGATGACAGGAGGAGATGTTGCACCACTAGGCTCTCAGGCTGTAACAAAAATTCATCAGATTTTTGATTGGGCTAAGAAGTCACGTAAAGGCCTGTTGCTTTTTATTGATGAGGCTGATGCCTTTTTGAGTGAGTAAGTTTAGTTCATCCAGCTGTATTTCATGCTCATCATTATTATGAGGGAGTTTATGATTGTGCATTTTACCTGGTAATCTTTCATATACGGACTTTGTAAGTGCATAATGGCCTTGGTTAAGCTTTGTTTCTCGAAGCATGACTATGGAATTATGTTCCACTGAAACCAAGGTTGTAACTCCTTTTATTTTTTATTTTTCAAAATGTAACATTGTAAGGGCAGTTTTTTCCCTAGTATCATAATTGAAAAGGTTTTTGCTGCATTCTGATACTTATATTTTGATTCAATATAGGCGTAATAGTACACATATGAGTGAAGCTCAACGGAGTGCTTTAAATGCATTGCTCTTTCGGACTGGGGATCAATCAAGGGATGTTGTTATTGTCCTTGCGACAAATAGGCCCGGTGACCTAGACAGTGCCGTCACGGACCGGATTGATGAGGTGATTGAGTTCCCACTTCCTGGAGAAGAGGAACGCTTTAAGTTGCTAAATCTTTACTTGAGCAAGTACCTCTCTGGTGAAGCTGAGGATGGGTCAAGTTGGGGTTCTTTGTTCAGGAAGAAGTCACAGAAGATAACCATAAAAGATGTGTCTGTAGATGTTATTAGAGAGGCTGCAAAAAAGACGGAGGGGTTCTCTGGTCGTGAGATAGCCAAACTCATGGCCAGTGTTCAAGCAGCTATTTATGGTCGGCCTGATTGTGTATTGGATTCGCAGCTGTTCATGGAGATTGTTGATTACAAGGTCGCAGAGCATCACCAGCGAATAAAACTAGCAGCAGATGGTTGCCAACCAGCTTAACTTGGGACATTTTCTCAAGAAGTGAGATTCAGCATCTGTTCCGAGAAGGAATTTTTATTTTTGACATTTTTGAATTTAGCCATTGTATTATTTCTACAACGTGTTTTTGGTTGATTAGATGTATTTCTTTCTCGGGTTAACAATCCCCACATAAATTAGTAGAGCAATGAGAATGAAAAGAGAAGGTTGATTTTATTTTATTACTTTTTTTTTCTTTGTGATTTCTTTAATGAAACATTCATTGAATTGGTTTTAGTGATCTTACCTAAATTATTCCTAAAACAAAATTTGAATGTTAATGCATATAACTAGGGAATGCTAAGTGCTCTGTCATATTCTTTGGCCATAATTCACCGAATTATTATTATTATTATTATTATTATTATTATTATTATTATTATTATTATTATTATTATTATTATTATTATTATTATTACTGTACGTTTTCTTTAGCTATGCTCACATTGACAGACGTTAATTGACCCTATCGTTTTGTTATTAATATAATTAATTTGAAACTAAATTATATATTATTAATTTATTCCCATCATCTTAGACTTTCAATAGAACTTTACTATTATTAATTTTTTAAATATTTACACATTTCTCTTAATGTTTGATTCTTTCCCATTTTTAGTCAATGTACTAGATGTTTGGATAATTAAGTTTCTTAGTTATTTTTAACCGTGGACTAGATGTTTAGATAATTAGGTTTCGTAGGTATCTTTAATCGTTAGGATTTTGATCCTTTCTTATTTGGAATAGAAAATTTCGATACTCCTATAGTAGATTAAGTGGCTTTTTATGTGTCCAATTTCTAGCTTCATTTGGAATTCTAAGTGAATAGTAATTACAGTATATAGTTGTTTTGTGAAATCATTTTTTTTTAATTTGAACTCAAAATATTTTAGTTTATTAAATTCTATTTTATAAACTTGTCTTTATTCTTTTATCAAGTGAATTTATGCAATTCACCTCTACTTTAACTTCCTACAAGTTTTTATGAATTTTTTTAGTGTATTAGTTTTTATGTGAATTCTATTGTTATTTATTACGTTAATTTAACGGCTATTTTTATTCGTTTAATTTTATTAAATTGAATATTCATATGCTTTAGAGTCTTAGATTTTGAGAACAAGTGTAAGGACTAATTTAGATCACCCCTTTTACCTGTCATCTTATATACTATTTTACACATAATAAAACTGCTTGTGCAATTGTCTAGTTAGTTCATACTATTTATGCATATACATACATCAACATATGGTGAGAAACTCTATAAATAATGCTCTTGGATACGTTACATAACTATTTCACCGTTCTTTATATTGTGTTTTACTTAGTACAATATAATAATTACAATGACAAAAGCAAAATATAAATTCATACTTTGACTACTCCTATCTCTCGTGTTGGCCTGACGATAGCAGGTCTTGTCCTTTCACATAGAACCCTCATTTTTTGTACCTACATAGATAAACACCCGTGCTAAACTTATAGCTTAGTGGGGAACCGAGAAAATTTATGAAGACGACCCCTCATAAAAGTCACCGATAACATGCATACATATGAGCATTTAATTTAACAGGTAATGAGATAATAACAACAGTTGATATTCTTATAATAATGCAAAGCATTATGCAATTTACTGTAGCATGCACATTCATTATACTTCTATTTTTAATACTTTAACCCATTTAACAATCATACGTTTAATCCATTAAATCATCTAACAAGGCAAATGTTTAAATGTATAAAATTATGTAGGTTAATCCATATACATATATGTTGGATGCACTCACAATTTACCTTAGTATTGTCATAAGTAGTTCTTATTGTTCATTTTATGATTTATTACTAACTTGCTAATTCGTTGACTCCTTATTACCTTTGAGTATACTCATGTAACTTTTATTTGTAATAAGTATATCCATTCGATTTACTTGCCTCTTATTAAAATTCCTAGTTAGTCTTATTACAGTTGCATTTTATTAGTTGCTCTTAAGTGATTAATTAGCTAGTTAATTAGATCTATATGCATCTACTCTAACTAACATATTTCCTTTAACATACAAACATTTGTGTTATTCTACTATTACTATCCTATGCGCATTTATTAATAGTCTTAATTTAATTATCTTTATTATATCATTCTTTTATTTCTTTCATGCTATTTTCTAATATATTGATACGTTAAAGTAGTAGTTTTTATCTTTCCCATGACTCAATCCAACGTGTAAATTTAAGTTGTAAATTCATATTTTAAAAGTTTATCTACTCAATGAGTGCTATAATCTTAATTTAGGCATGACTCACCCATCAATTATTCAATATCAAGCATGTAACATATAATTATAAAGAACGCGTATTTGTATCCTAATTAACACCAAACCGTAAAATAATCACAAGTGTTCATATATGTAATTTATGGTCTTAAGTGTAGAAAACATTATGTATTTGCAACAATGATTCCTTGCATGTGATACTATAATATTGTAAAGTAATATATTTGAAAGATATCTTTAGTCAATTTTATGTTTACCATTTACTTTATAAATATTATATCATCTCTATTATATTATTTTTCATGATACTTTTCAGGATATTTTTCTTATACCTGGTAACAAGTCTGCATCTCTCTATAAGAATGTGGATAACCAGTTATACTATAGTACCCAAAGGTACACAGAAGGATATCCGAATGTATCAAACTATAAAGCCAAATATAGGGACCCAAACGGGATCGAATAATAAGGATCTAAATGGGGTCAAATCATAAGGACCGAAATAGGGTCATATCATAGGGCAACTGTGATAAAACTCTTATAGGCATGCTTATCTATCCACAATTTAGACATAAACACATAGGCTACTGTAACTTATTACTTTAACTTCTTTACTTCTTTCTTTTAAGTCTCATATATATAAATATTTGTAGTTTATTTTCATTAACATGTATAGGAACAAGTAATCATATGTATATTCATTCATTTCTATATGCCTTTATAATTTAGTACATTTTATTTGCATGCATTAGAAATGATCAACTATGTAACTACAAGCATATCATTGTACCATTTCATTAGAAAATCTATACATCAATACATAATCAAGCTTATCCATTATCATCATACTCTTATTCATGGATAATTATAAATAGTATAACTCAAATATCATTATATATCTTCAATGGTATAAACACGCCTATATACATATAAATGCTTGTGCATCATTATTTAATTGAAATATTATAATTCATCCTATAATTTTATTCTTATATCTCAATATACTTTATACATATTTAGTGTCACAAATTATCCTTTATTTTATGTTTAGGATGCTCTAAAAGTTTTTAAGAAGGTTTGGATATGCTTTGGTAGCCATTTAGGGGTCAAAAATCAAGTTTAGGAAGAAACAAGGGAGGGTCAAACTCATTACTTAATAGGTGTTGACTATAACATAGGTGTTAATTTAGTTCTATACTGATTCTGGACTTTCTTACGGTTATTACCAAAATGGTGCTGGCTGTGAGGTCCATTCTGTCCCAAAAACTGCTGAAGATAGATTGTCAGGTCCAATATGTACATCATTTACGACCAAACCAATGTCATTTTTAGGAAAAGTGGTCTGCTACAAAGTTATTCCTATATATTTATAGTTTCTAAAACATAAAAAAATAACTCCATTTAGGCATGTAAATCTCCATATATTCATCAAACAATACAAACTGTTCCCAATGATAGGGCAACAAACACAGTCAGCATTCAAGCTTAATTTTCATCATCATAAAAGAAGATTAAGTTTTTGACTTCTTCATAAGACATAAAGGTATATAAGTCTAATTTCTATTACAACTAGAATCATGCAATGTGAAGCTCTATAACTCATTTTATAGATAAAACAGTGTGACTAAATCCAGTGACACCTAGGATGAATTTTTTCTACTTTGAAGATAACCTCCCAAATTCGGTTTTTTTCCCTTTAATCACTACAACCATGTTTCCCTCTTAATAACACCTCTAAAACATCATCTAAATGTATTTCACAAAAAAAAAAATACACATGCATATGTTTGAACATTCATATACCTCAAAATGCTCATTTAACTCTTTTATTCCACCATTTCCACCTTTTTGTTGCTTTCTCCATTTTCATATAAAAAATCACATATATGAATACCTATTTAGGCCATCAATTTTAGTTTCTAATAGATATAGAACAAAATAAGTAAAAAAGAAAGGATTATTACCTTAAAAATAGCTAAATCATAATTTCTCTCTCCTCCCAAATTATGTAGGTGAAATAAGAATATTGTTTCATGGTGAAGATGGTGAATTTTTAGAGAGAAAAAATTATGTATTTAGGTCTTAAGGTGGCTAACCTCTTATTTCTCTTTTTATACCTTGATTTTTCTTCCTTTCTATTGGCAATTCTAGAGAAAATTAGGTGGCATAATCCTATTGGTCTATTTGTTGACTTTAGTCAATTGCACTTAGCTCCTTGGTTTCTTTCAATTTTTCATTCTTACCATAAAACTTACACTTCCTTATTCCAATTGAGTCCCCAAATTCCATATCCTCTCTCAATTGATGCACATATATTACTTAATATGAAATGACCATTCTACCCCTCTCTTAGTAAACAATTTCCTCTAAGTTCCAACTTACAATAACATCAATTAAACAAGCACATATATATCATATCACCAGTTAACACACATATATTAAACATTACATAGTAACTCTCCTAAGGTAGGGGCCTCACAACAAGCTTCTAAACTATTTCTATTAATTATATGTTTCAGTAAATGATTAATGTACCTATATGAACTTATTTGAATCGTGTATTAAATTATTTGAATCTATTTATTTTGTGCTTTGAAACTATATATTTATTTTACTATAAATCACTTATATGTTGTATTGATGAAAATCTATTTTCAAATTGGTACATATGATCATTTATTCTTTATATATGTATCTGGATTTATTGAGCAATCTGTTATTTGAATCTATATCTAGACCCACCACAGATATCACATGTTAGAAAATCATATAACTTGTCATTATGTATCATATCCCACTAACATTTGCATTAGAAGTATTGTATGATGTCTGTGGTTTTGTTATCTAGCCTTTGGTGGTGTGACGTATCATCACCTTATTGAACTATATCATGATTTTGAACTATTAATTAATTTATTTAAAATTATTTTGCTTGCTAAATGATTTACTATATGGGTTGTTATTACTTTTTAGTTGTTGAATATATTTTATTCAATTATTCTAAACTTTTACCTATTCATGTATTTTTGATATAGATCATATGAAATTGATATTTTATTTTGAAACAAAAATTTGTAAATTATATTATAATTTGGTAATAATTTTTTTATCAATTATTTAAAAATTTAAATGATTTATTTAGTAAATTTATATTTTTGATAATAATAAACAACTTGTTATAATTATTATATTGTACATTATGAAAATTAATAAAAGTCAATATTTATAAAATAGTAATATAAAATTTATTATCTCATTTAAAATAATAATAAAAAAATTTGTAATTAATTTTTATTTTATAAAATTTAAATCAAATATTAAATTGTTATGAATTCTATTGATTTTTTTTATCAATTATCCCCAAATATAAACTTATTTATTTAAAAAAATTACATTTTAATAATAATAATAAAGTAATTAATTGTTATAAGTATTATATAGTCATATTATGAAAAATAATAAATATAAATATTGATATAATAATAATATAAAGTTTATTATTTCATTTAAAATGATTATGAAAAATTTATAATTTATTTTTATTTTGTTAAAATTTTGAGCAAATTTTAAATTATTAAAATGATGAAATTTGGTTGGGACATTTTAGAAATTTCAAAAATTTACCCTACATATAAAAATAACATTTTTTATTCTCTCAAATCTCTCCACCGTTTCAATTTAATGCGTATATGATTTTAAGCTTAATTTATTATTTAGTTGAATAAGACAATAGAGTTCAATCCAAGACTTAAACTCATATAAGTCAAAATGAATAAATTTTTTAATTTATTTTCTTCAATTTAATTTCTATTATTTTTCTAAATGAATAAATTTTCTAATATATATATACACACACACACACACACATACACATACATTGAACAGCTTTTATACGGAATAGTATAAGTAAAGATTCAACGGTTAAGTATTTGACATTAGATTGGCTAGATTTTTGGTGAGTACGTTTGAAACTCTTTGTTGTTAATTTTGAACTGTAAATATTAGTTTTTAAGGTCTGTAAGTTTAATTTTTGTTGCAAAAAAAGGCTATTTTTTGGATTTTTTACGTAATGACCAGTTTTGTATACGAAAACGATCGAAAAACCATTTGTGTTTAGATTGGCCTGATTTTTGATGAGTACGTTCAAAACTTCTTGTTGTTAATTTTGGACGGTAAAGATTAGTTTTTGAGATCTGTAAATTCAATTTTTGTTACAAAAAAAAGGCTGTTTTCTGGATTTTTTACATAATGATCAATTTTGTACGTGAAGACGATCGAAAAATCATTTGCCGTTAGATCGGCCTAATTTTTGTTGAGTACGTTCGAAACTTCTTGTTGTTAATTTTGAATGGTGAAAATTAGTTTTTAAGGTCTGTAAGTTCGGTTTTTGTTGAAAAAAGAGGTTATTTCTGGATTTTTTACTTAATGACCAGTTTTATATACGAAGACGATCGGAAAATCATTTGTCGTTAGATTGGCCTAATTTTTGGTGAGTAGATTCAAAACTCCTTGTTGTTAATTTTGGACGATAAAGATTAGTTTTTAAGATCTGTGAGTTCAGTTTTTGTTGCAAAAAAGAGGCTATTTTCTGAATTTTTTACATAATGACCAATTTTGTATGTGAAGACGATCGATAAATCATTGGCCGTTAGATCGGCCTAATTTTTGGTGAGTATGTTCAAAACTCCTTGTTGTTAATTTTGAATGGTGAATATTAGTTTTTAAGATCTGTAAGTTTAGTTTTTGTGCAAAAAAAGGCTATTTTTTGGATTTTTTTACATAATGACCAATTTTGTATGTGAAGACGATCGAAAAATCATTTGCCCATTAGATTGGCCTAATTTTTGGTGAATACGATCAAAACTCCTTGTTGTTAATTTTGAACGGTGAAAATTTAAAAGTAGATCTTACCAAATAGAAAACAAAATTACTATTAAAAATAGAGTGATTATTATTTTCTTAAAAAGAATTCAGTTTTCTTAAATTTTCTTCAATTCCAAATCATTCAATAATGCATACATATTATATCTATTGATGCAACTAAAATTTCTATATAAATTTATCTATTAAATTATTCTCAATTTAATAAAATATTGTACATATGAAAGTAGGGATATTTTTAGTTTTTTTAAAAAATAAATAAAATTATTAACAAATTGGCCAATTTAGATTGAGTTTAACCAATTAATATAAATTATAATTTTCATGAATGAGATATTTTTGTCTTTTAAAAAACTCTAATATCTTGGAAAACAATAATTTTTAGAGTTATTAGAAATGCCTAAATAAAAGAGTATGTGTAATGTCTCAAAACTCGAGTTGGTTAATAATTTAAATTAAAATAAATTTGAATAACAAATAAGAAAATTAAAGTAAATAAAAGTATATAAGAGAATAATAATAATAATAATAATAATAAAATAATTAAAAAAGTGGAGTTTCTAGGATTCTCTAGACGAAGACGCTATGGCCATGGAATTAAGACAAACGAGAAAAAACAGTAAAAAAGAAAAGAAAAAAAAAAAGAAAAAGAGCGAAGGGAAAGAGGGAAAGAGGGAAAGGAGCAGGGTGGTGGGCTGATCAACGGCCCCGTAACTGGCACGCTGCCGTAGTCCCTTCACCGCCAGCCACTACCGCTCGTCGTCACTTCCCTATCCGCAGCATCTCACATCTTCTTCTTATCCCTTTCCTGTTATTCTCTCTCTTTTGGCCGAAATTATTTCCCTTTTCCGGTGATTTGCAACGGCGGTTGGCGACACTAGTAGCACCGACGAATCCCCAGTGGCGAGATGAACCTCCCGGTGCCTTCTGCCTCGCCTCACTCGCCAGCAACGTATAGATCGAAAATGGGTACGTTGAGTCGCTTCGGTGTAGATCTCAGTCAAATTGTGGCTCCTCTAGGTGCGTGACCACTGTATTTAGACTCATCTCGATGTCAGCTACCTTCGGCTGTGTCTGGTCAAGTTCCGTCGGAGCTCCGATCAAGTTCCGACGGAACTCCGATGAGCACAATAATGGACGAAAATAGGATAAAATGCAAACGGGTACGTAACTACCAGAATAGCCTCCGTAAAATTTTATTAAATCAATTCTGCAAGTTCGTTAAGAATTGCTTTATTTCTTTGAATTATGTGTTTGTTGCTGTGTTATTTATTAAGAATAATTTACTTTGTTTTAAGTGGAATTCTATTGAAACTTATCAGATACTGTGACAATTGTTGTAAAGTTCTGAAGTTCGATAATTATTCAACTGAAGCTACATTTTGAGAAAAATACTTCGGGGTCAGGTATGCTATTCCTCTTATTGATGTTTTTGTTTGACCATTTATTGATTGTTATTGATAATTAACTTTTCTCTCTTGTACTTGGTCTATCGAGCTAAAATGCCTGTTATAAAATTTTTAGTTCCAATTTCAATTAAATACCGTGTATAGATCGTCTGAGCAAATCATAATCATTTTATTTGATTGTTTGTGCTAAACCAATGTGTGATAGATGATACTGGTTAAGTGGTTAATTGAGCAGCTTTATATCATTTTTCTTTTCTTTTGAACGGAATAATGAAGAAAGCGTAAATATTGTGATTGAGTGCATCTATGTGGATAGTGAATTTCTATTGCTTAACATTACTTTATAGTCATGTAAACTGGTTATTTCAACACCCAAAATATGAGGATGTCTGTACTTTTTTTTTTTCCATATCAAGTTCCAAACTTCATTCCCTTTGTTTTGTCAGGCTGTCAATGGTGCTTTTGATTTCATCATCATTTCACTTGCACATAAAGACACAACACTTGCTAATTCTTAAATTTCTGAACAGTATCAATAATTAGTGAACAACTATGTTGAATGACATTAATAATTAATTTTATTTTTATCCTTTAAATGAAGGCTCTGAATTTTCTGAAGACAAGTTTGTGGCTAAAGTCAAGATGGAGATTGTGGTAAGCAAAGACCAGGTATGATAATATGAATAGGCTAAGTGGTAAGGAAACTACTGATCGTTTTTATTGCCAAATTATTAATTGAATCATCATTCCTAGGTTGAAACTGTGATAGAAAAGATAATTGAGGAGGCAGAAGAAAATTCTCTTTTTGAAGAGGACGGCTTGCTGGACACCGATGTCGATGTTCCTCCGCACCTCCGGGACCTGGCCGACGCTTCTCGCACAGGAGACGTTGACGCCCTTTGTCTAGCTCTAGGTCCGGTTATTCTTCATCGATTGGTTTTTTTCTTTAATCGTTTTGTTTGATTGTTTGTCCTGCTTTTGGTTGATTGTTTGTCCTGCTTTTGGTCCGGTTATTGCCATGTACTGGTTCCTGACTCCATATTCACTTTCACGTGCAGGTTTGGCCATTTCTTACAGCAATGTTCTGCTACTTTTAACATCACATACTTCTATTTGATCTTCTGAACACTAGTAATGTAGTCATGCTGGAGTTGTTATGCAAATGGTACTGCTGCTTCATCTTCTTGTTTTTTCATATCAACCTTGTTTCAGTGGACCAAAGTGCTTTGACATTGCTATTGACCTAGGTATTGTTTTCCTCTCCTAACTCCTTAGAATAACCTATGTATAGACTCTATTATTATGTTGTGCTGGTTTTGTAAATAACAAGCAGAAATTACAGTTTATTTATATTTGATGATTATGATGTTAGGTTCATATTTTATCTACTCATTAGACTTATCATAAGCATCTTTGCAATCATGATAACTTCCATGGATTTGAAGCCCAAGGTTTAACCGAAAGAGTATATTATATTATGACAATATTTTACAAATTTTAGGTGATTGATGCCTTGAATATGGATATGTGTATCTTCTGGTAGTCGGTACTCTATCTTCATGCATGAATAATATATGGATCTTGAATGTTACATTTTGGAATTGTGTTCCCTTTTCAATGATTACTTATTGTATTATGTTTTTCTACCTGCATTCTTGAATTTGTGTGGGGATTTCCTTTAGCTTATTGATTTTTGTGCTGATATTGGATTGTTGGCTTTGTAATTTGATTTATATGATGTGAGTGAGGTAAAAGTGGAAGAGGCTGCTGTTCTACATCTAACATAGAAAACAGAAATTACAGATAAAATAGGAAAAGTAGAGTTTAAGTAGCAAAAGCCTGCTGTTGCAGCTGATGTCCCTTGGGTCCATGTCTCTCATAAATCTATAATGGTTTATGTAGCTTAATATGCTATAGTTACTCGTATTAATTTTGAAGAATATGTGCTGTATAAATAGACTATATTGGACGAGGATTCAAGGCATGATGTTAGCTAAATGTACTATTGATACCTTTTGTGATGCTGTCTTGTAGTACTAGTTCACTCCAAAACATTACTATCTAAGTTTCCATCAATCATCTCTCTCTCTGCCCCCTAGTTTAGGAAATTAAAATATTCTTATTATTTTTGGTTTTGCTTTTTAAACAGTCTTATTTCTTTTGAATAAATGTATGAAAAAGTTAGTTGGTTGTTTGGTTGGGTTCTATAGTTGTCTGTTTGGTTGGGTTCCATCTCGTATGACAAATTTGTTTGGTTCATATAGTATATGAAGAGGTTAGGTAAAATCTGGCTGTCTTGAAGTTAAATTCAGTTGGGTACCAAATGCATGCCCATTGTTTTGAAGACTTCAATGGTTGAGAAGGATGAATGATTATGGGTTTTTTTCAATTTCCAGTAATTTATGATGTCATTTTATCTGCTAATATTTTAGTGCTGTAAATGCAGTTGAAAATAGTTTTACTTCGTTTTCTTTCTCAATCAAGTCAACATATGATGATAATTTTGTTAAATTTCTTTCTTTTTCATTGTTGTTCAATTTAATGTAGCCAATCACTCAGAGATATGGAGGCTTGCAACTTCAATGGAGGACCATAAGTCTGAAATTGAGAATTGGGACTTGGGAGCTGGAATTTATATATCATTCTATTTGCTAAGTTCACTGCAGGAAGGCAAGGATAGTATGAATGAACTGGTAAGAAATTGTATTATGTTATCCATAGTCAGCTTCATAATCTATTAAAATTTTCTTGCTTAAGCTGTGTTGTTTTCATCAATAAAAAACTAGGGGTTGATTACAAAATAACTGCCAGCCATATGTTAACTTTTTAATTTTAACTCCCAAATTGAAAAATAATATATGTATATATATTACATTTTAACATTATTCTGGGTTTGTTAATGTTTTCATTCGAGAGTAATCTGATATATGGAAATAGTTATTAGGATTTTGCAAACTTCGGGCATGTTTCGGTAGAATTATTTACACCCGTAGCATATCACAACAAATGACAAAAGTAGCCAATTATAGCTCTCAAATCACAAATCTCTTCGAGAGGAAGCTGCTCGTGGTCGTAGAACACATGTTCCTTAACCAATTCTGATCTTTTTACTATAATTATAGAAATTTATATAAGTAGTTTGCAGATTATTTTTTTTCTTCTTCTGTTAACTGATCATGAAGTTCACTTCATGAACTTCTGAGAGTGTGTGATGCACTCTTGCTTTCCTGAATTTCACAGAATTTATGCTTGTTGTTAATCAGCTAATCAGATTTTAAAGATTTTTATTAATTTTTATTAATTTTTCCAAGTTTATAGTGCGAAGTGATTGTGATTTTTATTTAAAATTTTTCTTTTGTTTTTATAGGTTCTTAAGAGGGACATCCCTTGGGAGACTTATATGATGACAAAGCTAATCTCGGGCATAGACCTTCAACTATTGAGGCTTTACGATAATCGATCTGAAAGTTTCAGGGCACAGTTGTTAGATGATGAAATGGTTTACTAATCCTTGTGCACTGTAAAGATTAAGTTGTGCATGAGTTATCATATCAAATTTTTGTCTATGAGATCTTGTATGAGCTGACCGTAGAGGTCATGTTTTAGGTCCATTGGTAGGAAGTAGTGGGTCAGTAACCATAGAAATGTGAGTCTTAAGTGTCTACTTAATGGAGAATCCTTGTGAGCAGGATTCTGTTCAAACACTCCTTACTGAACCACTCTTTGGTGGGACTTCAACTGAGTAATGAACACGCTGTAAAATTTTATGTTTTCTTTCAAAGTATGTCATGCATCGTCATTTATTTGACGAGTACTGGAGTTATTTAATAAAGGTAGTAATGTGAGTATTTTGGATCATGTTCTGATTTGGAATATGTATGTGTGAGATCATTGTTATGTACAGGTTGAAAATAAATAAATAAATAACGATCATTGCATACAAAATTAAAATTTTAAAATACCGTAAAAGAAAAAGTTCAATTATGCAACATATTAGTGACAGAAAATCTGTTGCTAATATGCATAAGATATAATCTAATAAATACTTAGCGACAATATTTCGTCGCTAAATTTTATGGTAAATTCATAATTAGCGACGGAAAATTTAGTCGCTAAATATTATTATAATAATTAGACGACTAATTAGAAATATAAATTAAATTTGCGACGAAATATGTCGTCGCTAAATTAGTGACTGTTCGTCCCGTATGGTATTTAGCGACGGAATTTTCCGTCGCTAATCTGCAGTTTTTTTGTAGTGTTAGCTATATAAGCCACTTCAGTGGGAGCCATGATGGCTCAAAAATATGATTTTGAGATTGAATATGATGTATATTATCTCAGTAAGAAATTTATACCATATGAAGCTAAGTACATTGAGGTAGAGAAGATTTGTTTATCGATCATTTTGGCCTTTAAGAAACTAAAGCATTACTTTAACTCATACATAGTGTACGCAGTGGCCAAGCAGAATCCTCTTAAATACTCTTAAGAAGTGTCCTTGTTGTTAGGAAAAATGGGCAGGTGGCCGATTCTCTTGCAATAGTTTGATATTGAATATATTACTCATAAAACCATTAAGGGAAAATCTGTAGCAAAATTTTTAGCAAACCAACTATTAGAAGGGGAAGAAATTTCTTGTGAGTTCCTTAATGAGAACATTGTAGCAATAACAATTTGAGAATGGCAAATGTTCTTTGATGGAATTGTGAACAACAAGGGCATAGGGATCAGAGTAATTTAAAAAACCCCCGAGGGAGAAAAGCTGCCTGTAGGTAAAATGCTCAAATACAAGGCTACGAATAATGAGGTTGAGTACAAAACTTGCATATTTGGATTGGAAGCTTTATTAGCATTAGGGGCAAGAAATAAAGAAGTTTATTGCAATTCATCCTTAATGGTTTACTAAGCAAAGGGTGAATGGGTTGTGAAAGAAGAATGATTGATACCTTATGTGAAATGTTTGAAGGCCTTAAGCAATCAATTTGAAGTTTGTGCTTTATGGTATATTCCTCGAGATTAAAATCAATCGGTTAATGCTTTAGCAACATTGGTGTCAATGTGAAATAACCCTTAAAGGGTAAGTATGAAGTCCATACTTGTTTTTAACTTTAATAAGCCATTCTTCGAGGATGAATGGGTGGCAGACATTGAACTAGATGAGGGGAAGCCTTGGTATTTTGATATTTAGAATTACCTTAAGAAATCCACATTTCTAATGGACGCTATAGAAAAAGATTAGAGAATGCTGTGCAAGCTATTTGCTCAGTTCATCACTATAGGAGGGGTATTCCATAAGAGGCAATGAGATGGCCTACAATTAAGATGTATAAATGACAAAGAAGCAAGGAAAGTTATGGAAGAAATACATCCTTGAGTTTGTGCTGCTCATATGAATGGGCTAGCTTTGGCTAAAAAGATAAGGCACCAAGGGTTCTTTTGGCTTACTATGGATGCAGTTTGTTCCAGATATGTAAAAGAATGTCAGCGATGCTAGTACTATACTGAATTGAGGCATGTGCCCATGTTAGAATCTTTCAATCTTAATTCACCTTGGCCATTTACTGCTTGGGGCTTCCACACCATATTGTGTTTGATAATGGGTCCCATTTTTAAGGAGAAACTGAACAAATGCTCAAAAGATATGGGGTACAACATCATAAATCGTCGCCTTATCATCCTCAGGAAAATGGAGTGGTTGATGTAGCCAATAAAGATTTTAAGATAATTTTAGCCAAAATGGTTAGAATGTATAAGGACTGGGCTTAGACATTACCTTTTGCATTATTGGGGTATAAAACCATAGCCATAACCTTAATTGGAGCCACTCTTTTCTCATTAGTTTATAGAACAAAAGTTATGCTACCAGTAGAGATTAAGCACCAGTTACTTTGGGTGGTTTTGGAGGCTAAATTGCCAAGAATATAATGGGCCAGGTAGAGGTTGCTTTAGCTTAATTTGCTAGATGGAGATAGGATGCGAGCCTATTATCATAATTAGGTTTATTAGAAAAGGCTTGCACGATCTTTTGGAAAGAAAGTTAAGAAGAATCCCCTAAAGGAAGGAGATATAGTTTTCAAGCAAGTAAGGCCAAATATTCTTGGCATTAGAGGCAAGTTTAGACAAGCATAGAAGGGCAAATTTGTATTAAAGAAGCTATGATCTAAAAAAGCTATAATCCTAAGTGACAACGATAGAAATGAATTCAAAAAACCAATCAATATCAATGGACTAAAGAGGTTCCATGGCTAGAATCGAGAAAAATAATAAATAAAATAAAAAATAAAAAAAGAGAATATATCCCTACAAATCAAAAATTGAAAAATGGCGGCCTTGCAAAATTTAGGCATCTTGCTAAGGTGAAAACTAAAAAAGGCATCTTGGGTAAAAATTAGAGGCAGAGTGAAATTGTTCAATCAAGAAAATCTAAGAGGGCTAATTAATAATAGAGGAAAAATACTTTCAAGGTTTAATCTTGAGATGAGTAGAGTTTTGTACTTTTGAATTTAATATTAGAGTAATGATCATATGTAGTGAAAATGTATGAAAATATTCTTGTATGAAATGCAAACTTGTACATTAATATAAATCAAAGTAGTTTATTTCACATATTTTGAGTTATCTTATTTGATATTAAAAGTAGTACAGAGTGTTTTTACATTACATGTTTAAATCTAAAGATCATCCTCTACTACTCTTGCCTAAGTTTTGTCTCAGCAAATTTGCCATGTTCTCAACCGTGGTTTGGATACCCATCTTTTGTTGCAATAGAAGTGGTGAAATAGCAATATGTTAATCTTCATATATCAACCTTTGCATATAGCTGAGCTGAGAGGCGATGGCAATCGAAAATAAAGGTAATAAATAAGGTACCTCATTAAAATGATAATGAGCACCTTATGATATCCTGTCTATCTCCAAACTAGCAAGTGTAATAAGAGGCTATATAAAAAGTGGCTTTATATAGATCGTATAGTGGTACGCATCCAGAATGTCCATCCTAAGTCACTTAGTCAGGTACTAGCCATGCATACACATAGGAAATTGATGTCCTATTACTTAATATCACCAGCCATACAAAGCCTTCCTATGATGAGTAAAAATTATGAAGCCATCTTCTAGGAAGATAATGCCTTAAGGAATATATGCTGATCACTCTAGAAGGAAGTTCCTCTAGTAGCCTTGATTTCTTTTGTAGCCATATTTGAAAAAAAGGAAAAGTGAAAGTAAACAAAAAAAAGAAGAAAAAAATGAAAAATGGTGAAATAAAAGCCACTAGAATGAGTTGGCTTCATCTCAGTCAAAAGAAAGGCATAGGGTTATGTGAAAATTCAAAAGGATGCATTTTCTACTAAGAAAAGCTAGTGTAAAAATCCATAAGGGGTGAACTACTTTAAAAGCAATGACTATACCTAGAGTAATAAGGGGCTTCCAGAGAAATTCGCAATAGGATCAACATAAATAGTGTTCAAGTTGAAGATAGTTTCTGCTAAGATGACAGGAAATGGAGTTAGACTATTATTTATGCCTTTAATGATGTTGAGTAGTCGATAATCACTAGTTGGTTCTCTTGAATTCACTATTGAGAATAAAGCAAGATAAATCAATAGAATAACGCTAATATGGAAAGTAGGTATGTTAGGGAAGCTGTCTAGTGGATCAAGCAGTGGTTCTAAGGAGATAGGTCCTTATCGAGGCACCAATCTAAAAATCTCACAGGGAAGGATTGCCAATGCTTGACTTACATCTCTTGGGTAATCCAGTACATAATTTGGGATGTAAGGTAAGGTTCTAAAAATAAAGTTCACAATAATATTTTAACAAGTTCTTCAGATAGGGGACACAACTCCTAATGGATAAACCTAAAGAGATGGAATCTGGGGTCCCAGTGTTGGGTAGTGGCTAGTAAGAGATTTTGTTAAGTATGATTATGCTAAAATACCTTAAGCTTGAATACAGAGATACAACTGGACTTTCCCAGGTTCTGGGGGGCCTCAAGTAACCTGTGTACATTGGTGAGGAAAGTGGTGGCCATACGAACTAATAAAATATGTGAAAATGGAAAATATGTATAAATAATAAAAAAGTTCTATATGTTGAAAGAGATGTAGTAGTAATAATTAATTTACAAATAATAAGGTTGTATAGTAAAACATGTAAGTATATGAAATAACAATAACAAGGTAATATGTTATTTCAAGGTAATAAGTGGGTCATATATAAAGATAACTCTAATAAGATAAATAAATATAATAAATAATAATAGATAATAACACTAAATAATAATAATAATAATAATAATAATAATAATAATAATAATAATAATAATAATAATAATAATAATAATGAAAAAAAATAAGATAAAAAATAAGAAAAAATGAAAAGAGAGAGAAAAGAAAAAAGGAAAAATAAATTAAATAATAATAATTAGTAAAAGTAAAAAAGAAAAGGAAGAAAGCACTTACTTAGAAAAGAAGCCCACTTGTAGAAGTCCAACAAGCAAATCAAGAAGTTTAAAGGGTATTTATAGGTCAAAGGTGAGTCGCTCCCTTAACTCATTTGACACACACCCTTAGGCCTTGAGTCATATCTAAACCACTTAAGTGGTGCATTTTGCATGGGACATACATGTGCTTTTAACCTATTTTGCAAGTTTCTTAAACTTTGTACGGGAACTTTGCAAAATTATGCTAGAAATCAGGAATGTTGCTTAATTTAAGGAGTAAATTGGTAATATTACATATGCATGTTAATAATAATAATAATAATAATAATAATAATAATAATAATAATAATAATAATAATAATAATGGTGGATGTGAAATAATTTGACATCAAATAATTGAATTGATATTAAAATTTGAGTTAATTGGTTAATTAATTAGTTAATTAGAGTTTAATGTTATTTTAATTAGTATTTATTGCCACCCACGATTGTTAGTGGTTTTTGTTGACTGTTTTGGTTAAGTTATGCCCTAAGGATTGAGTCATGCCTTAAGGCCATGACTCGCTCCTTTTAGATGATAATGCACAATTTTATTTATCAGTCATGCCCCAAAATCATGTCCTATTTAAAATTAATTTAGACCATATTATCTTCTTCTTCTTCTTCTTCTTCTTTCTTTCTTTCTTTTATCTCTACTGAAACTCGACTTGTAGACTTCTAAGAGCATTATTTTGCCATTTCTCCTCCGTTTGAGCTCCATTTTGGGTGTTTTCTTCACCATTAAGTCCGCAATTGCATTACATACATATGGGTACCAATTTCATCAAGTTCTACCTTTTAAAATCTAATTCACCATTAATGGCATGAGGTTGGAGTTTCTTTAATTCTTTACTTGTTTCATGTATGAGTTCCCTTGTGTTTCTTTCAAATTGTTTAACCAAATTGAGCAGACTTTGTATATATAATAGTTTCAAACATTATTTGTATTCTTATTTTTTTAATTGCTTTACTATAATATTTTTCCTTTTGCTTTAGCAGTTACACGATCCTAATCTCTAGTCCATTAGAGTAATCAATAAAGAAAGTAGGGATTAAGGAAAAAAAAAGAAGAAAATTCAAGGAAAAGAAAAAGAAATAGTAGGTAGAAATGGGGTGAAAATAAGAAAAAATGAAAAAACTAAATGACTAAGGCAGTAGAAAAGAATGTATAAGCAAGAAAAAATAAGACAAAAAATTTATAACTAAAAAGGGAGCTATGATTAATTGTAACTGTCTATTTTTGTTTTGTGAGGTGCTTTGTACAAATTGTTTTTAGCAAGTTGACAATTTGTTATGAATGACTATTTAGAATGTTTGAAATTTTGAATGAGTAGGAATAGCCCAATGATCAGAAAGGTTAATTAGACAAAAGCATTTGATAGGAATATATTGAGTTGTAGTAACTAGTGTACGAATAGCTCGAATGTTCGTATTTGAATTAGTGATGCATATACAATGATAAAGAAATAATAATTTGCTTAATAAAATGTGCATAACAAAATGATTAAAATAAATTTAACAATGAGTGATAAAATATTAATTATGTATTTAATTTGTTAATTAATGGCATTGTTATATACATTCAACTAAGCAAGTAAATGGATGTACATGCATTTGAGCTGTAACTTAATTTGATCAATTGCATAGAAAAATGTTTGTGGATTGCTGTGGGCTTCGTTCTTGCCATTTTTATGCTGGGACATCTAACACTTAGTTGTTATTTTGCCTGATTTTGTTAAAAATCTTGTTGATTTTATATGCTTGTGTGTAATTCATGATCGAAACATTGATGCAAATCATTTAATATTAAATTAAGTCTTGATATAGTTGCAGTAGAGTTTTTACTTTAGATTTTGGAAGTGGAATATACATGTGCGCTTCCCCCTATGAATTGTTTCATGATATTTAAACAAGCATATTGCTAATTTGAACATATTCAAGCTTGTATGTCTATATGACTGTTGCCACTAATACTTTTAATTGTTTAGCCTGAATAATTTTATTGAAGCTTATATTCGTTAAGCTTAATGATTTGCTATGATATGCCATCATCTCCATATTTTTCTAATATTTTTGATATTTAAACTGGAAATTGTGCTATTGCTTGGATTTATTACCTTTTTAGAAAATTGTTGTCATATTTTGTTGTGATATAATATCTCAATCATGACTGATTTCCAACTCAAAATTATAACTAGATGCCTGTTCGATGTGTTTTTTTTTAAATGTATTAATTTATCTTATGTTCGTGCAGATGCCTCATCATAGACATGCACAACCATAGCCAGATGTTTGGGCACTTGATTGGATGATGATAGAACAAGCTAATAGATATTGGGCTTTTCACCATGTAAATATCGAGGCAAGTAGGTTTATAAGTTGACATTTTTTGGAGACAATTAGCATCTGGAATGAAGTGCAGGAATTGTTAGCACATGCCAATTACCTAGATTTCTCTAGACAAATTTTTTTTTGCACATCCTAAGGTGATCCAATAGTTCCTCACTACTTTTCAGTATGAAGGATATCAGCATTCTGACACTAAGGTGAGGTTTGTCACATACCAGGTTTTTGGCATCCTATTTAGTTTATCATGATCATAAGCATCTGGTATTCTAGGCTTGCCTATGGGTGAAGATATTGTTATTACTAGGAGTAATTCTATGTCAAATTAATGGGCCACCATTGCTAGAACAATCATCCCTTATAATCCTATAACTGCGCAAGTTTTATCATGTTCTTATATAGGACACTCGAGCAGTTTGGGTTACTTTGATGTGATTGACATATGAAATTTGTAGGCTATGACTGTTGGTCAGTGAATCAACATCAGCCATGATATTATACAGAATATCTGGAGGGTAACCCAGACACCAAGTATGTTAGTAGTTATGGGAGGAGTGGTCACTCGGTTGTTAATGGAATTTAGGGTCCCTAAGTCGAAGATGGGTCCACAGGTTAAAGGTAGTGTAGTAGTGGACTTTGATATGGCCTTAGAGTGCACCCTGATGGATACAAAATGCTTTTAGTAGAGGAATTAGAAGGGGACTTAAAAATCAATAGACAATGATAAGTGTGAATTATACTATGTTATTAGTGTGTCAATTTAATATTTATTTAGTTAATTTGGTGTTAAATTTTTAAGTTAGCATTTTATGAACTTAATTTTTTAATTTGATGCTTTTAGGTGTGTAATTGAAGAAAAAGAGAAATTACAAGGATAAAAGAGGAATTTCAGCATTCAAGGGATTTTTAATTGAAGCAATTCTCGTGTTTTAATCTAGAGCTTAGCCACTAGGTGGAGGCATTTCTCCCCCTATCGAGGCTAGTATTAAAGACTTAAGATTTCTATTGGTGTTCCGAGAAGTCATCAAGAGTAAGTTTAAAACTTAATGAGTATTGTATCTTTTTATTTTAATTTTCTTTCATTTTAATCATGTTTGGTAAGTAATTTCTTCTCTTTTACGAAGGGATACTTAAACCCTTATATTTTTATTGTAATAGCTTTGTTTGAGCCTTAATTGAGTGCAAGTTTTATTATTTCTCAGTTCTTGAGCAAATTCTTATCTTTGGTTGTCATTGAGTTAATGATTGACTTATTTGATAAATGGTTGATGATTGATTTCAAGTATATTCTTGGGTTAATTTATTCATATTAATGCATGATTATATTCCGAAATATGAGATAATTGTGTATTGGTAAGAGTGGATTAAGATTATGAAAAGTTAAACTAAGAATAAATCAAAGTTAAATTTGCTTGAAAAAGAGTTTAATAGATGTTTAGGAGCTTAAAACCGGATTTTTATGCTAGGTGTTAGATTATTCCTAATAAAAAGATTTAATGCTTAGAATGATAGTATAAATAAGGCATCTGAATTTATTTTACTGGTTTTTCCATAAGAACTTATGTTACTTTTAATTTGAATCATTGCAATAGAAGTTGAGTTGGATAGTTCCTCTAGCAGAAGTATTTTAGTTATTATTTTGTGTTTAATTTAAGTTAGTCTAGTTTTTGTTTTTATTTTGATTTACTGTTAATTCAGCTTAGTTTTGCTTTCAATTCAAAAACTTGGGAAATAATCTCAGATTGATTTAGCTCACTTAAAGATATTATTCTAAACTATCCATGTTTTTTGGATTTAATATTTGGGATTTTAATTATATTTTCCTATATTACTAGCTGTTCTAGTATACTTTTTAGATACCAGTCAAACAATAACCTATAGCATAGCCTGAGGATGAGCAGTTAGATGGCAGTGCATTTAGTAGCCACTATTCCCTTCATCAGGTACATTTAATTGAGACTCAGACTTTAAGTATAAGATCCAGTTCAAGTCATTCTACAGGGCTTGTAGGACCACAACCCATACCCTTTAGGGGTTCCAGGAGATTGTAGATACTCACTCTACATGAGGTTTATAGGTTCCGTCTGTAGGGTGATGCTGGTGTATCTTTTTCTTAAGGGCTTACACCATATGCTCTGATTTCCTCAACTTCACTTGATGCAGACTTAGAGAGTAGGTTAGCTTGCTTGGAGATTGCTATTGGAGTTATACGACGAGATATGGGGGATGATTATTGCATCCACATGCCATTCTTATCATAACTATCAGACCCTAGATGCATCGATGGCTACTGTAGGATAGATGATACAGAGGCTTGAGACTCAGTTTGTTAGTCTTAAGAATAGTATGACAGAGGGTTAAGAGCACCACAATACATAACTTGCATGGATACAGATAATGGTGTATAGATACCAGTTGGCTGTTAGGTAGGTACATAAGAGTGTGGTCTACCTAGCGAGCCTTGTAGTTTAGATTTTGAATTACTTAGCCTAGGTCATAGGATTCAAGTTTAAGGTGCCCCAACAAACACAACCACCTACAAGTCCATCTCAGGCAAGGCCTTAATAACCTTCACAATTGCTGCTAGGTCCTTTAGCCAGCCCACCAAGTCCCTTCGGATTGAGATGTCACCAATGACATTTTGGGAGACATGTATTATTTATTATTATGATGATTGACTATCTTGATTATTGTTTAATTTTAGTTGTATTTACATTTATGGCTTTCAATTTTTACTTTTTATTTTATCTGAATGATGAATGGATGATGTTTTTTTTTTTCTTATAATGTTTTTTTAAGCATGTATATGCTGATTTCTTAACATATGTTAACATAATATTTGACATGGTAATAGGTGAAAAGGAAAAAATAATTACCTACATAATCTTAATAAATTCATTAATTAAATCGAGTTTATGAATCAATAAACAAAAAAAAAAGTATGATGAAATGGTTTAAGCAATATATCACTATCTAATTTATCATACCTCACCTAAACATAAGAGATCCTAACATATGGCTATATCATGAAAATAAAATATCAATAATATCTCAAGCATTGTAAATATTGGACAATTAGATCAAAATAAAGCTTTCTTACACTGAGATTATACAAATGTTAGGTCTGTGGTCAGGCGTACCATGTTAAAATATTACCTTTTTTTTCTAGAGATAAATCTACATGGAAGCAATCATGTAAATACATAAAAGGTAGATATCTTCATTTATTGCATCAGTGTTCTAATGTCAAGCCTTGTCAAGTACTAGCACCCACTCAAGAGGTGGTAAACCAATAAAGATAAAATTTCTCTTACGAGATATTTTATCTATTATTTTATTGGTTTTAAATGCCGATGAGCTGGCACTGATTAGATGTTTTGATCGAGGTTAAAACATCAACTAATTAACTAATGAAAACTACCTAGTTAATTAAGGGTTAAAACATAAATACGTTTATGGAAACCACTCCTGTAATGATCCAAAATAGATCCTAGTAGAATTCAAGGACATTATCATGTTAATAATGTTTAATCTAACTTAATTAGATGAATTATTATAATTTAAGACCTTGAGAATTAATGATCTTATGTGATAGAGGGTTAAAAAGTCAATTAGCATTATGGTATATAATTATGCATAATTGAAATAAAATATAGTTAAGTACTTAATTGAGATATAAATGTGATTTTAAGGGTAATTATAGTAAAAGAAAAGAATGTTGGGGTGTTATTAAAGGAAAGAAAGTTATTGCGGGTTAAAATTGAAAGAAAGGAAATAAGTTATGGGTCATTTTGTAAAGAAAGCATATATGGAGTCAATTTAAAAAAAAGAAAGTAAGTGAGGGGTTAATTAATGAAGGAATATGTAAGTAGGGCTAATTAATAAGTGAAAGAATATAAGGGGATTGAAATTGAGATAAAAAATTAAGTGGGATAGATTTTTAACATGCAAATTGTTTGGGGATTAAGTTGGAACATTTCTTCCTTTCACATACTTTAGGTGAATGCATATAAGAGGGAGAAGATGAAGATTTTGGGGAGTTTAAAAGGTGGTTTGGTTGGCATTTTGAAAGGAGATTCATATTTCTTCCTTCATTCTCTCTATAGAGTTTCATCATCTCTCCTACAGTTTAAAAGTTTCCTCATATTTTCCACTAAAGAATCTGGCCCTTTCATTCATCATAGAGTATTTTCAGCTTTTAATCTTCATGCATATGGTTAAAACTTGGTGAAAAATGTCTACAAGGAGATAAGTTATCAAGGATTAAAGTGAGATGAAGATAGAGGAAGAGGAGTAAAAAAAAGGTTTTGAAGCAAATTTAGAGTTGCATGTCCCGGTTTGGGAACTTTTCTCTTGTTGCATGTGATTATATTATCATGTAATATTTATCTAGTGTTTAATGGGTGTAATTTGGGATGATGCTATGGTTATTAAGTTGAGAGCAATAGCATATTCATCTTGCATGTATGATTTAAGTTGAATCACTTTGAACCAGCTCTTGTAATTTAAGCATATCTTAAGTTATATAACTCGGATTTGAGAAATTATAGTTTGTGATTACACCTAAGATTAGATATATAATTTTGTAGAAGAAATTTACTTTTGATTCTACCTAAAACTATCCTTAATATTAACATAAATTTCATAGTGAGCTACTATCCAGTTGTAGGGAACAAGGTGCTGTATTTTTGCTATAACATTTGATAGAGAAGCATGAGGAAAAATCTTAAATGAAATAGACTCAAAGGAGTACAATTTTCATGAAAGAATGTTGGCTTAATTATAAATCCATTTTTTTTTACATTTTTTCAAAATTATCATAAAATCTGGTATTGGTATTGTGAACTGCTTTCTAGTGTCAAAGAATAGATTTTAGTAATCTGGGCATAAATCTTTCTATAGGGGTAGAAATGCTATGAAGAAAAGTTATGGGTAAACTAGATGCCTAGGAGCATAACTTTTATGCAGAAAAGTTAGTCTAATTCTATACCCATTTCTCCTATGAATTTTCTAAGTGGTAACTAAAACTTGTTTATGTTTTATGAATATCTTGTGGTATTTCTTTAATATCTTGAGTTGTAGATATGATATTAAAGTTATTTTTGATGTTTTAGAAACTAAAAACATAGGGGAGTAAGTTTGTAGAAGCCTATTTGGCCTAAAAATGATGTTTGTTAGGTCATAAACAGAAATCAAGATGAAATTTGAAATATGTCATTATGCAAAATGTATGTCACGATCATTACGCATTTGGTAATGACTATAAACCTACCTTATTTCACTTAAACTTGATTTTAACCCTAAATTTGTTACCAAATTTTTCTAAACCTCTATAAATATTTTTAGGGCAAATTAAACATAAAATAAAGTTAAATTGTGACATTAAACATGTGACTAACAAAATGACATAGACAATACAATTTGTAAAGAAGGACATTAAGTATTGATGACAAAACAATACATGAGATTTAAGATATATTGTTACCATATAGTAGAACTTTGAATGAAAATATGAAAGTTTATAATATATGGCTATTATGTGATTATATATATATATATATATATATATATATATATATATATATATATATATATATATATATATATATATATATGCATGTACACATAAGGGTAATTGCTATATGTGTGTAATACAATGTAATTGTAAATAATACTGTGCATATGAAGTGTTTGTCTAAGAATATGTGCTAATATTACTTTGTAAAGCAATTAGGCATAAAGACTTGATAAAGTATGTCATATAACAAATATATGAATTATTAAACATATTACTTAATTGAGATAACTTGTATATGTCTATATATTATGCATATAAATTATCATGCAAAAGCATATGAAAGCAATGATATACGTTCATGTACAATTACTTAAAATGTCATAGAAGATTATATGTGAAAGAGTTACATGCTTTGAAGAAAATTTCAAGTATAGTAAAGCATTATTCACAAGGTCTACAAAAAAAAATTCTAAAAATGTGTGTGTAAGATTTGTTGTGAATATTTCAAAAATTGTTTAACAACATTTTGAAAACATAAGTTTCAGAATATAAAATAGAATAAAAGAAAATAGAGTATGTAAGGACCCAATCATGACCCTAATCGGATTATTGTTAATTAATGAGGGTCATCGTTAATTAAGGCAAAATTGAATTATTTTGCAATTATCAAGGTTAAGTTCCAAGAGGGGTATTTTGGTAATTTTAGCATATAAGTATATGAGTTAAGTTAAATTATAATTAAAGAAAAGGGTGTAATTTAACTGAATTAGAAAGTTTTGGGGTTAAGTTGGAAAAAATTGAAATAATGGGGGTTTATTTGTGCATAAGGGTATAGTGGGAATTTCCCTTGGTGAGATATTTACCCCACTAACTTTTATTAGCTTCTTAGAGAAGGAACTCTTAGGGTTTGGGAGTAGTTAGTTTTGCTTTTGAAGGAGATCTCTCTCTCTCTCTCTCTCTCTCTATGGTTACGGTTTAGAGAGAAGGGGCTAGGGTTTGTGAGCTAACATCAAAGGTAATGTTTCCCTTAAAGATTTCTTCTTCTTTTCTTTTAATTTATGATGTTTGATGAGGGATTACAAGATCTTATTGTTATCACCATGTGTAAGGGAAGAGAGAGAAGTAGATAGATCTAGTGAAGGAGAAGGAAGAAATTATGAGCAAAGGAGATGAATCAAGAAGATCAAAGAAAGAGTTAAAGCTTCAATGAGGTATGGAACTATTATGATGATTTTGTGTGCCTATAAATAAAATTAAAGGAATTAGGGTTAGGTTTTCTGAATACGTAAATCGGGACAAAAAGGGAAGACTGTTTGCTTTAGGATGCCGAGTCGTGAACACCTTCACGAGTCGTGAACCTTGCCTTATTTTCCTCACGACTAATGATTTTGGCCTTTATTACCTATTGACTCATGAATCTCTTCATGAGTCGTGCATTTTGTCTGACTCGTGAATGCCTTCACGAGTCATGAACTATTTGCCCCTGGGTCACTCATGAATGTTGGCTTCTCACTTTTGAATACCTTCACGAGTCGTGCATTTTTGTCCAACTCGTGAAGCCCTTCATGAGTCATGAAATGTACCCCTTCTTCTTCACTCGTGAAGATTCTGGTTCTTCCTTGGCTACCGACTCGTGAATGTCTTCACGAGTTGTGCTTGCTGATCGAGTCGTGAGCCTTGTGTGACTCGTGAACTCCCTCTCTCTTCTTCACTCGTGAGCTTGGCTACCGACTTGTGAATTCTTTCACGAGTTATGCATGCTGATTGGAGTCATGAGACTTGTGTGACTCGTGAATCTCATGGTTTTACTCGTGAAAACTAAATACAGAGGTAGGAATTTAAGAGTTTTACGTGAAATAAGAAAAATCTGCTTTAAGACTAATAGACCTATCTAGACTCTTTTCCTTATAAATTGAGCTAGAGAAAAGAAAATTGAATGATTTATATTGTATTTAAAAATAGACTTCCATACCTATATTTCATATGAAGTGTTATACTTTTTCTAAAAGCTTAAATACCGCAAGTATACGGTGTACCGATTATAGTACTTCAGATATCGATCCCACGAAGAATGTTGATTAACATTGTACACCTTTACTACTTGATTTTAATCTTGTTTACAATGCTCATTAATTTGCAAATTAAAATTATTATTAAAACTACACTACACTAAATTAAATATTATTCTACTTTAATGATAATCCGAGAAGACTTATTAATATAATGAATATAACATATACATAATTATGGAATTTGATCTTTTTCTCTTATTATAATTCAATCTTTATCATGCAAGCCAAGTTGGAATAATGTTCTATGTCGCAGCTCTCGCATCTAGACTAGATTATGCCTTAAACATGCATTTATGGTTCTAAATCGCAGCTCTCGCATTTAGACAAGAATTACATAAAAACACATTCAAAGAATAAAAACCAACCTATAACAACTATCTCCACATGTGATCTCTCAAACTATGCTTTGATAATGAATTTCCTATTAACTTTCAATAAGACGTTGTTCTCGCTAACTCCCTTATTTATGACCATTATGATGATTTTCAGAAAAGGAATTGCACATCGAAGGTCGTCTTCCGTAACTTATAATGATACTAATAAAGTTTTAATAGCAAATACTACATATAAAGATAAATGAAAGAGAAATGAATATATATATATGAATAACAACAATCAAATTGCTAAAAAGAATTCATAATAATAACAAAGAAGAAGTAAAGATTAGAAATAGAAGAAGGGATCTCTCAACCATTCTTCCTTTCACCAAGTGTAGTCTTCTTCATTGTATTTTCCTTCTCTTCAAGCCATAAAACTAAAATTAAAACCTAAAACTATTATTCTCTAATTACACTTTCAAATAATAAAAATAAATGATAGATTGATTCTCCCCTTGATTATAACTTCTAGGGTATTTATAGATTTCCAAACATTATGTCCGTCTAAGTGCCTCTCCATAGGTATGCAACCCTTGGTGAAAAGTCATGCCTCTTCAAAATTTGATTTGAAATTTAAATTGCATAACCACCATTTATATTTATAACTTCCTTGCCAAGCATTGTGACCCTTCAAGCACCTTTCCATAACAACATAACTCTTTAAGTATCCCTCTAGAAGTATACATCATTTGGTGAAGAGTAGTGTCCCTTTGAAGTGCCTTTTAAACATGAACTGCCTATCACCGCCTCCTATCGCGATCGCGGTACATGTCGCGCTCGCGACGGGACACGCTTCCCTTGTCGCGCTCGCGGTACCCATCGCGCTCGCGACAGGGCTTCTTCACAATTTTCTCCCTTTTTTCTCCTACATACACAAAACTTTGATAAAAACATTAAACACACCTAATTCTAGCACAATTTAATATAACTAAATATTATTTTGGTAACAAAACATGGATTAAATATGAGCTATTTAGGCTCATATCATGAAGAAACGAAGTTCTAAATCTTTCTCTAACTAGGCCATATTTCAGTTTGAATTCGGGAACAGTTTGCTGCCAGTCACTAGGAGCAGACCTCAGTGTTTTATAAATATCTAAAAATATAGGAATGATATAAAGATGATTTTTTATTTTTTAGAAACTAAAAAGATAATGGAACAAGTTTGTAGAAGACCATATTTGCTAAAAATGCCTTTTGATTGGTTAAAAACTGCTTAAAAGTTGAACTCAGAAAACTGTCTACAACTGTTCAAGACTTATGACTCCTGTCACGACTTGTGACATGTGCTACTCGTGAACTAGTGCACGAGTCATGAAGTTTGCTTCCTTTCATGAGTAGTGACACCCCTCAAGACTCATGACACCTCCCTACCTCATCCAAACATGATTTTTAAGCCCTTTTGTGTCACCAAATCTGGTCTAAAACTTTTTAAGTAACTTAAAAGCATTTTAAACATAAAATAAAGATAAATTGTGACACTAAACATGATTGAATGAAATGATATATAAGAATAAAGTTAGTAAATGAACACTAACATCAGACTACATGAAAATGTTTAATTTTATGCGATTGTATTATAATGAGTATACGCATGTGGTTTTGGCTTTGCCCAAAAATATTGCACACAGATATTCCTCTACAATGACAATAAGATGATAGTTACAAGGTTATAATTCTAAGTTGAAAGAGTTGGGACTTTGCCTTTTAGGCTTAGTCAGGAGACCATAGAAGTTAAGTTATGCATTAAGTCATAATAAAAAGTAGTGATTAGCTTTGATATAGAGAAACATGCTTGTTTTTTTTTTTTTGCTTATGCCATGTATTTTACTATGTAAACCTCTTACCCAAAAGTAGTGTGCTAGTATATAAGATGGGATAATATTGCATAAACGTACCTGATGGTAAGATAATATAAGATAAAATGTACAAGTATGATGATTGGATACATATATGGTCATGTTAGGGTATATAACCTGTGATCCATGATCTAATAGACTATAAAAGTAAACTAAGGGCTTAACTAAGAACAAGTGTTGACCTAAGGATCTAATTAGTGTATTCATTTTATTATATCGTCCATAGCTACTTAATTATTGTTTAAGTGATTATGTGATATGAATGACTATGATATGGTATAAAAGCCACTCTCGGCGAACAACAACAAGGTATGTCATTGAGAGCTTTTGATGAAGTAGGTAATTACAATGTCTATTATTGATATATCTATGTTTATTGTTGATGTATTTATGTTATATATGATAAGTGGTCTAACTCAATATGTGAATGGGTATAAATAGCAAAATCTCGTATTGCCATGATTTAAGTTGCATTTATATGTTTATGGATATGCATTTAACGTTATAAAGGTTTTTAGTAGCAAGATCCATATTTTTATATTGCCTTATGGAAACCTTGCATAATACTATTTATGACGAGATAGATCAATGAAAGGTTATATTTTATTATGTTTGCATAATCTTGCAACTATTATGATATGAATGAACGAAAATTGATGCAACTATGTGATCATATAATAATGTCCATATATACTGGAGCCTACAGCTCAATATGTGAATATGATTAGAATGATATGCATTCTTTTATGAAATGAGGCTTTCAGCCAAGCAATGATGTACTAAGTAAAGAATAATATGGTAAATGAAAGATGTTCATAAAGTCGTTAAGCCTGCGGGTCTTAGTTCAGTTGTGGATTAGATAGGCATGCCTAAAGGGATATAGTTGCAACTGCCATAGTTGACCCCATTTGGGTCTTGTTCCTTAATGGTACCATCATTTGGCCCTTTTGGGTCCATAGTTTATTCCTTGCTGGAACTATGGTTTGACCTCGTTTGGGTCCATTAATTGATTTCTTCTGATATCCATAGTTTGATACCTTTGAGTATCCATTGCTTCCGTTATCTACCCTTTGAACTAGTACTTAGGCAGGCTATTAAAGATGATAAAAATGTACACAAGATAAAGTAAAACATGCATTAATTGCCTCACTTATGTAATGCATGCATGATGAATGGCCTATAATATTGCTTACCATGATTTCTTTTGGCTATAAACCATTTCAATGAAATGAAATTATTGGAATGTATATCTATGAGATTTAATTTGCCATGCTTTTATAGAGTGAGTATAATGTTATAATAAGAACTGTTTGGGCTATAGCATACACAATGAGTTTCATATGCTTTGGAAACTGTGAAACATATTATAAAACTACCTCTATGAAATGAAATGCTATATTCATTATGATATGATTTTGATATCTCACATCTCTTATGTGGAAATTATGATATGTTTACACATGGTATGAAGACTTTGTCTGTTAATTATGATATGTAATACATATTCATTGAAATGGCATGCAAACCCGTTAGTATGCATATGAACAATTACACATGTATGATTCCAATATAAACCAAAGTGCAAATCATTATATATATATTATGATGTGGTATGATGTTTAAAGTAAAATGATAGGATAGCATTACAGGATAAGTTGTATGAACCTGAAATGACAATTGTATAACGATATATAAAGAAATCATGTTTGACCATAACTCTGTGATTATTTCATGGCATAAGTACCCCTCGTGTGCATGGATTAATACAGAATGCATAACTTATGTAATGATATGGTTAATGCATTAAGTCAAAGTTTTGTACTATCAACAAGCAGATGTCTGAATTATGACAAGTAGTAAGGATTAGTGAAGGAATGAATAAAGCCAGTTTAAAGAAAGAGAAGAAGTAAGATGATGATAGTAAATTGACATGATTCATAATAAGATAATTTACAAACTGCTCTGGACATAAGTAAATATAGTATTCGTAATAATTTTGAGGACTTTCCAAAATGGTAATTATGAAGTGATCAATGCAATAGACTTATATGTTATGTTGAGTTACAGTGAAGTTATAAGAAATGAGATGAATTATGGAAAGAAGTTATCAATAGAGTTTTGTTCCCCACTAAGCTTTATAGCTTAGCACGGGTTTGTTTGTCCGTGTAGATTTCAAGAGAAGCTCTAGAGGATCGGGCAAGATGCAGTTGCCTTGAGGATTTTAGGATGCTTAAAGCCCTTTTATGTTATGATTATTTATCCATAAGTTGATTTATTTATTTGTGGCATGTAATAATGGCCTGTCTTATTATTATTATTATTTATGCCTGACCATTAATATGTTTATGATGATGATGATTGATGATTGATGATTATCCATGGTTAAGGGATTAGGGTGTTACAAAGTAAAAAAGCAGACACATATAATTTATAATGGTTTGGTCTCAATGCCTACATCCACTTCTAATAAATCACACTTGAGCTTTTCTCACCACTCTTAAATCTTTTAAGGGCAAAAGTCAAAGTCAATATACAATCCTAGATATGTATATCTATCTACATTCTTTTTGAAAAAGTAAAAGATGTAAAAACCTTAATAGAATTCCTCCTTAGGTTCTAGCCAACTCAAACTCATAATTTTTCACCATATAACTTCCTCACAAACAATTACAATAGAAGCTATAATCAAATTGAGGAGGATATACAAAGAATGAAGTGTAAAAGATGTGGAAAGTGGGATGGAAAAATTTAAGCTTTGCTCTTAAGAGGTAAAAATTCTTTCCAATAGATATCTAACCTTAAAATAAGTGTACCAACGTGTATTTATATCTAAAAACTTAGTTCTAAGTGTTAGAAATCGAAAATAGCTGTTTATAACCATTAAGGGTCAAAATAGGCAAAACAAATAAGAAATAGCCGTTATTTTATCTTATAACAGAATTTAGATTTTGTCCAAAAATTGACACTATTTAGAAATTCAATTTAAAAAAATTCATTTTCTAATGAAATAATTTCTAACAAACCATTATCTTAGAGAAACCAGTTTTGACCAAAAACTCATTTTATGATTTTAAAATATTTTTATGCAATTTTAAGACTTAAAATGTGTATATATATTTGAATAAAAAATTATGCCTAAATTTGATCTTACAATTTTGATATCCTAATTTCCTATATACTAAGTCATCCTTCAATTTTTACTTCTTATATCCACTCTTGAAGTATCTTAATCCTTATTTCTTAATATTTGCATCAGAAGGTTTATAGAAATTTTTGTAGAGATAGCTTAGAATAGAATCCACAATAAAGCTTTTTTAAAGTTTGATTATCACTAAAATTAAGATGTGGCCTTGAGCAAACATTCTTCCTCTTTTTGATGGTGAAAAAATTTTAATAAACTACATTTATAATTTTATCCAGATTAGTCTATAAAACTCTCCTTGAATATTTGCTTGGGGGTATTTACAGAAAATATAAAATATGTAAAAGTTAATATAAATCCCTTATATATGATGGTATATAAAAATATATGCTATGTAATAGATTTTGTAATGGCCTATAATTTCAATTTTTATGAATATCATTTTTCGATGCATGAATAGTGACATTAGGGTGATATCGGGGTGTGAACAAAGCAGAACTAATACGCCGAATTCAATCGACACTCCAAAGTTAAATGTGTTTGGATAAAACTAGTACTAGGATGGGTGACCTTCTAGGAAACCTTGCACCATTATAAAGTATAAATTAAATCAATTTTAATGGTATAAATTGAGGCAAAATTGAGTTCGGATAGACACTCAAAATGGATAGTGAAAGAAAATTTTTATGACCCCAAACTTTGATCGATCCAAAAATATTGCATAGATCTCCAAAAATTATTCCATTTGCATGGACCCATTTGAAATAATTCCAATTAATATCTGGAAGTAAAAATTAATTTTTCTGACAATTTTGAATTTTTAAATTTTGGACTGATAAATTGTGTCTTTGGGCTTAAAAATAATGCTAGAGATATGAAAAAAATTATCTGAACATATGGATTCATTTAAAATATTAGGGATAATTATTTGATAAAGAAAAATCAATTTTACGGTGATTTTGAAATTTGAGTTTTCGAACTAGCAAAAGTTTATCGGATCGAAAAACAGTATCCGATGGACCTTAAAATATTTATGTAGCCCAATAAATATTTTTCTATTATCATGAACCTATTTTATAAGAATTTATGAATGGAAAATGATAAAAAAAAATAATAGGGCCAAAAGAATGGTTATTTAAGTGATTTTGGGCCAATTTGTTGAACCTGATTTGGCCATATTTATATGTGTATATAAGGAACAAAAATCATATTTTTCTTGAGAACTCCCCCATTTTCTCCCCTTTCTCTAGCTATCCCTTAAAGCCACACTTTTCTCCAAATTTTTGCATTCCTCTCTTATGTAATCCTACCTAATCTTTCACCCTAAATAATTCTAAGGCCCTAGTTCCATCTCTAGCCATTTCTAGAGCTCAATTTAAATGGAGAAAGTTGATGGAATTGTAAAGAAAAAGATTTGGAACAAAATTCAAGTAAGTTAATTTAGGTATATTTTTGTGATTTTAATATATATTTAGGTAGATTTTGGTATATAAATTTATATTTTAGGCTTATTTTGAATTATGGATAAAGAAATTGAGGAAATAAGCAAAGAGGAATTCAACCATGGTGGAATTCTAAGGGAAATCAAGTGGAATCAAGGGGAAAATGGAAGGAAAATGTGCAAAAGGAAGAGAAATCATGGATAAAGCTTGGAAAATAGGTAAGTGGATACCTAAACTAACTAATTTCATGTAAACCTAATTTATGAATTTTAGGGTTTTTGGTGTAAATGATGCCTAAAGTTAAATTAAAGGTAGATTAGTGAAATTAAATGTCAGATAAAAAATTGGCATGATATATTGTATAAAAGAATGATTAAAAGTATGTAAATGATTTAGGAATGTATTATGTCCCTTAAGGATTAATTATGTAATGTTAGTTTTAATTCAAATTAAAGGTAGATTAATGTGATTAGATGATAAATGATAAGATCTATGATGTTAAATGTATGTAAATGTGACTAGAAAAGATACATTAGTTATGGAACCTGTTATGTAACTAAGTGAAATTAAGGTTAGGTAGAAAAATAAATTGATTTAAGGTTAGAATTATGTTTAACATATATTAAAAATATGGTAGGAATGTGTTTGATGAATTAAACAAATTTGATTGTTAATGATCTAATGATGGATGAATGGAAGACTATAAAATTATAAAGGAATAAGTGATAGAAATAATGAAACAATGTAAGATACATGTAATTTAGACCGAAGAACATGGTGGGGATATGTTTTATGAATTAAACAATTTTATATGCATGTGACATAATATGGCTAAATGGTAAAGTACGAATGGGTGAAAGAATAAATGATGGAAATCATTAAGAGATGTTAAATGTACATGATTTAAACCTTAAGAACATGATGGAAACTACAAATGGCATGAAAAGAATTATGGATGGTATGTTATTAATAGTGGTCGAATGGTATGCTTGGATACATTGATATAATTGTGATGAGTTTAAGCATGAAAATGAAGTTACATGATAAATAAGTGACAATGATGTGCATGGCATGAAATGCAATTGTTTCATAATGTGAAAATGTGAGAAATTATGAAAATAATGTATGTTTTATGTGAGTGGTATGAAGATATTTTTTCCTTTAGTATTCAGTAGCAAAGTTGGAGATATGGGATACAATGGTTGGAACATTCATAAAATGTAAATATTACAATGTAATATAATAATAATTTCATTATAATACATGTACAAAATATGGTCCTGCTCAAACATGCCACACAGAAAACACAAATATTTCTCTTGCATGGTTAAGTGGCCTCTCTCTTCTTGCATTGTACGACCAAGTGGCCCCTCTCTTCTTACATTGTACTGCCAAATGGCCCTTCTCTTTTTGCAATGTAGAGCCAAGTGGCCCTTATCCTCTTGTAATCTATGGCTAAGTGGCCCTTCTCTTCTTGAATTGCATGGACAAGTGGCCCTTCTCTTCTTGCCATGCACAAAAAAGTATGGCTTTGATGGAATATGACATGGTATGAATGTGATGATAACGCAGCGGAAAAACAAAAATTTTTCATCATACATACCATACAAATCCAAAGCAAGAATCGAAACATGCAATTTTAGGGTTTAAAACTTACAACTTTGGATGCCTTTTAATTTTTGAGTTTGGTGATGACCAGTAACCGAGATGACTTTATCCACCTTAGATCTTGATCACCAATGCCAAGGAACAGTCTTTTACGCCACTCCCTCTATTCTCACACACATAATTGCACCGTCGGCTTAAAATCGAGATTGCTAGCTCTCTTTTAAGGTATTGTGTAATGGCTATAGTTTGAAGCTACAAAATTTAATTTTGTACTTCTCTTAGGTTGCTTTTACTACCCAAGAACACAAGAGAATGAGGAACAATCCTTTCTCCTTGTGAAAATTGGACCAAAATTAAGAGAGAGAGATGGATGTAATTCACGCCAAAATGCAAAATGGTGGCTAGGTTTAGTTTTCACGCCAAAAGCAAAAAATTTTTTTTAGGGTTTTATTTCCTTTAATATATATCCCTTTATTTTCTTAAGTGATCAAGCTAAAATATACCACCTTAAGATAATTAATTTTAGCCTTTATAACTTATTTAAAATAAGAAATATATATTGATTAAAATACCTTAAGATAACACATTTAATCCAAGATAATCCTTTTTGATTTAATCTAACATAAATGTAAGACATACTAATCAAATAAATCACTTAATAAATGAATTAATCATGTGCCGAAATTCCATTGATATTATCTTGGAATTTCGGCCACACCATCCAATTATCAAGTGAATTAATTCAATTAAAATCCTTTAGGCTTTAATACTCAATTAATTAAATTAACACAAGATAATTAATTAATTAAAATTAAACCTTGTGGGCTGAATTTCTCTCTCTCATGGATCAAAGCCCAATAGCAATTTTATAACCCATTACACACATTAATTTGACTTTAATTAAAAGCCCAAATTAATGCTCAATACTTTAATTAAATATTTTAAGCCCAATGCTTTGTGTGCGATCCTATAGGTCCATTTAATGTTGGCAATGAATTAATAAATTAATTCAAAGGCTATATATATTCTCTAGCAAGATATTATAGCATTCCAAATTAAATGAAAATGCATATGGCATTTAGTGACCTAATGCAATTTTGCATAGTCCCTTACCCATAAATATCAGAATTAATATAAGGCATGTAACTAGTCATCCTTATATATATTAATTCCTTTCTTGATATTCCAGTGACACTGAACTCTCAGATAAATAATGATTATTCATTATTTCATCTCGGTATGGCCATACACTTCTCGGTATGGCCATACTCTTGGCTTAAGTATTTCCCAAGTTTCAGACTTGTACTTCATTAGATAGACATAGCCATATCTACTGAAGTCATCTGTGAATGTCACGAAGTAGCTAAAACCACCTCTAGCATGTGTACTTAAAGGTCCACATACATCGGTATGTATTAGTTCCAATAAGCCATTAGTCCTCTCACCTTTTTTATTAAAAGGACTCTTTGTCATTTTTCCATGCAAACATGGCTCGCATGTGTCATAAGACTCTAAGTCGAATGACCCAAGCACTCCAGTTTTGTGGAGTCTTGAAATGCATTTTTCGTTTGCATGTCCTAAACGACAATGCCAGAAGTAAGTAGGGTTCAATTCATTTGATTTAACCCTCTTTGTATTAATGTTGTATATGGACTCTTTGTTTTGTAAATAAAGGATATAAAGGCCATTTTGCAACATGGCATTGCCATAAGAAATGCCTTGGCGACAAATATGAGCATTGCCATTTTTAATAACAAAATCAAATTCATCATTATCCAAACATGAAACTGAAATAATGTTTCTGCTCATAGCAGGCACATAATAACAATTATTCAAAACAATACAAAGTCCGAAAGGTAAAGTGAGGTGATAGTTGCCTATCTCCATGGCAACAACTCGTGCTCCATTCCCCACACGGAGGTCCACTTCATTCTTCCCAAGTAACCGCCTATTTCTTAGCCCCTGCACATTTGAACAAATGTGAGAACCACAACCGGTATCCAATATCCAAGTGGTAGAAATAGAAAGGTTAATTTCAACAACAAAAATACCAGAACTGGATGCCTTGGCTCCATTCTTCTTTTGTTCTTCCTTGAAGAGAGCGCAATTCTTCCTCCAATGCCCTATCTTGTTGCAATGGAAGCAAGTGCTCTCACTCTCTTTGAGTTTTGGCGCCTTGGGCTTGGATTGGGCCTGAGGTGCACTCCCAACTGACTTGAGTTTTCCCTTTCCCTTAGCGGGTCCCTTCTTAATTCCCTTTTGAACCATTAGTACGGGATTGGTCTTTCGAATGTTCTCTTCAGCATTCTTAAGCATCCCATGAAGCTCAGTGACTGACTTGTTCATTGCATGCATGTTATAATTCATCACAAATGGATCATAAGCAGCAGGCAATGATCCTAAGATTAAGTCAGTGGCCAATTCCTTTGGCACTAGTACCTCAAGCTTCTTAAGAGTATCAAGATACCCTTTCATCTTGAGTACATGGGTACTAACAGTAGTACCCTCAGCCATCTTGCAAGAAATTAAGGCCTTTGTTGTCACAAACCTCTCGTGACGAGCTTGCTCTTGGAACATCTCCTTGAGGTGCACCATGATCGCATAGGTCTCTTGGTCCATAAATTGCTTTTGCAATTCAAGCACCATAGTGGCTAGCATCAAACATGTCACATCATTAGAGTCACTTTTCTTGGTCTCAAAATTTTCCTTTTGAACCACAGAAGCATTCCTAGCACGTTCCTCAGGTAAGGGTGCATCCAAAACATACGACTTCTTCTCTTGCTTAAGAACTATTCTTAAGTTTCGAGACCAGTCTATGAAATTGGTGCCATTCAATTTTTCCTTTTCAAGGACCGATCGTAATGAGAAATTGTTGTTTGAAGATGCCATTTTCAATCTACAATGAAATTTAGAAAGATTAAATGAGGTCTTATTTATGATCCCATAAACCGAATTAATATCCCTTTAAATAATTCGCGTTAGTGATTTAATGTGGGCCAAGATCCACTTTTCACAACAACTTATTAGTCAAGCTGAGCTTGTACACCTAACAAGTTAAGTTACTTAGGTAGGAAAACTCCAATCATGTCTCGTACATGACTCTTGGATCAAATGGGCTAACATCTTAAGATGTTATAGCACAACCCATTTATTAGTTGCCTAGGTCCGAGCATCCTTTTCCATGATAAGTCCAACCTACATTCACAACCCATGCCTCACAACGATAATCGGGCGCATCTAGGACTCCTAGTCTACGTGACCGATGATCGATGCCTTGACATGTTTCGAATTAGGAAGGCAACTTTGTGACTTACTATTTTAGGGATTCATTTTATTACGGCTTACATGGCATACGCTTTGTCATCCATACATAGCATGCATATATAAATAATTGCATAAAGTAAAGCGTGACAAACATGGCCCCAAAAACCTACAACTAAGATTCTATACTATTACATAAAAATCTTCGAGTTCGGCTTCTCCACTCCGGTGGGCTTCGTCTTGATTTACAAAGTCTTCAAGTATATTCTATACTAAGAAATAAATGAAAAAATTTTACAACAAAATATAATGGCTCGCAGGCCATATTTAATTACAAAACCCAGGGCCCATGAATTCACCATGCATATCCATTCATTACACCAAATTAGCAAATAAATATACATAGCATTCATAGATAAAACAAAGTCCAATTTTAATTAATTTAGCCAAGCCCATTAATGGAAATTGTGTACTTGAACCTTTAAGAGAAAACCCCATGACGGGCCTGGGCCAAAGCCCAATGGACTAAATCCTCTTATTGAATAAGTTCTCTTAAAAGCCCAAAACACTAACTAGTTAGATTTGTGCTATAAATTAACTCTAGTATAATTTCCAATTTTGCCATTTTTAATTTTATGTCATACAACCCATAAACATTAAAAATACATATAATATGTGCTAACATGAATTAAAAATATAAAATCATGAAGAACACATATATAGTACACAACATTCATGCAAAAACAAACAAACAACAAAAACTAGTTGTTTAATTCTTATGTAATGCCATAAAATGCACAAACATTTAAATCAATTTTATGAGTCATTTAATAATCTAAATAAGTCCATAAATATTGATTTAATATTCTGTACCAATCTGATCTAAATGTTTTTTTACCATTTTAATCAAAACAAAACAAAAAATGTTGATTAAACATGTAACAAACACAAACTAGTCATAGTTTTAAGTGATTTTAAAATTAATCAATTAAATTGTCATGGAACAGAATTAAAACCAAATTTAAAATATGTCCAGACCTGATATTTAATCTTTAAAAATCACTTACAAACATGCCAAAATCAATTTTACATTTAATTTTGAAAACTAGTTGTTAAACTAGTAATTTACATGCCAACTAGCACCTAGTTTCATAATTAACATGTACCATCAGGTATAAATAATTAAATCCGACCATTACCATCCCTAATAACATCTTAGGACAGTATATTAACATTTCATATTAATTATAATACCTATCTAATCAATTAAAATCGTTTTATCACCAAAACAATGCAAAAAACTCAAAACAGAAAATTTCAGATTTGCATGTTTTCATAATGACGATTTTTAATTAATTTTTTCATGCATCTAAAGCACTAAAATAAGCATTTTTAGGCTCTGATACCACTGATGGAATATTACATGGTATGAATGTGATGATAACGCAGCGGAAAAATAAAAAGTTTTCATCATACATACCATACAAATCCAAAGCAAGAATCGAAACATTCAATTTTAGGGTTTAAAACTTACAACTTTGGATGCCTTTTAATTTTTGAGTTTGGTGATGAACAGCAACCGAGATGACTTTATCCACCTTATATCTTGATCACCAATGTCAAGGAACAGCCTTTTACGCCACTCCCTCTATTCTCACACACACAATTGCACCGTCGGCTTAAAATCGAGATTGCTAGCTCTCTTTTAAGGTATTGTGTAATGGCTATAGTTTGAAGCTACAAAATTTGATTTTGTAGTTCTCTTAGGTTGATTTTACTACCCAAGAACACAAGAGAATGAGGAACAATCTTTTCTCCTTGTGAAAATTGGACCAAAAATTAAGAGAGAAAGATGGATGTAATATACGCCAAAATGCAAAATGGTGGCTAGGTTTAGTTTTCACGCCAAAAGCAAAAAATTTTTTTTAGGGTTTTATTTCCTTTAATATATATCCCTTTATTTTCTTAAGTGATCAAGCTAAAATATACCACCTTAAGATAATTAATTTTAGTCTTTATCATTTATTTAAAATAAGAAATATATATTGATTAAAAAACCTTAAGATAATACATTTAATCCAAGATAATCCTTTTTGATTTAATCTAAGATAAATGTAAGACATATTAATCAAATAAATCACTTAATAAAAGAATTAATCATGTGCCGAAATTCCATTGATATTATCTTGGAATTTCGGCCGCACCATCCAATTATCAAGTGAATTAATTCAATTAAAATCCTTTAGGCTTTAATACTCAATTAATTAAATTAACACAAGATAATTAATTAATTGAAATTAAACCTTGTGGGCTGAATTTCTCTCTCTCATGGATCAAAGCCCAATAGCAATTTTATAACCCATTACACACATTAATTCGACTTTAATTAAAAGCCCAAATTAATGCTCAATACTTTAATTAAATATTTTAAGCCCAATGCTTTGTGTGCGATCTTATAGGTCCATTTAATATTGGCAATGAATTAATAAATTAATTCAAAGACTATATATATTCTCTAGCAAGATATTATAGCATTCCAAATTAAATGAAAATGCATATGGCATTTAGTGACCTAATGCAATTTTGCATAGTCCCTTACCCATAAATATCAGAATTAATATAAGGCATGGAACTAGTCATCCTTATATATATTAATTCATTTCTTGATATTCCAGTGACACTGAACTCTCAGATAAATAATGATTATTCATTATTTCATCTCGGTATGGCCATACACTTCTCAGTTCACTGATCAAGTGATCGATGATATTTTCTCTCTTATTGAGAGGGGTAATCCCTTCACATCTCTCATGCTCTCTAACATGAATTAATGCATACCCAATCATACCCATACTTGTCACTCTGTTACGAGCACGTTAGGTGTATGTCAAAGTACATAGTAATTCACAAAGAGTTTCATAGAGATTTCAGGTCTAAGAACTCCGATACAAAACTTGCATATGAGAAATACTTATGACTTGTACCATATAGTGTTCTCATGAGAGGATCGTATCCAGATACCATGTTCTTTAACATGTATCTATGATCTCTGATTGACACTCTTGTCCTAATGATCCGTAAGACAGAACTCATAATATCAGAGAGAGCATACTAGTCTTAATTCATTGTTATTCCCATAACAATGACTGACTAGGGATGTTTAGAATGAAGTCTCATTTCTTTCAAGGTCTTACAACCATGTGCCTCACACATGATAACTTAAACCGAAACGACATTCTTGGATAGTTTTATCAATTGACATGCACAGGAATACAATAGATAAAATAATTGCCTCATTTTATTAATTAAAGTATTTTATTACAATGCATTGGGGCTAGGGCTTACACTAACAGGCTTTTGTTCTTCCCATGCACAACCAAGTGGCCTTATGTTCTTCACTGTGCATAGCCAATCATGGCCTTTCCTCTTCCAGTGTATGGTTACGTATACTCCCTCCACTCATATGTACTCATTCACCTAAACAATAAATCACTCATAAATCATGAACACAATATTTTATAGCCTATACACTTATGAAGAGAGTTAAATAATTGGGGTGAATTATGCTAGCAATGAGTAATGTTGATGATGACTGTATAATAAAGTGGTGGTTATTACGCTATCTGATTATTGATGGATTAATAGGATTGTAAAGTCTTCCCAGTGCTGAAGTTTAAAAAGATATAGTTAGAAAGGTATGACTATAAGATTAGATATTATCGAAATTTGAACGACATGAATGATATTGCAAGAGGGCATAGATTGAATTAAGCTGTTAGTCACCTAAAGCCACTAATATGTTGTATATAGCATGATCACTTAATTGGAGAATCCCTATGTATGCATATATGTATATATATAGAAAGAGTTAGAAGTTTTAGAGTAATAAAACCTACTAAGTTAAGGTATGGGGTTCACTTGAAAGCTAATTTAGAGGGACTTGTATATGGCAATGCTAATATGAATTATTTTGCTGGAATGTGTTTTGGTGCATATCAAGCACATAACTAAAGTGAGTAAGAGGCAACATAGTAACCTTATAATTATATGATGTTCAATATGTCTTATATAGTTAGGTACAAGGCATGTCCCCTACCAAAGTAAATGGTTTTACCTAAATTAATATGCACTAATGTGTCTATACAATGGCATGTAAATGCTACGATATAGCCTAGTGACAATAAAAGGATAGTTGCAATGTTACATGTCTAAGTTAAAAGAGATAGGGTATTACATTTCATGCTTGGTTATGAGACTATAGAAGTTTGGTTATGCTTTAAGTCATAATGGAGAGTAGTGACTAGCCTTGATGTAAAGGAACAAGTTTGTTTGTCTGCTCATGCCCTATATTTTATTATGTTAATATATGCCTGCAAGTGGTGTACTGGTGTTTGAGATGCAATAATCTTACATAAACTTACCTGGGTAAAAAATGTTATAAGATGCAAAGTACAAGTAAGATGATTGGTGCATATATGATCATGTTAGGGTATATAACCTATTGTCTATGATCTAATAGACTATAAAAGTGAACTAAGGAGTTAAATAGGAGCAAGTGTTGACCTTAGAATGAAAATAACTTATTCATCTTATTATATTGATCATAGATGCTTAAGTGTTGTTCAAAGTGATTATGTATTGATGTGAATAGTTATGAGGTTGTATAGAAGCTACTCACGGCAAACAGCAACAAAGTGCATCATTAAGAACTATCAATGAGTTACGTAAGTTAAATATCTTATCTTAATGTAACTATGCTATGATAAGTAGCCTGACTCAGTATGTGAACAAACATGAGTAACAAAGCATGTATTGCCATGATTCAAGTTGTATATATATATATATATATATATATATATATATATATATATATATATGGACATGCATATAACCTTATGAAGACTTTTAGTAGCAATAACTACACTTTCATATTGTCTTATTAACATTATGCATATTGTTAATTATGACAAGATAGATCAACGAAATATTTTACCTTATTGTTGTTTGCATAATCATGCAACTACTATGATATGGATGAATGAATGTTGATACAACTATGTGATCATATCATCGGCATCCATGTATAGTGGAGCCTAAAGCTCAATACTGATCTATGATATGTGCATTCTTATATGAATTGTGGCTTGAAGCAAAATGTTGAACCGAGTAAAGAAGAATATGTTGAATCAAAGATGTTCTTAAAAATGGTAAAGCCTGTGGGTCTTAGTTCAGTTATGGATTAAATAGGTATGCTTAGAGGGATACAGTTGCAGCTACCGTAGTTGACCCTATTTGGGTCCATTATTTGTTCCTTTAATGGAACCATAGCTTGGGCCTTTTGGGTTCATTGTATGATATCTTTGGATATCCATTGTTTGATACCTTCAAGTATCCATCGTTAATACCAATTGGTATCCACTACTCCTATTATCCACCCTTTGAACTAGTACTTAGGCAGGCTATTAAAGATTATGAAATGTGCACGAAATAAAGAAATACATGTATTGATTTCTTCATCCCCTGAGGATCATGCACTGCTACTTGGCCTTAGCTTTTTTTTAACCATCTTGGAGGGCCGGGAAATGTAAATGCAAGTAAGGCCACCATTCTTTATGTGATGGACAATGGTATCCGGCTGAATGGAGCTACATTCATTGCCTAAAAAGTTATGGATTTACGAACATTCATGAAAAGGGATTCCAAGCTAGCTCTTAGAGGGTTTGTTACTACTTTGGCCCGCTTTCACAAGCATCCGAAGTTGGGCACTTCAGTTGACAAGCCCATGGTAATTGATCAAAGAATGCTATGCAATATGGCAATCTTAATTGATCATCCTCGCTTTCCGGGGCAAGGATGTTTGGTGGTTTCAGATCAAGCTTTATATAAAGCTGTCGTACATAAGGGAGCCACAGAATTGGAGAGAGCTAAATCTGAAACCATTCCCTTATCCTCTGAGCAGTACATTGCTCTTAATACCAGACTTGACAACATTACTCAGAGGATGGATTTTGGGTAATGAAATTTGCATGTTAAGCTTGATAAACTTTTTGATTGTCAGTTAAGAAGTAAAGGAAGTTGAAAATTTTGTAGGGATTTTTGAGCTTAAACGTTCTAAATATTTTGGGACAAGGATGATAAACAATTAGTGCTTTTGGTGCCCTTCTCAGTAAGTGAATAAAAATTTCACTATAAAAAAATAATTCAGATTTTATGCTGTAGAAATTTTAATCGATTCATTACTGCAGAAAATAAGTGTGGGGTACCAAGCATTTATAGGTAGTGCCATTTATCTTGCTTCCTACAATTTTGAGAATTCAACTAATGTCCTAAGATTATTTTCCCCTTCTTATAATAATAGAGCATGGATTTTTACGGAGTTATTTCTTGATAAAGTTAGGTTGTTTGTATTTCTGGATAGCGTGGCTAATTCTATCTTGCTAACCTTATCAAAATTTTTGGAACCTTTGCCTTATCCCCATTACAACCTTAATGTAAGCCCTGATGATCCTGTTTTGTTCTGAGTTGTTTAGTGAAGATGACCCTTGTGGTTCAGGTGCTAAAGGAGAAGCTTATGGCTGTTCTGAGTTGCAAGTGCAAAATTGTCATAATTCTCTGTTTGCTTGATTGTTAGAATTCATTGATAGTTTGGTTTTGAAAGAAAATAAATCTATTTTGGCCCAGTACATACACAAGAAATTGTTTGGTATAGATCAGTTTGAGTCTTTTTAATTGAATTCTTCATCTGAATATCTTCTACTAAGTGTTCCTAGAACCTTTTTGATTTTGCTTGTTCTGATGTGGAGTTTGAATTTTCAAGATTGTGGATGATTCGTTTACTCGAGGGCGAGCAAAAGGCTAAGTGTGGGGTAGTTGATAACCTTGATTTTAATGTTTATTTTCAAGATAATTTTATGTGTTTTAGTGTCTCATTTTGCATGCTTTTAGTGTTTTTAGTGTTAAAATATTTTTTTATTTGTTCATTTTAGTTATTTTGATAAATTTAAAGTTTTTGGGTGATTAATGGTCTTAATTTGCATTTTATGTAGGAAATTTTTGCTAAGGCACGGCTGAGACAAACTGTCCCAGCTATGTCCAACACAGAAGTCAAAACTCACAATTTCACCAAAGGTCGCAGCTAAGACAACCTGTCCCAGCCGTGGTCATTGCAGCTTGTGAATACGTTTTGATCTAGAAGCTCACCGCGGCTGAGACAAAACTATCCCAACTGTACCCAAAGTAACTTACCACTCTGTCTTCTTATGTCATGGCTGAGATAAAAATGTCCCAGCTATGTCTTCCTGGATAGCTTTATAAAAGCTGTGGAATTTTCTGTTTGAAAGGGGTCTTTTCCTAGGGTTTTGTGTATAGGGTGTTTCAGGAGAGAAAAATGCAGTTTCTTATGGGAGAAGAGTTTTCCATACTTAGGATATAGTTTTACTTGTAAAAATCACTCTTTTAGCTTAGTTTTACTTCAAGAATACAAAATTAGTCATAGTTTTAGTTGCTTGTTAGAAGATTATAGCTTACAACACAGGTGCAAGTTGGAGAAGAAGAGAAAAAGCTTCATCAACTTCAAATCTTTAGCTTCAAATGGGTTTTATAGTTTTTACTCTTACTTTATTCATCCTTTACTTTATGGATAGTGCGTAGTCCATTTTGTTGCTTGAGGGAGCTTTGAATCCCCTACTCATAATGTGCATATTGGGCATATTTTGATTTTTACATGAATGAATGGTCTATTTTACTGTTACTTATTTATATTTCATGTTTTTTTCAATCTATTAAGTTATTTTCCATACATGGATGAATGGTCTTCATCATATGTCCTTAATGTGTATTGAGCCTAGTAGATTGGATTCTATGAATGATTTTGCTCGATTTTTATTTCATGAATGCTGTATATTTTAGATGGCTCCGGAATGGGATTCTAAATGTGCAGAATTTGTGAATTTAGGACTAGAGTGTGGAGTGAAATAGATGGGTTTTAGGTTGTTTGGCTCCAAAATGGGAAAGCAAACCTAACTTAGGATGTTAGACCCATGCATATACTAGTTGTTGGGCTAGCTCTGGAATGGGACGTTTAGCAACTAGAATAGCTGGCTACAAAATGGGAAGCTTAGGTTGAGAGGGTTATCCTGAATTCGTTCATGTACACTTTTAGGCAAAAGTAATTCACATTGGGTATGGGGTGGATGAGTGAACTCAAGAAATGTTTTATTTATATAGATTTTCATACTTGTTAATTTTTCTGAATTTAATACATACTCAATTTACTGTTAGTAGAATTTAATTTCTTTTCATTGCATATTTTAGTTTTTAAATTTTACATTATATAAATTAAACAACTTATGCACACAAACAATTGGGAATTCTTTAGCATACAATTAATTTCCACAATATTCATACATAATTTCCTTGGGTTCGATATTGAAGGTCTTAAATTTACCTCACTTTATTACTTGTCGATCTAGTGCACTTGCTAGGGTCGCAACAGGAAGAGATTTGTGAGACCCCAATCCCGACCTTATTTGGATTATGGTAAATTAATGCAAATTATGGTAAAATAGTTAAAATTGGATTATTTTACATTATTAAATTTAAGTCCCATGAGGGGTATTTTGGTAATTATGTACATGTATAATGAAGTATAGTTAAATTATAAGGAAGGAAGGAATTGAATTAAATTAGAATTTTTGGGTTAAAATAGAAAAATATATAAGTTATTAGGGGTTAAAGTGTATAAGGGTAATTTTGGAAACTCTCTTAGTGAGATATGTACCCCACTCACTCTTTTAAAGCTTCCTGGAGAAGGTGGAGATTAGATATAGGGCAGAGAAGGGAGATGAAATCGCAGTAAAAGAGCTAGAACAAAAGGGCGAAAGGAGGAGTTAAAGCTTTAATAACAGGTATGGGAATTAGGTTTACCATACTGTTCACATAAGTTTGTTATGGGAACTTCCCTCTCTTCTTGTATGTGTGTCCTCGTTGATGAGGTTAAAAGTTAAATCTAGCAATTTAGATGAGTTTGGAAAGATTTATAGGTTTAATGAACATTATTGTTAGTTGTTAGGTTGAGATCTAGGATTTAAGTGTTTGATACATATAAGTGGGATTTTGATTTTTTAACAGAGACCTAGTGCATGATCGTGCATACCCCTTTGATTTCCCTTACACAGCCGTGCATAGCCCTTTGACTTCCCCTACATGGCCGTGTATACCTTTTTGATTTCCCTTGCATGACCGCTCAGGCCTCTTGATTTCCCTTACATGACAACTCATTATCCCTTATTTTCTCTTGCATGGCCAAGTGGCCCTTCTCCTTTTTCCATGCACAGGCAAGTATGGCTATTGTTCTTCCCATACACGACCAAGTGGCCTTATGTTCTTTACTGTGCAAGGCCAAGCATGGCCTTCCTCTCCCAGTGCATGGTTACCTACACTCCCTCAACTCATTTGTACTCATTCATCCAAAAAATAAATCACTCATAAATCATGAACATAATATTATATAGCCTATTTGCTTATGAAGAAAGTTATATAATAGAGGTGAATTAAGCTAGCAATCAGTATTGCTAATGATGATTGTATATTAAAGTGGTGGTTATTATGCTATCTGACTATTGATAGATTAATAGGATTGTGAAGTCTTCCCAATGCTGAAGTTTAGAAAGATATAGTTAGAAAGGTATGACTATAAGATGAGATATTATAAAAAGTTGAATGACATGAATGATATTATAATAAGGAGTAGATTGAAATAAGATGTGAGTCACCTAAAGCCATTAATATGCTATATATGGCATGGCCACTTAATTGGAGAATCCCTATGTATGCATATATGCATAGAGAAATAGTGAGAAATTTTAGAGTAATAAAACCTACTGAGTTAAGGTATGGGGTTAACTTGAAAGCTGATTTAGAGGGATTTGCATATGGCAATGCTAATATGAATGGTTTTGCTAGAATGCATTTTCGTTCATATCGAGCACAGGCCTAAAGATAATAAGAGGAAACATAGTAACCTTATAATAGAATGCTATTTAATATGTCTTATATAGTTAGGTACAAGGTATGTCCCCTACCAAAATAAATTATTTTACCTAAATTACTATGCACTAATGTGTCTATAGAATGGCACGTAAATGCTATGATATAGGCTAGTGACAATAAGAGGATAGTTGCAATGTTACATGTTTAAGTTAAAAGAGAGGGGGTATTACATTTCATGCTTTGTTATGAGACTATATAAGTTTGGTTATGCTTTAGGTCATAATAGAGAGTAGTGACTAGCTTTGATGTAAAGGAATAAGCTTGTCTGTTTACTCATGCCCTATATCTTATTCCGTTAACACATGCCCGTAAGTAGTGTATTGGTGTTTGAGATGTAATAATCTTACATAAACTTACCTAGGTATAAAATGTTGTAAAATTCAAAGTACCAGCAAGATGATTGATGCATATATGATCATGTTAAGGTATATAATCTGTTGTTTATGATCTAATAGACTATAAAAGTGAACTAAGGAGTTAAATAGGAGCAAGTGTTGACCATCAAATGAAAATAACTTATTCATCTTATTATATTGATCATAGATGCTTAAGTGTTATTCAAAGTATTAATGTATTAATGTGAATAGTAATGAGATTGTATGGAAGCTACTCACGGCAAACAACAACAAGGTACATCATTGAGAACAATCAATGAGTTACATAAGTTCAATACCTTATCTTAATGTAACTATGCTATGATAAGTAGCCTGACTCAGTATGTGGACAAGCATGAGTAACAAAAGCATGTATTGCCACGATTCAAGTTGCATTTATACACACACACACACACACACACACACACACATATATATATATATATACACATACATACTGTGAGACCCCATACATGACCTTAATTAAATTTCATGTTTTCAGAGGAGTTTTTATTTGATTAAGATTAATTATTTAATGAGAAATTCGTATAGATTTGGGTTAAGGGATAAATTATGTTTTCATTATTTTAATGGCATGGAAAATAAATTGATTAGTGTGATTTAATTTTAATTGAGGGTTTAATTAGAGTATAATTATTGATTCTGGGTAAATTAGTAATTATGACATTTTATGGGGTCAATTGAGAATTTAAGAATAGTGGAGAGGCTAATGTAAGGAAGAGGTTAAATGATAGGGTTGAATTAGGAATAAATTAAATTGTGGGGAATAATTTGTGGCATGCAAAGAAGTGGGTGTAAATAATGTGACATGCAAAATTTGAAAGGATCACTTGGGGAATTTTCCTTATTATTATATAGGCTGAAACTTAGTGGATGGAAAGAGAAAATTGAGATGGTGGTGAGTGTTGGTCGGCTAAGCTTGTTGAAGAGAGAAAGTTTCATATTTCTCTTGCTTGATTAATCAAGATCTCTAAGAAATCTTAAAGAAAACTTCATGCATGAAAATTATTCAAGAAGATTTTGATATAGATTATAAAGGTATGGTTTAAATTTTGGATGTCTTTATCTTCTTCTTCTTTTCCTTATGTGGATTTTAGATGGGTTTGGTTGCTGGAAATAATGGTTGGAGATGATTTGTGTTGTAGTTAAAGGAGGAGGAGATAGAAAGGATAAAGGGAATGGAATTGCTGAAAATTAATTAGTTAAAGTAAAGTTAGGCCAAGGTATGGGATTAGGCCTACCTTAATGCATGTGAATTTGGTTTTTGCATGTGAATATGGTTGCTGGAACTTGTTGTGATTAAATTGAATTTGTAGTAATTAAAAGAGAGTTCAATGTATGAAATGTGCATGAAGAGATGAGATGAAAATTCTGACCTATTGACTGAAAATTTAGTGTAAGTTGTAATAGAGACCTCTAATTGTAACAAATCAAATTTCTGTAGTTGTATAAGACATTTTCCTACAAAATTGAAGAAGGAACCTACCTTCAATTCTGCCTCTAGATAATTTTTTTATGATTTATTGAATTTAGG